>RCWM02000503.1:0-450000 GCA_003667255.2 Euschistus heros
TCACGGGCCAAGTCTTGATGAAACACTGGGATTTTCATTTACTATATCAATAATTTCCTCTTCGAGTTCAACATCATGAGGAACTTGTCCCAATTCTTGACGTAACTTATGAACGGAACCTGTTTCAGATAAACGTTGATGAGTTCGTGAAAACACTATCGTAGAGGGGAGGCGCCTATCTGGAAACCTAAGTTGGTACTCCCGCCGCGCTGCACTCGCGTTTCCATTACAAAAACCATACAAAAAATGTATGTCAGCGTACTCACCATTTGTGAAACGTTGCCATCTTCGCAGGTGTATTGCCAAACAGAAAAAAAATAATCCAAATAAATAAAATGGGCCCTCAAGCTAAGGATAAGCAATATTAGCAAGGGTCTTTCTAATGATAGTGACACTTTTATCTCTGTAGCTTCTTAATTTCCAAATCAATATGTAGATATGGATATATAAACATATATATGTTTAATAGTTAGTTTCTGTATCAGAAATGTAATGAAGAATATTATTCATTATATAATTATTGTCGCTAGGACCTACCGTATAGGAGCTGTAATGGTTTGAATTAAAAAAAATCACCTTCGAAAGCCATAGTTCTCGAATTTGTATATTTGAAATAATCATTAATTGTTAATTTAATTTAATTATTAGTTTAAATAAACTGATACTGTTCATTCTAAAATGTAAATTGGGAGTAGCAGTAGATCATAGATGGACATGTCCATCGTCTATTGTTTTTCCTTGTAAGAGAGAAACAGTTTTTCTATGAGCCTAATCGATCTAATAAAGAAAAAAAATACTAACGTAAATGTGGTCACTGTTCATTGATTATAAGGCAGCATAGGATTCAGTTCTGAAAGACAAATTGTTTCGGACAATGAGGGAAATGAATGTTCCTTTAAAAATTATCAGACTGGTCATGTGTCCGATGAATTCTACAATCTGCTAAGTCAATGTTAATGGAAATCTATCCATCTCTTTTCAGGTAAACATTGGACTCAGGCAGAGTGACTCTTTAGCACCACAAAGGGGTCAAATTGTTAGCTTATGGTGATAGGTGGTACTTGGTTGGTACGACTTGGTAAATTGGTACAATATAAAGCATTGGCTTTTGCTTGACATAGCAACAAACAAGAAGTAGTGTGGTGATGCCTCGTTATTTCTAGGGCTATAAGAATCATTTTTGGGTTTAAAATTTTTGTGTAAAAGGAAACGACCTTCTGGGAGAATATGATTTGAGAAAATAATTTTCACTTTTTGAAAATGGATCGCGGCGAGCTAAACTTTAATTTTTTTTTCAGTTGGCTAGGTTGAACTACCGTGTTTTATTTCCTTGGCCCTTTATTAATTTTACACAACGACTATTCTTAGAATTTAAGTTACTTTCATTCCTTCATTCATAATAATATGTTTACGCTTAAATTTTAGATTCTCTTTGTGCATTTATAACGTTAAATTTAGGTAATTAATTCAAGGTTCCTCTCATGCATTTTGAAGAAAAACCCTCCTATTTTGTCTCCTTATGAGTGGATCAGTACGTTTGATTTCTTATGTTACATTTTTAAAATTTATTATATGCGATTTTTTCCAATTTTGTATGTTTTAGAACTGATGAGGAATGTTTAACATTCGGAACTAGTATTCGAATAAAAAAATTCAACGAAAGTGGCAAACATTTCATCAATCCTATAGCCCAGTCAATGAGTGCTGAAATAAGGGGTGTATATGCGATTATTTTTGACCTCAGGGCTTTGTTGGGAGTATTAGTAGATACTGAAAGCCACCGCCACTGGTGGGTGAGATAACGGTGGGGGAGAGGGGAAAAGGTCCCGTTTTTGGGTTTTTCGATTATATCTTGAAATCAGTGGACTCTAGAAAAACATGTTTGAAAAAAACATTAAAGCTAATAAAATTTCCTACAAAATTAATAATATACATATTTCTGGAACTCCCAACGGTTTTCGAGATAAACTTTATTGAAAATCGATAATTTTCGCAAAAAAAATAATTTTTACCTCACTGTTTGTCAAACATTTGTTTCTAGTGCCTTCCATGATCGTTTCTCAGAAAACAAAATGTCAGAATTAAATTTGTAGAGCATTAAATTTACATTAATTTCATATATACCTTTCTGGCACTTGCAAACTGTTTGACAAAAGTGAGGAAATCATTATTTTTTTTTTTCAAAAATTATCGATTTTTAATAACTTATATATCGAAAACCGTTGATGTATATAAAAATCGGGAAATTTAATTAGTTATAATTTTAGTTTGTAACATGTTTTTCTAGAGTCCACCGATTTTGAGATATAATCGAAAAACACATAAATTGGACATTCCACCCTCCCACCCACCGTTAGCTCCTCCCCCAGGGGCAGGATCTTTTATTATGTTTATCTCCTAACTACTAACGAAGTCCTGAGGTCAAAAATAATCGCATATTTCATGCACTCAACAATATGTTTTATTGATTGGACTGCTAATTGTACTGTTCCTTCTATACTATCATGCTTTCCTCAAGTAACCAATTTATTTTTTCTTTCACCTTTATTTCTTCCTCAGACCGGAACCTTATTGACCTTAACTTACCAGGCATTTGCCGGAGATATCACTGACCAAAATGGACTCTGAGAGAAAATAGATTTATTTTTAAATCTAGCCTCCAAATCAAATGCAGATAAGAAGGCCGTGGAAATGTGGTATTAACTGTTCAGTAATTTAATGTTCCAATGGTCAGATTGTGATTCTAATACATATTTATTGATACACTAATTTTTTAAAAGTAATTATTGATATTGGCAATGACATGTCAATAACTTGTAAAGAACAACTGACTATCAGCACTTCAATAAAAGTTCTACATTTGAAGGTCTCTTGTCCATCTCTTTTTCTGACGCCTTGGAGGGTTATTGAAAATCGAGTGTAAAACAAGTTGGGAAAATAGTGGATTCGAGTGGATATGGAGTTTACTTTGAAAGGATAGGTATCTGGTTTGGGCCAATGCAGCAAGATTTGAAACATTAAGATCTTTATGGATGTTTGTTTGTCACATAAAAAGAGGCATTGAGGATTTTACGGAGGACTTAAAATTTTACGAAGGATTGTATACGAGAAGAATTGGAAGATTTACAGGACGCGAAGCTCCGTATGTCCAAATAGGTCTAATTATTGTAGTGTATATTAGTCTTTTTTAATTTATTTGAAGCTTTGAACGTTTGTCTAGTAAATAATTAATATTTTTAAGGAATTACCTATTGAGGTCTGATTTGGTCAGTCGAGTATTAGTGAATATCAAAATTAAACAATAGCTTATATTGTAAATGAGTCATTCAAAGAGAATGAGTTTGTAGTAAGTGATTTATTATGTCATCCATTATTTATTTCTGATTATAGTTTGTAGAATTGTATCTTTGAATGGCCAGCTTACAATGCTTAGAGAATAGTCACTTCAAGGAGAATTATAGAAAGTAGGTTTAATGTTCGATGTGTGAATCAATAGAAGGATATTGTTTTATGACTAGCAACATAACATAAACGTCATTACCATATGCAAATCGATTAATTACCATATGAAACCGTACATTTAAGGAGATTTCGTCTGTGTTAGATGTGTAAAAGTTTTCATATAAGAAGAAAAACTCTTTATCGAAAGTTATTTCAGCAACATAACACCTGCTAGCAATATCATTAATCTAATCAAACAAAAAACAACTGCTTTATTACAATCATTATATTTTTTTTAATATAATTATATAATATTTTTAAAATAATTAACATCGAGTTTCCTGTCAGGGGGGAGGGGAGGGAGAGGATTGATGGATGAGGAAATGGTAGATGGGAAGGTTTGCAGATTTTTCCTGATAAAACAGATTGAAAGTTAAGAACAATATGAAGAGCTTTTAGAACTTTCCAATTTTTGTTTTTAATTTTATTTTTAATTTTTTTAAAATTCCGCCTGTGATTTGTGATTATCATAGTACACATGCATTGTTTTACGACTTCTATGTAAGACACCCCCATACCCCCCAGATTATCTCAGATTAAATCAAAGATCAAAGCAAGGATATATGGTACGTTTTTTGGATAGGTATATATTTACATTAGTATATACAGTATACATAAAATTACATATAATTTTTCCCCTTGCTACTTATTTAATCTTTAAACCGCCTCATTTGGTTTATCATTCAAAAATATGTCTATACATATTATACATTTTGTATCATTTGATAGAAAAAAGCAAACAGAACTAGCCCGGAGTCGATCCCTCCATTGATTGTAGTAAGAGATGAAAGGAAGTATGAGTGCAGTTGACGAATTCCCGGAATCATTTAATAATGGAAAGCTCTTCCTACAAAAACATTAGCATCTGGCTCAGCAAATTCTGCTCTAGGTTATAAAATGAGAAAAGATAAGCAAGAGTTAAACAGCTGGCTAAAGATGGATACTACGGATGTGGAATATGAAATTTTTAATGACAATGGCATTATAGAACTATTGCCGAATTTTTAAAATGAAGCTAGCGGTGAAAAATGTGATGACGTTTCTAATTCACCTACTATTCCATGCAAAAAGGTAGAGGAAACGTTAACTAAGTGCATTAAGTGGTTTCAAGCAGCAATGTGAATCAGATATGTATATTTTATGTTTTTCACACCTGATGGGATGCGGCAAGTGTTTAGCTTTTTTTTTGTTTTTTTGTAATTTTCACTCAAATCCAATGTGTTCGTTTTCATATTCAATAAATTGCAAAAAAAAAAATTACAATTATATAGTTTAAAATGATTTTTTGTTACTTTACCAGCAAAATTCTGTTATACTTCATTTCCGTTATTTCGTCATCCCCTCTCCCCCTCTCATGACGAATTATCGAGTTTCTTCTGTACTATCATTTATTAATAATAATAATATTATATAATTATTAATAATAATATTAATATTAATTAACATTAGACTCTGGTGTTACCTTGAAGCGGGAGTGTAATTTTAGGAATATTACTACTTTTTTTTTATTATTAATGAGTAACAATCAAATAATTATTACGAGAGTTAAGGAGTTAACATTGCTGTGTAATACCGCTAAAACTTGTTTAAATTGGCATCTCTTAAAGGTTGGTCGGGCCAGCGCGATCTGTCGGTCAATAACAGGACTGTTCCGTTCAAAAGAGATCGGCTAGAGCCACCTTAAAAAAATAAACTGTACTTGTACATGCGCAATTGTTCCTTTAAACGGACTAAACATTCTATTAATACTTTACTCCCAATGACTTTAATGAGTTCTGCAACTGAATATTCTTTATTCTGAGTATTTTATTATTTTAAAAAAATCACAAAGACATCATGTGAGAAGTAGGATTAAGCTGACCCGGCAGAAGATGTACCGCCTACTCCCTCACGTCTCCTCAAATGTCCCTTCGACTCAAACTTAAGTTATACAAATCATAACTTTTATATTAAGCATTATATTTATATTAATATTTATATTAACTTTTATACAAAGCATATTTCCGCTCCATCCTATTTCACGGCACCCCACTTCTTCAGTACAACATTGTATAAAACAACACTGAAAGCACTACACAGCTTTCAGAACTCAGTCCGACGAATAGTCCGCGGAACAAGCCACGAGAGGGCCAGAAACAACGTCAACTTCTTAGACGGCTTAAACTATTGCGCCAACCCTCTCTTCAGGGGCATAGCCCCACCTCCCAGGCCTGGCAGAGGGCAAGGTTTGACCCTCTGTGTGGACGTATTCGCTGAGGGAAGGGGTTCAAGCATCTCAGGCTGGCCCATTTAAACACCATCGCCAGCAGAGTGATTCCTCCTCAGTTGTTCACATGATATAAAAAGGAAGGACATAAAATCAACTGAGGCACCAGGATCATCAGAGTAACCAATCTTAAAATGATAGGAAGACAAAACAAGAACCTTCCATCCTGATTATTGTTTGTTTTGTTTCTTCTATATTAATAAAAATAGAGAAGAAAAAAAAAACCTTCCTATGTTCGAATCATAAATAAGAAAACGATTATTTGAAATAAGTGAAGATGAAAAAATATCAAAATATAATACAATAAATCAATGTTAAAAGTAATGTTGTTAACTTCTGATAAACTTTCTCATATTAGGGAAGTGGAAAAAAGAAAATATAAATATTTAAAACTCAAAATCTATGTTGGCAGTTGTTAACTTCTGGTAGAATTTCACGCATTAGAGGAGTGGAAATAAGAAAATATCAACTTCGATAAACTATCGCACATTTTTTTTTTTTTTTTTTTTTTTCAATAGAAGTGTTTTTAACATAACAACCTGCCCCTCTTTAGGGCCAGAGGAAAACATCATTTACTCATTCATTTATATTTATTGAAATTTATATAATTCATATGAATGAATTGAATAAATATCAGGAAATAAATCTTTAAAAACTTCCGTTTCATAATACACTATTTAATATTTAATAAAATGGGCTGGGACCATCTTCTTTTCTGTCATCTCAGGGAATATCAGGAATGGTATAGGATACCTTTGAGTTAAAGTTTTTGAGGTATTTATTATAAATTTCTTATATTTTACAAATTAATATCACATTGATTAATAAACTATAATGAAAGTTTTTTTATAGCAAATAAAGAAACTTATATGTTTAAAATTTAAAGTAACTTCTTTGACCTAGCGACATTTTATAATGACGTATTATTGACTTTTAAAAAAAATTTATATCGACATTTTGCTGGGGGTCTACAGCTTTTTTTTTATAACTTTTTTTTTACCCTCAAAAATGTAACACGCAACACATTCTGTTGGTGTTGCATAGACCGAAAATTTTCCTGAAAAGGTTCCTTATCAGAAATTAAATGAAGCATATTTTTTTTTCTGTTACAATTGTAGCTAGGACTAACCGTTTAGGAGCTATATTGGTTTGAATGAAAAAAGTCACGTTTGATTCCTTTTTTTCTACGAAAAGCAGTAGATTATAGATAGGACATATCCATGATCTATTTTTGTTCCCAGTCAAAGCATTGCGTTTCCAAAAAAATGAAATGTAATTTAATACTGTTAGACGTTGTGGGAAAGATTTAGCAAGATGAGAACCACTGATGGCCTAAAAGCACGTTTTGGGGCTTTGTAAAATATATATATTTGTCATTCTTTTTTTCTGAGAAGCTCCCGATCCGTTGCTAAGATAAAAACTATGGCCTCAGTATGTGTATGCAGCGAATGTATTTTATCTATTTATCATAAACTACGATTTTTTATGTAAGCTGGTGTGCTAAAAATATAGAATAAAAATATTTTCATGATCTTTAGGAGTGTGTGTGTGTGTGTGTGTGTGTGTGTGTGTGTGTGTGTGTGTGTGTGTGTGTGTGTGTGTGTGTGTGTGTGTGTGTGTGTGTGTGTGTGTGTGTGCGCGCGCGCGTGCAAATATATCCATACAACCGTTAAAACCATAGGCTTATGGATATAAAATTTACTTATTTACTTATTAAACAATTACAAATAATATGAGAAGTTGACTTTTATTATGGCATAAGTAAAAATAGCAAACAATTTTCTGGAGATGCAATAAACAGCAAACCTAGAATACTTTGAAAAGAAACTTTGCATATCATAATACAATTTCCTTGTTATATAAAAAATTACTGTGTGAAAACTTTGGCAACTGGGACCCCTGGCTTTATTGATGTAATTTTTGATGTCAGATCAAAATGTTTTGAATTTCTATTTGCACAGGTAAGAGCTAACAGTACCTATGCTATAGTTTATTACTTCCTTTGCTTACATTTATATTTAAATAGTGAATTTGGACTAAATTTTTTTTTTTTTTTTTTTTTTTTTTTTAATAGGTTTGATAAATTTAAAATGCTACAGGTAAGGAGGTTTTGTTTATTTGGGCTTACCGTCCTTATGTACTTCAACTAGGACAGGAAGGACGGGTTATCCTACAAGTTACCAACCTATTCTAACCAGAGTGGGAGGATAGGAGGTTTCAATACATTATAATGGCATTTAGTTTGTTTTGAATGGAAACAACTTTACCTATGATAGAGGAGAAAAGACTTAAGAAAATAAAGAGAATTTTTATTTATTTTATTTAATACTATTCCGAAAGTCGGCGTCTCAAGTATTTAGAGAGAATTAATTTATTTGAGTGTGTTGTTTTCACTCAATTATAATATGAAAAACAAAAACAGAATTGCTTTATAAGAATCTCAGAGAATAACTTAATATTTTTATTCCTATAAGTCTGGAGTAGATGAGGTTTAAACCAGGGCAATAATATTTTCCCTGTTTTTATTTATTTCAATTCTGGAATGCAAAATTACAAAGACAATTCGAATACAAAAAGTATTGGGTTGTTCGGAAATCATTGCAGGATTTCATAGTTAAACCCAAACCTGACATTATTATTAAAGAAATTATTTATCTCTTTGCCACAACCAAAACCTGATACATATACCTACTGATACTATTAAATAAGATCCCATTACCCAGATCTAATGCAGTGTGATATCTTCGTTTCATCTTACAATGAGACGTATTGGCTTGTAACTCACAGCTTTGAATGTCGATTTTTTTGGGGTAGTAGGGACCTATAATAGTGCAAACTACAGTTATAAACGCCAATGAGCATCATGTTTTATTTTTTTTCTCAACCCTCAGTTAAGATAGATAAATATTTTTTTCACGTTGAATTGTAGTTTTGTATACTGTCTCTTTGCAACAACCAAAACCTGATAAATGAGTGATTCTCAAACTATAGGCAATTTCATGTCCGTTAATCATCAGTTCATGTTATTCCGTGAAAAAACGGGCTTTTGGGCCTTTTTTGGATATAAATATTTTCTGTGAACTGACCTGTTACATATAAATTTTGAATAACTTTAAAATTGTATAGTTAAGTTAAGGGTCTTTGCGATCAAATGTGATTTTTATTCTAATTAAATCTAGTGACTGCCTAAAGATCCCCAAAACTGAGAAACTACTTAATCGTATTCACTAAATCCGCTCTTTTTGCTGTTCAGGAAATAATTCAGGCATACATTTTTTCTATATTTTACTTATTTATATAATTAAACTGTTAACATTTAATTGATTATTCTTTTATATAGATATGAACAATTGTCAATACTATAAAAAATAAAATGTTTGTTTACATTTTAAGCATTTCACTAGTTGTAAATAATTGAAAAGTTGTCTTCTAAAACAGAATATGTCCATTATTGGTTGCATTTTTTTTTCTGACAAAGCTTTGCGAGCTGCACACACGTTTTCTTTAGTAAGTTGTTTTTTTAGTAGACATCTAATAAAGATTTAACTAATATATAATTGTTTTGGATTTAACAACAGGGACTGGACTGGTGTAAGTTTTTATGCAAATTTTCTGAAGTGGGCAGGTAGTTTTGAAAAACAACTCCTCAATTGGGTTTTCACCAAGCCAACGTTCATTTTCAAACAATTGCGATTAACGAATTTAAACTCGGTCGGAGCCTAAACTGCCTGGAACATTATGATAGCGTGAGTAAGTGCCACTATTGGTGCCAACGTTTGTTTAAATTATTTCGAGATGGATATTTCAGCCGTGAAGACAGAGTGGTGCTAGTAATTCTTCCCTTGAAAACTATGCTCTATGAACTTTGAAAAATTCCAGAATGAGTGTTCAAGAACTTGCAGGGATATTCAGTTATCAAATATGTTGTTAAAGCAATCGAAAAAGTGAAAAGCACGCAACAAGTGTTCTTCGTGAATTGAATGCTACTCCGTTAAAATTATAGGCAGAAACATTGATTAATGCCTCTCAAAGTTTAATTGGTATCCTAAAACTATTTCACCGTCAGCTCCTTCCCTTACTCTCACGTAAACTCCTGTATCATCCCTTATCTTCCCAAATATCACACGGTTGTGTAATATAGGATGGGCTCTTGATGGTTCTTGAAGACAGATTATATCGTATCATGAACTGCTTTATAAGGTTTGTTCTTGGAACCTCTAGAAGTTAACATGTTTCCCATCTTTACACCGAGTTAAGTTGGCTCAAACCCTACATTGGCAGAGAATAGTTTCTTGGCACATACCTCTTCCAAGTTATCAACAAACGTCTCCCTCCCTTTATTGGTATCCTTCAATTCAAGTCCGCAATCCAATCACTACATACAATATCTCGTCTTTCTGATCTCAATATTCCATCCTACTTTTGTATTTTTTTTTTTTTGGGTTCTTTTTTTACACTCCAAACATTTTTTTATTAAATTTAGTTTTATTTTTGATATTTTATTCTTAGGACCATATAAAAACGTAAAACCTACAACTTCGACTTTTGCAAGGCGAACCCCCCATTTTGGAAGTAATTTAACTAGACAATGTGAGGATATTAGAACAAAGTTGTGCAAGTATGTCATTGTTCCTTGAAACATGTGCAAGTTTTTAAGTTAATCAGATAGCTGGAAACTGGTGAAAATTACGATTAAAGATTCCGTTACATACAAATGAAGTTAATAAAAGCGTATTAAAATATATTTATAAGCAATAGATTAATTTTTAAATGAAATGTTTTTGTAACTTTGCTTCAAGCAATGTAAGCAATGTAAGCAATGTTTAACTTTGCTTCTTCATAATGTTGCCTTAGGCCTAAATTATATTCTTCTCATCAACTCCTAGTGCACAATAAAATATATTTCTTAACTCTCTTTTGGACTATGAGTGACTCCTCCACAGCCATGTTCTCCCTCTTCACATTCCCTTCATTCTTAATTCTGCGTTGAATTACTCACTACTAGTACACTATAAAATCTCATCAAATATATTTATTTTTTACTTTGAAAATCTCAAATAAATTAAATCTCAAATAAATTAAATTATCAATACAAGTTATATAATGATCATTTTTCCTACATATATGTAGGATATGTACAGACAGCATTTGGTAATAAACTAGTTGATCGATCACATTGAAACATTTTAACCATGTCACTGCATTTGTAAACAATTTTCAAAAAATAAAATCATTAATGAATTTTAAATTTTCATTGTCTTAACAAAGAAAAAAAAAAAAATTAAACTTTCCACTTTTTTTTTTAAAGAATTGATTAATGAAATATAAAATCTGAGAATTAGGGATGTTGAAATTTTTAATTTTAATTTCTTTCTTTTTTATAAAGTTATATTTATTTATTTAAACATTAAACAAAACATGTAGCTGTTTTGATTATTTACAGTTCCTTTCTTGGCAGTTTCTCTATTTTCTGGTATTATCTCACCCTTGTATTTGCAATGCTTCTTCCCTCGGAACAATCAAAAGACTATTCTTCCACCACCTTCTTTCTCTTGAAACTGACGATCTCTAATTTTATGGATGTCTCAAAATGTTTATCAGACATAAAACATCAGCCTGAATTTATAGTTTTATTATTATAATGTTTTCATTTTTGTATATATGTATAATATTTTGATTTTCTATTTTTTTTTTTCATATTGGCTATTTTTATTTTATTTTTTCTTGTTTCTATTTTGTATTATATTTCTCATAATGTAAATCTGTATTCAAATTTATTTATCTTTTTATATTTGTAAATTCTCTATGATATGATTCTTATTTTTTGTATGTAATGTAACTTAAAGGAACTTAGTCCCAGAATAAAGATATCTTTCTATTCTATTATACTACATACTATTACATACATTTTATAGTTTTAATTTAAAGCTATAGACCTGAAATCATTTCCGTACAACACAATAACTACCCAGTAATCAATAAAATAAAAATATAAAAATTAAAAAAACAGTATTCGAACAACAGTGAGAATCCACCTTGTATAGAGTTATAGTTGAGAGCTTTTTAAAAAATCTGAACTCTTCTCAAGCCCCAACGCAAGGAATTTTAAAGTGGGAAGCCCATTACTCCGCTTGGAACTTAGATCCTGCGGTAGTTCTTCCGAGAACATTTCGAGAAGGCTAAGTGTGAAGTCTGGGTCGCACTTACTTTAGGCTGTAGCTCACTGGAAATAAGAAACCCGTCAGGGACAACATATTTTATTGACAAGGCTTCTCAATTACCTCCCCATCAACCCCACCTGCTCCCTTCTACTTTAGTCTCTCACCTTTATTTTATAGCAACTATATGCTAATGTTATCCAAACAGCTTTTTTCTTATTTCAGTCTCTATAGTATCAAATACACGATCAATATATAGAAATAATTCAAATCTGTTGGGTTCAGCAAACTCAATTCCTCTTAGACTGAGAAAAACAATAGATCATGAACTTGCCGATCTATAATCTATTGTTTTAATATCTTCAGCTTCTTATTAGAAACTGTCAGTAAAGTTTTGAAACAGTGGGGTAAAACGGCTAAGTGGAAAAAAAACTCTTTTTCTCGAGAATGGTTAGTCCTATCGAGCTGCAAGTAGTCTCGATTCAGAATGAATTTGAAAAAATTATTATATCACTTTATTCTTTAATAAAATTGGCAACGCAAGTGCAGATATTTTAAATTATTTTACATAATTTAATGCAACTTTAATAAAAAGTTGGTTCCATTATTCGATTTTCATCTGGTTCAGAAGACTTCATTATTTACCTACACAATGAAAAGAATGATGGAACGGCTAACGTTATCAATTGGAGTGCTTCGTTACTGATGGTAAGGTGTTAATTTTTTAGGTTCAGGCCTCATGTATGTTATGTAGGGATCTGAAGATTTTAGCAGATAAGACACATCCTTATTCGTGGCTGTGCGGGAACATTTCCTAGTAAAGTGTAATTATACCATAGTACTTTTGGTATTTGTTCTTAACTAATTCATACTCAACCGACTAGGGATGCTAGTTCTTTAATATAAGCCGAAATTCAAATTTTTGTAAGCATCACCTGAAGTACGCATGATGTTTTAGCAGGATCGATACAATTACGATTGATGAATTAATTTCCACTCCTATTGGAAAGATTAGTAAAAAATTTTCAAAGTAGAAACATATCCTGCAATCTCAAAATAAGGGTATATCGAACAATCCTCCAGCCGGTTGTTATGTACGGGAATAAGACATGGACCCTGACATCACACGACGAATAATTATTAAACATGTGGGAAAGAAAAATCCCTCGAAAAATATATGGTCCAACCAAGTATGGACTGAATCTCTTGCGAATGAGAACAAATGATGAACTGAGAACTCTATATGCTGCTCCAGATATTGTAGCCAACATAAAAAGAGGCAGAATGAGATGGCTAGGGCATTTGCAAAGAATGGAGGCAAGTAGGCTCCCTAAAATGTTGTTGGAGGGGCACCCGGGTGGAATGAGAAGGAGAGGAAGGCCTCGACCTCAATGGCTTGAAGATGTAGAGGACGTTCTTCGGACTCTGGGTGTGAGAGGATGGAGAAGGGTTGCCGAGGAAAGGTTTGAATGGCAGAGAATTGTTGAGGAGGCCATGGTTCTAATAACACCATAAGCGCCATAAGATGATGCTGATTGGAAATATTATTATTTGATTTGATATTTTTATTTTTTATTCTTGACATTTAGTTGCTTGTATGTTTGGTTCCAAAATTACAAAAACTATTCCATTTCTGCCATGAGATCACAAAGTAAATATTTAAGAAACAGAATTACAGCTCCGGAACCTATAATTAAGTTTTTAAAAATTTACCGTATCATCGGAAGCCTTAATTATATAGTTTTTAAATATTCAAAGCTATATAGTCATATAATTAAAAATATATGGTCAAAACACCTAAGCGTCATTGATATGTCTCAAGTTTTGGTTGCCCAAAAAAGTGAAAGAAGACCTGTTCGAACACCATCATCAATTTAGGTTACCTTTCACAAAATCTTTAAAACTCTTTGCTGTTCTAATGCGTTTTTCAAATGTCAAATTATCCAATGATTAGCCATTATGATTTCTTTTAGTTATCGAAATTTGGTACCCATCGTTCTTAAGTAATTATAACTTTCCTGTGTATATTTGTCTATAAAATCTTATTTATCTTGGGCTTGGCTCACTGGATCAGATATTTGATGTATGTTTTATTAACTCTCATATTTTTTTTCTACTCTCCGAGAGCTACATTTACATTAATTATAACAATTTTCGAAGAGAGGAACCTTCCTTACAGAAATCAGGAACTTTTTAAGAAGTCTTGGGTTCAGTTCAAGATAAGATTCTACTACTTACTTGAAGTACCCATGACGGTATAGAAGAATTAATACAATTAGAGTTGATAAATTAATTGCCACTTCTATTGGATCTTTTTTATTCAAAGACTACATTCTAATATTAAACATTCATCATCAGTTCTAAAAAAGTAAAAAAATTCAAAACATCAGCACTGTGCTACTTAGCTATATATTTCCAGTAGCCCCATTTTAAATTTTTTTCCAATAGGAACGGGAAAAACGGGAAATCGGTTTTTTTAAATATTATTTTATCTTATGACTGGTCGGTTTTCTATTCCTGCTGGAAACAAATTTAAAATGGTCTCCTTCTTCTTACCTGACTCCTTCGTCTCCTCGAACAAAAAAATCGAATAGAAGTGGCAATTATTCACTAACCCTAAAGATGGTACTGTTTCTTGGCCAGCGGCTGTGGAAGGAAGAGGATTTGGAATTACGCTCAACTAAAGTGAACCCGCTTTAGAGAGAGTGGGTATACTACAAGAGGGTTCTCCATAGCTCACCCTTGATCCTCGACTGACATAACTGGATTAATTATTGTTGTGTTAGTACCAATTTTATAGATTTCCGGTACCGGTTCACGTACCAACTTACTTTCTTCTTCATTGGCACGACAGATGCACGATGTTATCCTTGGCCTGCTCAATAAGTTTTGCCCAGGTTTGTCTGTCTGCAGCAAGTCTTTGAGAAACTTTTATACTTCGGAGCTCCTCTGCTACGTTATCCTCTGCGGCCTTCTTAGTTACTTAAACCCAAAAATGGGACCTTCTCCCCTCTGCCGCCACCATTAGCTCATCCCCTATTGGCCGGGACTTTTACTATGTTCATCTTCTATCTACTCCTAACGAATCCCTGAGGTCAAAAATAATCGTATATTCCATGCACTCTACACCCCTCAATTCAGCACTCATTCAGTGGACTAATAGCAATCGACGATATTTTGTATAATGTGTTTAGCAGACTTATGCCTTTATAGTTCTTATCGTCTGCTTTGTTCCCCTTGTTTTTATATAGTTGCACTTTGCCGGCTGACCACTCTATCGGCATACTCTCCACTTGTTATATTGCATGAACTCAGGCTATGTAACTCACTGATTAACGCATCATCACAGAAGAAAATATGGTACGAACAAATTTGTCTCTGCCTAGATTATATTATGAGAAGGTTTTATATTGATTAATCGATTACCAAAGTTTCTTAGTAACGCAGTGGTTTAATTAATTTAGTTCGTAAATTCAATCTTTCCTCTGTTAAGTGGATTCTTTGTTTTAATTAATCATTTTTAATATTTACACCACTTTTTAATAGACTTTGTTTCAGCATGTTTGTATTCAATTAATTAGTAAAAACTAACCAAAATCCTACCGTTTAACGAGCTAAAACTCTCTTATTTTAAGTGCATTAAACTCGTTAGTGATATCTCCACAATCTATAACTGAGAAAACGATTATGGTTTTAATGTACTAAAATCAAAATTTGAGAAACATAATTTGTTTTGTTTCTTTTGTAGAAATAATTCTATCCTTTAGTAGTTGAGTATCCAACTAAATGGATTGTTTTGTTTTTGTTAGATTATTTGTTTGAGCTTAACGTCCTAACTGTTTAATAACAAAAAGGTTTTGAAAATATCATGAATTAGGGGATTCTTGGATTCTGCACCAATTATAAAACAGTCGTGCTTCTTTGCGGGAAAGAAGAGAAGAGAAAGTGAACCTTATACAGTGAAGTTGCGTTACGTAGATATATATCTATGCACGTCCCAACAAAAGCTCGTAAAATGGCACCTGAGGACTTGGACAACTACTCGAAGGTTCCAAGCGGTTAAAAGTAAATGTTTTACGATCACTAAACCTCTTCACCCTCTGGAATTAAGTACCTTCGGCAGAGTACTGATGGCTGTTAGGCCTTCGATGACGGTGGTTACATTTCGTCTGAGAAGTGCCCTAGTTCTTCGGAGGTCCAAGGTGAGTCTGATGAAAAATTTCCCTTGTATCGAATTGGAAAATAGAATACTATCACTCTTATACATTTTTATTAGGCTCGTAAAAGTGTTACCACAAGATTGGCGTAAGCAACTGCCAACAGATAGCATGAGAGGCAGGGGTTGCGTTGACTTTTTGATCTTACACTGAAAAAGCATAAAGCAATCTGAGAAACGATACTACAACCTCACAAAAGAATTTGAGCGACCTCATTCAGGACTTGAACTTATCTAATAATAACTATTGTTTTATTGAGTAAATATTACAAGCTGCCTTTCTAAAGGGCAATGAATAATACGAATAACGAAGATTCCTCTCATAAAATGGGTACGATTTAATTAAATAAAAAGAAAAAAAAATCCTTTAATGAATGCCGATGCTCTTAAGCAATGTCCCTTAAAGGTCACCGAAATCGATGCCCATTTCAGAAACCTCTTTAAGCAAGTGAACTCCTGCAGACGTGCGGATTATGAAAATTGTGCCCCGATGCCAAATGCCATGAATCTTGATGTCCAAGCAATACGAAAAGCAATTAAATCTACGTCACGGGGTTTTAATCTGCACGATAAAATTCTTTGATGTATCTCACATCATTAAGAAGATAGCGGAGATCATGCTGAAGGTGGCCTATATACCAGAGCCTTTACGTCAAGGGCGCACAATCTTAATATTCAAGGGTAAGGGCAATGTTAAAAATATTTAAACATGGAGACCCATTACGATATACTCTATCGTGAGGCGAATCATGGAAAAGGTTCTGGGCCAAGAACTGAGGAAGCAGGTCACCTTCCTTAGGAATCAGAGAGGTTTTATTAGGGGCCTTCCGAGAGCAAACATTGGCGCAAGAATCATTGACGCAGTCATAAAAGACGCAAAAAATAAGAAAAATGACTGTGCGGTGGTTTTCTTGACGTTGTTGGCGCTTTTGAAAACATTGGGCACGATCACACTGTTAGATCGCTAGGAGCAAGAGGTGTTTCTCAGAACCTGAGAAACGTTATCGCCGCACTCCTATCCACTAACAAGATTCGTAACTGTAAAAGCTCATTCTACTAGCCAGATCAATGTACTGCGAGGAGTTCCCCAAGGCGGCCCTCTGTCTCCCTTGCTGTTTACTTTAGCAATTGATCATATGTACCAAGACCTTTGTGAACATGATTTCTCGAGACGCTATGGGTACAAGCTCAGAGATGACCAAGATTGTGTGGTCCTCACAGGATTTTCAGATGATCAGGCGGTCTCTGCACGTGATAAGTATGCGGCAGAGAGAATCATAGATAACACCCAAAGGATACTGGCGGAGATTGGTCTGGCTATAAATCCACGGAAAAGTATGGGCATTGTGTTGGATAAGGGTGAGATGCAAGCAACGACGCTCTCTTTTGAGAATGGAGATGTCATCCACATGGCAAAGGACGATAACGCTGTTAAATACTTCGGATGCACATCCTCGGGAGAGCTAAGGTTCAGTGAAGAATCAGTAGAGAAACTAAATAAGAATTTGTCGGGCTTCCTTCGAACACCTCAACTGCGATGTTCTACGCTCCACAGAGGTACCGTGGGTTAGGACTGATCCGCTGCAAATGGAAAGCTCCTTTACAGCACTGGTCTATTGCTCAGCGACTGTCTAATATTCCGGACGCTCTGTTCCAGTCCACATTCCATTATGATAATGAGATTGCTGAATGTGCTGAGAGACTGGGTGTGGATCAGAGCCACCAAAGCGTTAGAGCGCTACGACGGGTGCTTTTGAGGAGTGGGCCAATTGCAGGTGACAGGGCGTTAGTGTACGTCATTTTAAGGAGATGCCGAGAGCAAACAGATATAGTTGTGAAAAACAAATACTTTCGGGGTCTGAATGATCCAACGCCCTAAAACTCAACATCAATTATGCACCCCTGCTTGGAGTCCCAGGCGCCAGCGGACAGATAAGAGAAGTTGGGTCATGGTGCATAGGATAGACTAATGCAAATTATAGTTATTAAATATGTACTAGATATATATTTACATGTATAATGACATAATGGAGTAATGTGACGTACTATTATACATTTTAAAACCGCCACTACAGAAATTTTTTCGTTTAGAACGTTTTTCGTCGGACCCATTCAATTATTGTATTGTCTCTGGTCCTTGACACGTGTGCGAATTTTCAGGTTATAGCTATAATTAAGTTAATAATAGCTGGAAATTGGTGAAAATTACGATAAAAGATTCCGTTACATCCATGTCAAGTTAATAAAAGCGTATTAGAAATACGAATTTTTTCAGTTAGTACAATAACATCTTTTGATTGCAATGTTTCTCTTATATGTCAAAATATGATGCCGCGAATTGTTACCTACATCTAATCCATTCTGGCGATCTTTCATTTCATCGAATCGGCGCACAGTGGGCAAAAAATCCAATTCAGCGGCCAAAATTATTTTATTGCAGAAATATGTTTTAAATGACATCCGATATACGGGAAAAATATTTAAAAAATTTTCATGAAAGTGGAAAAGTTCATAATAAATTACTGAATTGTCGACCTAAAATGCAAGGAGTACGGTTATATGAAATGGCTGTAAACCCTCAATTGTTGGTGATATTTCTTTAATGTAATATGAAACAAATGAGCTGTTTCTATATATTAAAACAGCAAAATCATGTACGATCGATTATTTCAAAATTAAGCGCATTTTTGAAGACTTATTAAAAATAAGTCTTCAAAAACTAAAAGTAAAATTTTTGGAAAAATAGCCAGCATTTAAAAGGACGATGGAGTACGATGTGGAAACTTATATCACGTCGATGTCCATTATTTTGTGCTAATGAAATACCAAAAATCATATCCGTTTCGATCCGTGCCTAATTATTATCCCCCTCCAAATCGCAACCGTTCCTTTTTGTAATTTATTACTTCACACTTTTTTAGAAATGGTGGTGATTTTTCAGGTACATGATGTAATTTCAGAAAACGATGTATGCTCTTGATGATGTTTGTCATGATGTACAGCGTGTTGTAGGCAATAAATTGATTCGGTCGCCGAAATGATTTTATATATAACATGCTGTAGGCAAAATAATCATTTCGTCGGCCGAAATATGTTCTAAATGAAGTGCAACTAACGGAAAAAATATTTAAAAAATTTAAAGCGGACTAGCTAATAGTTAAAAAAAACTTTTGATTGTTTAACATACTTACAAAAAAAAACAAAAAAACAAATACCCTACTACCTAAATGATCAATGACTTCTGTTTTGATGGTAGGTTTTATTTAAAATAATGTAAAATAAACTATTTCGGTATAATAGGTGAATAATATTGATTTTAGTTCAGGAGCTTGAGTTTTATTGAACATCAAGTTATAAATGTCATCCATTTTCTTTAGTAGCTTTCAATGCTGCATCGATAATTTCACCTCTCTTTATTTCGTGATTTTGCTTTAAATTAAATGTCAACATTTCAGAGAGGCTCATTTCTAATGAAGATATATTGGCCCTAATGACACTTTTTTTACGACTTTTCGTTCTTTCAGAACATTCACTATAAGCTTTTGTTGGACATCCGTTGGACAGCTCATTTGTATCATATTATATTAAAGAAATATCACCAACAATTGAGGGTTTACAGCCATTTCATATAACCGTACTCCTTGCATTTTAGGTCGACAAATCAGTAATTTATTATGAGCTCTTCCACTTTCATGAAAATTTTTTAAATATTTTTCCCGTATATCGGACGTCATTTAAAACATATTTCTGCAATAAAATAATTTTGGCCGCTGAATTGGATTTTTTGCCTACTGTGCGGCGTTAGATACGTCATTAATATTTCTTGCCTTAAATTTAGCATTATTAAACCTTTGGATTGTAATATGTTTTAGTAATATGCTCTTTCCTGACCGACTTGGAAGCGAGTTCCAAATATTTTCAGAAGGACTTATTTGACGAAGCAGCCTAAGGACCTCCTCATTTTTCCCATTAAAAAAACTGAAGGACTGCGGCTCGTTTACGGAAAGGGAAAGATGTTTGCCTCAGTTCTGTTTTCGAAAGATCTCTCTTTTTCCGTTTTTACTTTTAAAAAAAAGTCGTCGTTTCCTTTTCTTTTTTCCTAGCCATAACCTTTCTTGCTCCTTTAATTTTACCCTCTTCTTTGATTCACAATTAAACCTTTCATTCTTATAAACAATGGGTTAGTAAAAAAACTGTAGAATTTTCTAGAAAATACGAACTGTCTTCTAGTAGCATGTTAATATTACAATATCTCTAATCATTCAATGTTGTTAAAATGTAACAGCTATTCTTTGAGGATGAAGCCTCTTTGAAGATAAATCTATAGCCGAGCTAACGTGATAAATTAAAGAAAATCCCCTGAGCCCTGGAGTAAAAGAACACATGATATGATTAATAGAGATGAAGAGAGAGGGAGGTGGAAGGGGGCAATCTCCACAAAGGACGAATTACAGACAACCACCGCCTCATGTATTATTTAATCGTAGCCTCACAGTAGGGGGGGGGGGTGTAGGGATTAAACAATGGAACGAGGACTCTTCTTTAGGGCTTGTGTTTCTTTTTTCTACTCCTGACGAGCCTCATATTCAAATGGTAAAGCAAATTAATTAACTCAAAAATAAAACTAGGTTGTCTTTACTAAATATAATATGGTTGAATGGTAGGTAATTAGTGAAGATCATAGGTCTGGGATGAAGTCCGACGTACATGCAGATTTTCTTCAGGGCTAAAAATAACAAAAACTTTTCGTTATTTCTAGCCCTGAAGAAGAAGCCCTGCGCAGCGTCAAAACGTCAGCTATCGATATAAAGTTTTTTTAAATTAGGACGTTTGTATTTTATTATTCCTGATTGCATCCCTGGCCATCATCTTGATAAAATAGACTATGATTTATTACGGAATGGTATTACAGTGGAACCTCACTGATCCAGCTCCTGCTACTCCGACCCACCCGCTGAATCCGGCGGAGATTTCCGTTATTTCCGTTATTTTTTTTAAATGTTAATATGTAACTTTTAATATAATTATAGTATTTAACCATAAATGCGATGTATTTTATTGAATATTCAGTTAACCCACCCTTTTGGCAGTTCCGTCCTACTCAGTCCCTTAGGGGTCGGCGTAAACGGCGTGAGTCGCATCTTAGGAGGCTGATTTAAAGCAGGGTACGCCATTACGAGCCTTAGATCCCTTACCGGCAATACCAGGGAGAAAAGTTTCCAAAAAAAAAGGAGTAAAATATTTAAAAAAAGAAATATAAAGGTTTGATGGAGGGAATAGGGGCCTATTTAGGATTTGCTGTAAAAAATAAGAAACACTCTTTTGGAGAAGTTTGGGATAGATAGATACTAGATTAGTATCTCCTGTAGATAAGTAGCTTATAATGCTAAGAGCAAGTAATAACTGGATTATGTTCTGACCCAATTTAAGTCATTAATAATTTTAATTTAAGTCATTTATAGTTTCATATTTGTAAAATCATAATGATAAAACAAGTACATTTATTAATACTAATAATTATTCTTCACCTAATTGTCGCAAATTAAAATAGAATTGGTTTGCAGGATAGGAGAGCAAGGATCCAATAGAATAGACATCAATAGATGGGGCTGTTGTGTGTACAGGAACTATACCTAATTATATTAACTATAAAAATGGGCATTTCATATTAAATACCATAGTACCGCAACTGAAGTATTTTAGTTTCCGATACCTAGAATAATCAAGATTACCTACGCATTTATTTACTAGTACTTGTACATTGTTTTCTTCACCAAACACGTCTTTGTTACTGGTCTGTAATTATAAAGATAAGAACAGTCTTACATCGAAATCTACATGACTTCAATTATAAACGTTGTAAACAGAAAACAAGAATAGGAAACTATTTTATAATAAGAATGATCGTGTTTCTAAAAAAAATAAAATACAAATAAAAAATAATAGCGATAATATTACTAGTGCATATTCCACACGAGATTAGACATCTTATTGAAAATAACTTTTACGGATGAGTTGTGACTATTTATGGTAAAGAGAAAAAAAGTTTAGTTGTTAGAATAAAAACAAAACGTTAAATCATGAAATAATTGATTGCATGCTAGGTATAGAAAGAACAACTCGTATATAATCAACTAAGAGAGGTTATAATAACGCATTGAATAGAGAATTTATATTTAGCAAACAGGAAACTAATAATAAAATACGATTTCCATTGCCTACGTAGATATAAGTAGATATTGCATCATATTTCTAAACAGAATCTATAAGCGAACTATTGCGTAGCTAAAATATATTTAAATATCTTCCAGTGACGGAACCAACTAGCTGACATCACGACACGCGATGACTGCGATTACGACAAAATATTTCAATGTGTATGTCACAAGAGAGCTTGCACAACTTTGTCGCTGATGCTCAAAGAGTATTTGTGGTTTATGGTGAAATTTATTGCTATACAACTCTCATAAATGTGTGCTAATAGTGTTTAATTTTTAGTTTATTTATTGATATTTAGAATATATACTGTATACAGGTATATATGTGGGAAAATTGTTTTAAAAATATGTCGATAACTTTTAAAGACTACCCACTAGTTGAACTTCAATTAATGTTCTATATTAGAAGGTCCTTAAGGTTTTTTTCAGACACCTCGGCGAATGATTGGGAGTGGGGTGAGATGCAAACTAGGAGATTAGTGGATTCGATTGTGTAGTTTATCATGAAAGGATAGGTGCCTGGTTAGGGCCAAATCATAAATATATGGAACATTTAAATCATTATAGATGTGTGTTTATGACATAATAAGGAGCTTTGAGAAATTTACGAAAGATCTTGGATTTTAAGGTTTAGATAATAGAAGAAATCGAAGGTTTCTTTCTCGAATAATTAAGCAAGATCTAACTAGATGTCTAACATTATCCAGACATTATTTTTGCACTGGTGTACCTAAATGTTTGATTTTGATTTAATATAAATCTTTTTAGATAATTTATTTTATTAGGTTTTAATTCATTTTGTCTTGTGATTCTATAATTCTATAATTTACATTTAAGATTATATTTTTGTATTTATTAACAATGTTCTGTCAATATCTGGAAAGTCCGCATAAATTACGACAAATCGCAACATATAACTTTTTCTCTTCGACGTGAAACATGCCCACCAGTTTTCCTTGATAACACACCGATTTCTCAAACAGACACTTTACACTACCTTGGTCTGATGTTTGACCAAAGAATGGCATGGAGACCTCATATCGTGAAAAAAAGGAAAACGGTCAACCAAAGACTAAGGCTTTTATATTCACTCTTCTCCAAACTTAACAACTCTACAACTTAAACAAAAATAAACGCTTATACTTACTTGATGAAACCTATTCGAACATACGCTTCCCAGATATACGGAACAGCTAAAAAGACACATAATAACAGAATCCAAATCTTCCAGGCAAAAACATTCACAACAATTACAAAAGCCATACGTAAGCCACATACTGATCTACGTAAGCCAACAGTTAACGAACAAATACGAACCTACTACAAATAAATCCACGAAAAATTACATGGACATCCTAATACACTTGTAAACGACATGGCCACCGTACATATTCCCGAAAACATCCAGATAAGGCTAAAATGGAGCTGGATTTTCGTTCTCACTATTTCCTGAATTCTCGTTCGCGCGCTATTTTCTTTCTCACAACAGATTCACTAATTGTCTGCTTGTAATTGACATTTGCGAATAAAGATAAAATGTAAACAAAATAAATTAACATTGTCCGCTAAACACGGTTTTTTTTTTTGTTTTTGTTTTTTTTCAAATCTATCTCGGATTAAATCTAAACAAGAGACCAGACTATTTGGACTTAAGGCACAAAATTGTGTGATTCAGCCAAATCATCGAATTATTACCTTATCCTATATTTCCAGTATAAAAATATAAATTATTCAATGCATCATTAATCCTACTGATTATGTTACAAATACAAAATGACCTAAATGCTCAATATGCTACTAATTTGTGTAAATGATACTTATCCCTTCGTTATAAACTACATACCACATCTTAAGATTTCTTAGTTTTTTTAGCCGTATAAAAACAAAACCTTCTGATATAGTATTTTAATTGCTTTCAGGTTCAGGAGAATATCTGAGGCTCGCCCAGCCTCTATAAAGTGGGTACCCTTAATTGGGAGGATAATGTTGTTCGAACCTTTTCAGTTTTCAGAAACTTTACTGGAAACAGTACAACCTTACCAAAGCAGTAACGCCATGAATTTTCATGGGTTGTGGGGTGCAGGCTGAGGTTGGAAAATTTAATCATAACTAATTATTTGTCAAATAATTGGTTATGATAAAATTCGTCCCAACTCTGGGTACAGCTACAGTAATATTTATTTTTTAATTTTGTTTAATTTTATTATATTTTTTTTTATAATGGTTATTTACATGGTTTATTTTAGTGTTCCTACTTAACCCAATTATTCGTTTTGCAGTCGAAAATTTCAATAAATAAAAACTGAAAACATGAAATTTACTATTGAGTATTTGGATATACCGTAAACTGGGGCAACTTTGCCAGATTTAATTTTTCATTACAATTTTTACCTCAACTAATAGCGTTCAAATCTGTTTCAAACCCATTATAATTATTAGTATAGATCTTTTGATTTAAAATATAAGCAATAATTGCATTTAATCATTATTATATTAAATTTAAAAAATAGAATTGGCAAAGTTATCCTAAAATAGGGCAACTTTGCCAAGTAGGTGAAAAATACTTAAAAAATAAAGACAGCGACAGAGAAAAGGATTGTTTGAATTAATAAGAAAACATTTTAACGAGAAAATGGCATATATTTTGATTTTACAGTATTTAGAATAAAACATCGTAATAATGTAATTCATTAAAACTTAAACATTTTTATTTAGCTTAACAACCAACAAGCGAGTATATGTTTTGTCCTGGGATGCCACCATCCAATCCCTTACTCCAATGGACCTGCAATCCCCTGCCACACAGTCCAACCACCGTAACCTGGGTCTCCCAACTCTTCGCCGGTTTAGGGAATACCTTATGAAATTTAAAACCAAAAAAACTTCTGACATTTTCATCCATAAATGTATATTTGCCTCTGAGTTCAATATAGGGTGGGCAAATTATATAAATGACGTCTCTTACATTTAATAAAGCTTCATCAGCCACGATTGGGAAGTAAAATGATCTTCCTGTGTTGTTTGTGCGTAGGTAGGATATTTCATACTCCTCGTCTCCTTAGAATTTGGTGTGTTTGCCCACGAAATGCTTTACACTTTTGCAATATAGCTTTTTATGTATAAGCAAACACAAAATTATAGGTTGGCAATGTTACCCCATCTTGGCCTTACTTCATAGTGCAACTTTGCCAAGTTATAATATAAACCTTAAGAAAAAGTAAACTTTATATTGTCATGTTTATTCTAAATAAATATTACATTATGCATTAGACAAAATAAATAGTTATTATTCACTTTTGAATATATGAGCAGGAAGAGACACTTTGTAAGGGAATCAAAACCAACTGTTGCAAATCAATGAAAAACACAGATAAAACTGTAAAAATTGGGTATATCTGATTAAACATAAGAGTTTCTTTAAAAAAATAACTCCTCTATGTGATGAAAACACTAGTAGCAACACTTTAAACTGACAAAGTCCCAGTTTACGGTATTTCAATTTAGCATCATCATCTGATCAACTGGTCTTGGCAGAACCCTAGTCTCCTCCATTTTTATTTCGAAAAATTTTCATTTCATTAGCTAATATCTTCCTCAGTGATAATAGTACCCAGGTACGTTTCAACTATGCTATAAAAGTCAAATATAAAAACAAATTACAATCTCCATAACCTAACTATCCATTTTTATGCAATAACAAAGTAAAAAAAAGTATTATTTGAAAATTATTCAAAGAGTGGCCCATTGCGAAAAGAGACTACAAAAGCTACTATGCAGATCCGTAAAATATAAGGGCGGGCCTTATAAGGGTCGCCTTGCAGAGCCGGCATTTTAAGGCAGTTAAGACTAGAAGATAGAGAATGGTTTGGTTTAGTTATGCATTAACAGCCATTAGCCCCAGACCTTGAGCAAACACTCTTCTGCTGGGTCGCTTTTTGCTTGCCGCTCCCTCCAACAGCTACTAATAAAAGCTGTTTGCATAGTCTTGTATAATTTCTTCGGATGTGCTTAGTAATGATATTACGGAAGGCTAGTAACTTCCAGGCTTTAGTACTTGTTTATATTTTAGGTTTTAGCAGGTAAGACATTACTTGAGATAATTATTTATTTCTTATTTATTCATTTCCATAATGAAATAAGAAGTAATCGTGTTTATTTTTTTTTTTTTATTGCATCCTATTCCCTGCAATCTCATATTGCAAACCTTTAAGAATGATATCAGTACTGTTGGATCAAAATATATCCAAACAGATATCATCAAATAACTTTTACTCTTTGTCATAAAACCTACGACTTCCTGCCCTACTTTATCCTTTAATAATATTCCACTAATCCCTGTTGAACAGATCCACTCCCCCGGACTCCAATTGGACAAACATCTTACTTGGAATCTACATGACTAAAACTATAAGAAACTTCAACATTTACTGGATATAAGTTCAAAAATTCTAATGAATTACAAAATACTCATTTTACTGACAGTTATTAGACCTATTTGGACATACGGAGATGAGCTTTGGAGTTCCACTACACCTTCCAATTTTTCTGGTATCCAATCCTTGAAACCCAAAATCCTTCGAAAAATCGTCATTGCTACTGATGATGCCACAAATAACCTTATTCATAATGATTAAAGTGTTAGGGGGCTCGATGGTCGAGTGAGTTTGGGCGAGGGTCTCAATGCAATCGGTACTGAAGGTTGTGCATAAAGACGTTAAGCTCCAATACATAAAACAAAAAAAAAACAATCTAAATATCCATTATGTTGTAGATTTGGCCCAAACAAGATCACTTTATCCTCTTATAGATGGTCTTAAAATCCTCAATGTAACATATTATGTCACCATAATATATATAACCATATATAACAATTTAAATGTTCAATAAATTGCAGATTCTGCCCTAACAAGATACCTATCCTTCCAAAGCTACATACCACGAATCCAATAGTTTTCCAAATGGCTTTTAACTCAATTCCCAAAAACCTGTGGCGCCTGGAAAGAGGCCTGGTGACATAATAATGTAAAACATTTATTGAAGTGCTAATATTGGGTAGTTCTTTACGAGTTATCGATATGTGATCGCAATCATTTTGAAGCACATCTGCTCATTATGTATATTTTATATAGTTTAAAGTATAATTAAATAGTTTTTATTTTTTTTTTAATTTTGATAAAACTTATTATGGTTTTATTCGATTTAGTGCCTACCTCATGAAATGTAAAATTCAAAAAATTGCTTGCTCACTCCTTTTGATATGAGATCTTTATCCATTTTTGGCCGTTTTCTTCCATTGCACGATGTAGTATATACTAGTATACTACATTGGTATATGTATATGTATATATATATGTATACGCATTTTTCAAAGTGCCACGAAACAGCTTGTGTTCTTGGAATTTACATTTTTTCTATTTTTTTTTATTTATTTTTTTATTTAATAAGTAGTTATAATAGAGTACTATCGAAATGGTGGACGCATCTCATTTCAACAGAGTTGGACATAAATTGTATTTAGATACTATTCGAAGATATTATATTCGAATATAAAAACTTCCAAGAAAAAAATCAGTATAAACTTAACGAATTTACTTTTTGTAATATTTTTTGTTCGATAGAAATGAATCTTATATATTGAATAGAATAACCATTTGTATCTGTAAGCTATTCGATATGTAATCAAAGACATTTCGGCTTAACTTTCAAAATATTTTATTTTTGTCGTTAATCGATAGAATATAGAATATATCAAATCGTGGAATTTTGATTTAGCACATAGAGCACAATAGCGTGAGGTCTAATAAAAAAAATAGAGATCAAAAATAGAAAATGTTTTTATACTTTTTATTATACTTTTTTTATTTTTTTGAAAAAAAAAAAAAAAAAAAAAACCGCTTACTTTTTCAGGTATAGTCGAAAAACAGGAAAATTGGCAAAAAAAAAAAAAAAAAAAAGTTCCGGGAAAAATGTTTGCCCGCAGACTTCAAATTCGTCTTCAGCGACCCAGAAAACATAAAGGGTGAGGAAATTATAACCATAGCAAAACTTGTCTCTGAAAATCCTAATATGCCTGGCCTATTTATTTAATGCTCTTAGTTTCGAAGTAATTAAAATAACATTTTTTTTTTATTTTAAGTCCGTTTTTACACGTAGGTTTAATCGTGAAGTCTTGTATTATAAATAGTTCAAAAATAACATCTGTATTAGTAATTTCGAATACAGATTCAAATATAAGATAAAATGTATTTTATTCATTAAAAATCAAATACAGATATTTTTTTTATTCGATATTTTTATTATCGAATAACATACTTATATAAAACAAATTACTATCTGTATTCGTATCTAGATAGATTGTTATCTAGATATTGCCCAACTCTGCTTTTCAATACCAACAGAAATTATTCGACTAAGTATTAGGTATAGATGTGGATTGATGTTTTTCTTTTTTTTTAATTTTTCGCTCGCTTTGCTACTACAAACTGTTACTAATTGTGCTTAAATGAGCTGCCATCTTGGATACTAATTCTGTTCCTAAGGGCCCTTTGAGGTCCTGATCAAAGAGGTACCATCGACAGCTCCTCGCCATGTCCTCGCCAATAGCTCTTTGATCTGGGTATCACCGGTCTGTGTCACTGTCGTATCGCCATAATTAAAAAAAAATATCTTTATCCTTCGGTTGATTAGTAACTTAGTAGTTATTGAATCTTCTTTATCTCATCTATTTAGACAGGTTTTGTTAATTAAGGGCAGTACGCCGCATGATGGTAATGAGGATAAATGATAATTTATACAATTTGTAGAAATGTGGGTAAAATTAGACAGGTTTCGTTCCTCAGGTAGTTACTATCATCATTATTTTTAAACCTACAAAATAAGCTTTGTAAGTAAATAACAAAAAGAAAAATTAAATTTCTCTCTGACAGGGAAACAATAGATCATGAATATCTATATATATATATATATATATATATATATATATATATATATATATATATATATATATATATATATATATATATATAAGTGTAGAATAGGTTCATCTACTGGACTTCTGAACCCATCAATCTTTGTATCACATCTAAATCAACTGTCGATTACATTCCAAGATCGTTTTAACTTTTCCTTCTTTTGATCCATAAACATTGCATTACAATAGAATTAAGAGGATCAAATTACTTAAATTAATAATTACATTCGACCAGCAACTAATGATTATTCGAAAAAAGTAAAGTTACTTTTACCTCCAAGCAGAAGGTATGTAATTTTTTTTTTATCCTAAACAAACATAGTTAATGTTTTTAGTTAATATAGCTCCTAAACAGCAAGTCCTATCGATAAAATCAAATTTTCGATCCGACCATCTCTAACGAAGCATATCAAAATGTTACATTTTTCAGTGTAAAAAAAAAACTTTACACATTTGAGGGTGGAAAAAACATTACAACGTGACTTTTTTCATTCAAACCAATATAGCTCCTAAACATTAGGCCCTAGAGATAAATGATATATTATAAAAAATACTATTCATTAAATTTCCGATAAGACACTGTCGTCAGATTAAAAAAAAAAAAAAATCGCGTATCATAAACCTTCAAGAATGGTGTCAAAAATGGAGAATCAAAATAAATCCCATCAAATAACCTTTGCCCTTCGTCGTAAACCTACGACTTCCTGTCCTATAGTATCCTTTAATGATATTCCACTAATCCCCGTTAAACAGATCCGCTACCTAAGACTCCCTCAGGACAAACGTCTTACTTGGAATCCACATACAAGACAAAAATGACAATAAACTGCCCGTCGTTTTCGACTACTCCATTATTTATATTAACCCACAGCCTGGAAAACATACTCCTACCTACCGCAAGGGTGTGCTAAGCCACTGGCGAATTCGGTGAAATAACAAGAAAAATACAATATTTTTTTTCCTATCCATTGAATTTATTTTAAAAAATAAAAAACGTGCGTCCATTGTTCCAAAAGGAATAGCGAAACTGGCCCAGAACTCTCAAGTACTTGAGGCTTCAAGATTGCATTGAAAACACTAACCAATGGAGAAGGGGGAATAAGTTGCGAATGAGATAAGATAAAATCAAGGCAATTGAAATCTGTTTAAAAAACCTTTTCCTTAATACCTTTAACTGTTATCAACCGCTCAATCTCAACAACCTTTCTATTCTGCTTTGACGTTGAGAATCTAGGGGCTACTTTAGTCTTAAATTAACAGCTGCGAAGATTCCGTGATTCAAGAGGGATTTGTCAACTTTAAATTACCCCCTCATTATCTCCAACCTCGACTATAGTCCAGTGAAATAGTACATTTTAGTTTGAAAAATATGGTAGTTTTGATTATATTATATGTTTTTAGTGTTGGGCTTGTGTCCTAAAATCCATTTTTGGAGCTTGTAGTTGGTTAAAAATTTCGACCTTTACTAAATTTCATCAAAATATCTGTTGAAGGTTAGGTTATAAAAAAAAAAAAATATTGATGTGTTGTTATATTAGAAATGTAAAATAAACTAAATATGAGCAGAAAATTATCTATGTACCTTAAAGGGGGACAGATAAATAGGCTTTAAAGCTTTAAAATTTACGAAATATTCTCGAAAAGTGTAATTTTAAAAACCTAATCAGTAGAATATCAACCAGTTAAAAATTACTGCATTTTGTGATAATATCATTCAAGAAATAATGCTCAATTACATTCTTCAATACTACATTTTTATTTATAAAAAAAATAAAATAACAATTATTAATTAAAGTTATTTAATTTCTTTACTTATAACAACAGGCGAAGCTGCGACGGAGTAGACTAGTTTTCTCCAAAAAGTGACGGAGTTGTTTTTTTTTTTTTTTTGTTTTTTATTTGGGTGTTTGTTTTATATGACCTAAACAACAAAACAACATTAGGAACAAATTTAAAGGTGGGTTATTCTCCTGTATACCAAGACAAATTTAATGTTACTAAAGATTACATATATTTAGCTGGCTGAAAAATATCTATGCAAAAACATCAGCCCAATAAAAATGTATATTTTGGCCTGCATTGGTATAAAAAGATGGGGTAGTTTTTTTTTTTTTTTTTTTTTTTTTTTTTTTTTTTTTTTTTTTTTTTTTTTTTTTTTTTTTTTTTTATGTTTTGCTCTTTACGCCCTAAACAAGGAAACTACTTCATTATGAGCAATTTTAAAGGTAATTTTTTTTTGCAAAATCCAAAAAATATAGTGTTACTACGGTTTAGATATATATAAATAACTGACTTAAATATATCTATACAAACACATTAAAGTTTAATAAAATTATAAAAATTCTATATGCAAAAGTTAGATACTTGTTGTGCTTGTATACAAAATCCAAGTTTTGGACCTTGGAATTAGCGTCAAAGCGTCGAAACTTTCAACCTTTTCTACGTTTCACAAAACTTTCAGTAGAACGGTTGGTTTTAAAGAAAAACTTGAGGTATTCTTATATTCATAATTAAACTCGACTTTAATTTTTTTTTTTTTTAATTTCCTACAATATAAGTTGTAAATTAGCTCTGTAGCTTAAAAGGGGATAGGGACATTTTCGAATCCATACTATTATATAAAAGAACAAGCCATTTTTCGTTTGTTGATCACTAACCACGAAAAATACTGAATCAATCTATACTAAATTTTAACCACGCCGTCTTTATGGTTCCAGGAAGGTTTAGCAATAATAAAATCAACTGATTATCAAAAAAATTGTTATTTAAAATGCGATATAAAGTGGATTTGAAAATTGACCGATAGGTAGCGAGCGCCTTTCTACGTGAGAGGTTACAAAGGTTGGGTGTTATAAAGAACTTTAAATTTATGATAAAATTTACTTATTTGCAATTAAATTGGCATTTAAAAAAAAACCTATAAATATGTGGTGCGACTTGTGGATACCAGTGAACTTTAAAAATTAACCGATATGTGGCTGACGCCATTCTGCGACAGAGTTTACCATGGTAAAACTATTGAACCCATATGTACCAGATTTTAACTACATCATTTTCATTGTTCTTGAAAGGTTTATAATAGGAAAGTTTACTCTGATAATAATTAAAATCTACAGTGTTGAGGTGCAGAAAAGAGTTTTGCCATACCAATACTTTTATGATTTGAAATGAAAATTCAGATGATATCGATAAAATAAAATTCATTAGAACAAATTTAAAAGTGAGTTATTTGGCTGTATTTCAAGAACAATATAGTGGTACTAATATATATATATATATATATATATATATATATATATATATATATATATATATATATATATATATATATATATCATTATTATTATTAGGCACGATCTGGACCTAGTTCGCCTAGTCCGATCAAGTTCCCCTTGACTCCGTTTTCCGGCCGTACTTCCCACGCATTCACCTTTCGTCCGTAAGCATTTCTGTCTAGAGCTTCCTCTGGGTTTGTTTTTGCACTTTTTAGGTCTTTTTCACTTCTGTGCTCCATGCCATTGCTTTAAGGTTTATTGTTGCCTTCGTGTAGTCGTGTTCGAGTGTTCGGGTAGTCTGCGTATGTGTCCATAGAATTTCAGTCTGCGTTTCCTTATGTCTGCCTCGATATTTGAAAGTTTCTCTATAGTTTTCTTATGTTGGAGTCTGTAGCCATCCTCAGTCTTCAATGGACCAATAATTTTCCTAATTATTTTTTTCGTTCTGCCTTCTTGATGTTTTCTAATGCTAGTTTTCTGTTAAGTATCAGGGTTTCAGTTGCGTACAAGGCTGCCGGTTAGATGACAGTGTTGTAGTGTCTGATCTTAGCTTGAATGGATAAGCACTTTTTCATTATAGATTTGATAAGTTCTTGCATACGCTTCCTTTAGTTTCAGTTCCCTGCTTTCTTGTGATCTTTTCTCAAGTCCTGAAGGCTCGAGAATTTCACCTAGATATTTGAAGGGTGGAACTCTTTTAATGATACCGTATTTTGTGATCAGAATCTTGGTTTCTAATTGTGTGCCAAAGAACACTGTCTTCTCAAAAGATATCTCAAGACCCACCTTTTTTGAACATTCCACCAGAGTTTCAACCAAAGGGATTGCTTCATATTCCGTTTCAGTTAATATTGCGAGCTGCATCCTATTGCACAGCTTTCTGAAGAAGCTGTAGAGGTTAGGAATAAACATTTCAGGCAACACGGAACTAATTTCACTCGAAAATATTCAAAAGATTCTTGTACCATAGATATCTTGAATAGATTGCTTTTAAGTTCCGATCAGCTTCTATCTGGTATGAGGTCACTACCGAAGAAAAGAACCAAACCATTTTTCAACGAGATGTTACTTACTCCTGGATTCAGAGAGTGATGGGAAGTGTTAATTAATTAAGTCGCACATTTTTTATTTTATTTTTTTTTTTTCTTTGCATATCGTAAATAATTATAAATCATAAATATTTACAAGATGAATCATTGTATCGCTTTAATTTTAAAGTTTGGTAAAGTAATTTATTAATTGCTATGCGTTGCCAAAACCCAATTAATCATATTTCAAAAACCAGAGGTCCTAGATTTTTTTAAATATTTTTTTTTTCGAAAGCATCAGCTAAAAATTAATAGAAAATGGTGATCAAATATTTTTTGCCGATTAGACCTGTCATTGTTCACCATTCCATCAAAAACAATTTCCGCCTCTATTTGAGAAAATTCCGCAAAATTTGAAAGCCTATATTACTACCCCATTTAATGGTACAGACCACATTTCCGCTCAAGTTGTAGAAAATTTATTCTATTTTAATTTTGAATACAAAAAGGTTTTTGTTAGAACCAACTGTTCAGCAGATATTTTGGTAAAACTTGTAAAAGTTTATAGTAATTAAATTTTTGACGGTTTGAAGATATCTAATCGTTATAGGAGTTTGTGTTTAGGTTCGGTTGTGTGTAGACGTAAGGGTATAGAGCTCCTGCGGATTAGCCGAGTATAACTACAGACTGATAAGTTTTGTTTTATATATATTTTATATTTTAATTTTCCATTTATTTCGCCTCTTTTTTTCAACTCTATTTCATAAGTTTTCGTTGTTTTGTTTTATTTACTCTCTATTTATTTTATTTAAAAGAAAATTTATTTTAGTTTTTTCTATCATAAAATTGCATGATTCAGCTACAAAAATGGCTGAATCCCCACCGCTAAAAAGGAAAAAAAAGGTAGATTTAAGTTTACTACTGCAGGAAGTAGTGAACAAAAAAAAAAAATTGTATCAAGTTTTTCATTATAAAGCGACTTGAAACTGAAAACAATGGTGATTTGTTAGATTTTAAAAGAGTTTCACCTTTTTGATTCATAGAAGTTTAAAAGCAATAATAGGTGAGGCTAAATTAATTAAAAAATTGAGAGATGGGACACTTTTAGTTGAAGTATTTTCTGATACTCAATCGGAAAAACTTTTAAAGTGCAACAATTTGTGTACTAACTTTCCAATAAGAGTAGAGCCCCATGCTAGATTAAATTTAAGCAAAGGTATTGTTTGGTGCCCCGATCTGAATTATGTTGACATAGACGAAATTAAAGAGGAGCTAAAGCCCCAGAATGTTACTGACGTCAAAAGATTAACCTTTTTTAGGAATAATGAAAAACAAAATAGTCATAACTATTTAATAACATTCGACAACCCCTCTTTACCCTCTGAAATTAAACTAGGATTCCATAATGTTGCCGTACGACAATTAATTTCAAACCCTATTCGGTGTAATGTCTGTCTTAAATTTGGTCATACAAAAAAAAAACTGTAATAAAGAAGCACTATGTAAATTTTGTGGAAAAACAAAACATGAGGGGTCCGAGTGCAATAATCCGGTAACTTGTGTTAATTGTTCTAGTAATCACGATGCCTTTTCAAAAAACTGCCCAGTTTTTATTAAAGAAAAGGAAATCAAACGAATTCAAGAGGCAGATAAAGTAACTTACATTGCTGCTAGAAAAAAATACGATCTGTTGCACCCGATAACAACTCAAATATCCTTTGCTAATATTGTTAAGACTAAAAAATCAGTTTGTGTACAAACGGAACAAATAATTGAAAATCAACTAACAATTATAAAATCTGTAGCGACAGCTACGTCTAGTAAGACACCCACGCCTAGCGGCAGTACCAGCAGTAATGCTATCACTGATACCCCCACCCACGTCCCACCTCCCACCACACTCTCACCTCCTCACCCAAATTTCTCTTTAATTTCCTTACCCTCCGTATCAAAAATCCCTACTTCCCAAAATTCCCAACCCTTAGGTGGGATATCCGAAAAAAATTCGGAAGCCCGTTCCACCAACTGCGAAGTCGTCCCTGAACCGAGGATTTTACCTTCGGCACAAAGGGCGTCTGATGAGCCTACCAACCCTCACCTTTCTCCTGATGGTCAACAGACCGAGTGGACAATGGTGGAAGGAAGAAGAACCAGAAAAAAAATCACCAAAGCGTGAAAAAAGCAAAGAAAACATGGAAACTAATTAATAAGTTGTTTTTAATTTTATTATTATGTTTTTCATTTGATTTTTATTTACTAAATTTACATTAATTAATAATATTATTTATCTAAATTCCGACCTATTTACATTTTTTATTTTTATTTTTTTTAATATGTCAACTCCAACCAATATAATACAATGGAACTGTAATGGTATAAAGGGAAAACATGAGGAACTTAAGCTTATTATTAATAAATATCAACCGATAGTTTTTATGCTTACAGGAGAGTAAGTTACCCCTCAATAAAACTTTCTCGCTAAAGGATTACAATATCTATAGAAACGATTTTGACTATAGAAGTAGAGCATGTGGCGGGGTTTTGATTGCCGTACATAAAAGGGTCGTTTCTGAGTTAATTCAGATAAATACCTCTCTACAAGCAGTGGTGTCAAGGTCTTTCTGCACATTCCTATTTTTTTTTATAACGTTTATCTTCCCCCTGATAATTTTGATGAGGTAGATTTTGTCAATATTTTGAGTAATATCCGTTCTCCATTTATTGTTATGAGCGACGTAAACGGTCATCATACCTCCTGGGGTTCTTCTTACTGTTCAACACGCGGTAATACTATTAGGCGAATTATAGATGCCACTGATTCGATAATTCTAAATTCAGGACAGCCAACATATTTAAGTCCAGCATACCATTCATTCTCGTGCATTGACCTGACATGGTGTTCACCTAATTTATATACTCATTTGGATTGGCAAGTTTCTCCAGATCAATATTCTAGCGATCATTTCCCCATAGTAGTCAGTTTCCCAAACATTAACACACGGATAACAAAACATGCTAGATGGATAACAGAAAAATCCGACTGGACAACATTTCAAAACAATTTACAGATAACAGCCTCTGATATACCAACCACAAGCAATAGTGATGAAATCAATCATCAAATCACTAAATCTATATTAGCAGCGGCGGAACTTTCAATCCCAAAAAGCTCCACTAATGTCAAATCGAAGAGTGTCCCTTGGTATGACAATGAATGTAAACTAGCAATTAAGAAGAGAAGAAAGGCTCTTAAAGTCTTCCAAAAGGAACCAACTCTTCAGAATTTAATAAATTATAAAATGAACCGCTCGCTGTCTCGCAGAATAATCAAGGAGAAAAAAAAAAGAATCATGGGAACAATTTTTGAACACCATTTCATCAAATACCCCACCAAGGATATTTTGGAAAAAGATAAAGAACATTATGGGAAAGTTCGTTGACTATCAGCCAACCCTTCTAATCAATGACCAGATAGTGCAAGATCCCGATTTATTGGCCGAGCATTTTGTTGAATATTATTCGAATATTTACTCCACCCAACCACAACCGACAAAAGAAACCGAGACAGATAACATTGACGATCAAAATGAAAACTCTTATAACTTACCATTTTCAAAAGCAGAATTACTTTCATGTTTAAAAGAGCTGAAACCATCCTCACCAGGAGTAGATGAGATACATAATGATATGTTAAAAAATCTACCGATTCCGGCAATGGAGGCGCTTCTCGCACTCTTTAACCAGATATGGAGCACAGGGGATTTTCCGGAGATATGGAGGAGATCAATTATAATTCCAATTTTAAAAACTGGAAAAAATAAGTTGTTTCCCTCGAGTTACCGGCCCATCTCACTCACAAGCTGCGTATGCAAGTTGCTAGAAAAGATGATCCTAAAAAGGCTCAGTTGGATACTAGAAAAAAATAATTTACTTTCAAACGTACAAAGTGGCTTCAGAACAGGACGCTCTACTATAGATCATCTGGTAACAATGGAGTATGAAATCCTCAACAGCTTTGCTGAGAAAAAAGAATGTATAGGTATATACTTCGACATAGAAAAAGCCTATGATAACTTAAAAAGATCTCTTGTCCTTCAGCAACTACGTGAATGGGGAATTAGAGGTCGGCTTCTCATGCTGATCTGTAACTTTCTACGAAATCGGACCTTCCAAGTTAGAATAGGTAATCACCTGTCTTCAGTAAAAGAAATGTCCAACGGAATCCCACAAGGAAGTGTCTTAAGCTGCGCTCTATTTGCAATAGCTTTAAACAAAGTAACAGAGATAATCCCGAAACAAATCAAAACCTTTCTATTTGTCGATGATCTAGCTCTTTTACTATCATTTAACAACGCAAATAGAATGCAAATATTACTACAAAATTGCTTAGCGAATTTGGAAGCATGGTCTATGAAATCCGGTCTAAACTTCTCCACCGAGAAAACTAAATGTCTACTTTTTTCCAAACGCAGGACGCCTACTCCTTTTCCAACGTTAACCTACAGAGGCACGAACTTACATTGCGATACAAAAGTTAAATTTCTAGGGCTAACCCTTGATTGTAAACTTAACTGGAAAGAGCATATTAGATGTCTAAAAGAAGAAACACTCAAGAGACTGAATATTTTAAAAGTTCTGGCTGGGCGTTCATGGGGAGCAGATAGATCGAGTATGCTTAAGGTGTATACCAGTCTGATAAGATCAAAGCTTGACTATGGTAGCTTTGTTTACTCATCGTCGAATCAAAATCTGCTTTCGGCTCTTGATTCAATCCATCATGCAGACATCCGTCTTGCTACTGGAGCCTTCAGAACCAGTCCAGTAATTAGTTTATGTGTGGAAGCTGGTATTGCTCCTCTCGCTTTGAGAAGACATCAACTTGCCTGCGGATACATTGCAAGACTAAAAATCAATAATAACAACCCAGCATGGAAACCCATTTTTAAACCGAAGACTAGACGATTTCAAGAAAACCGAAGACTAGCTGCTCCATTGGGTATAAGGGCTGGTAGATATATAGAGGAAATTAACTGCTTGCAACCAACAACTAATGAAATCAGGCATTGATGACCCTAGGGTTTTATGCCTATAAACCCCAACAAACAAACAAACAACTAATGAAATTGATTATCCACCTTGGACTATAAAACTACCTGCAATAGATTTAACACTTAAAAATTCAATAAAAACAGCACTACAGAACTTACGTATTTAACAGAATATATGAAAATGAAGCAAAAATATAGTAATAGAAAACAATTTTATACAGACGGTTCCAAATTAAATGATAACGTTGGTTGCTCCTTTGTATCCGACTCCAGGATTGCCAAGTATAAACTTCCTTCCCTGACCAGCAACTTCACTGCCGAATGCTATGCGATATGTGCGGCACTCTATTCAATCATGCAGTGCGATGAAGAAAACTTCGTAGTATACACGGACTCCCTATCTGCTCTAATGGCCCTAAAAAACATCTACAGTAAAGACCATCTTGTAAGGAAAGTACAAGTTTATGCCTCAATGGTAAAAGATCTGAATAAGAACATATCCCTAGTTTGGATTCCATCACACGTGGGGATTAAAGGTAACGAAGCAGCAGATCTGGCTGCCAAGGAAGCAGCATTGTCATCGATTGATATTACAAGTATTTACACCTCATCGGACATTTGCCACTTTCTAAAATATCAAGTTAAACTAGCCTGGGCCCAGCTCTGGGAAAACACTGATGAACTAAATAAGTTAAAAGCTGTAAAAAAGGGATTAAAAAAATGGAAAAGTTCCACCGTAGTAACAGAAGGGAAGAGGTAGTTGTAACTAGACTGAGAATAGGCCACACCCGACTTACCCATGGTTACCTGATAACAAAGGACAGTCCACCGAAGTGTACAACATGCAATAACACACAACTAACAATTAGACACATACTGGAGGACTGCCCCCTATGGGATAGTTATTTTCAGGAAACGCATTTGCAAAGATACCTCCCAACTATTCTTGGCGATAATAATAGAAATATTGACACAATCATCCAATTTCTCAAAAAATATAATCTTTTTAATAAAATTTAAAAAAAAAAAAACTGTCACTAATATAAAGAAATAATATAGATAGAACTACGGACACTGAAGACCCTTGATGTTGAGTGTCCATAAACAATTCAACCTAACCACCTCTAATCGTTATACGTAGTCCAAAACTTGGATTTTAGTACAAAAGCAAAACACTACTATGCATTATAGCAATCAATCCAAGTGGTTACCAAGTCTCAACTTCAGTATCCCGTCCCGCTAATATCTAATATATAACTATATTATAGTTATAAAATATCTATATCATAACTATAAGTCGTACAAGACTACCATTCCGCATTAATTTCTATTATTCTTACAATATACCTATTGTGTCACGCTGTAATTTTTGTTTCTATTGACTCATTCATTTCATATTGGAAAATACTGGTGGGTTATAATCTCACTGTATTATTCATTTATCAAATTGTTTTCCTCCATTGCAACTAGTGGTTACATAAAAATAAGGTTATATTACTTCGATATCAAATAAAACATGGATATTTAATATCGAGTTTGAGTATATTGGATGCCAAGAGCTGCTACTCAAATGATACCTTTACAACACTAGAGATATCGAATTATCGATTACCCATTCATATGATGCCTTGAACTATTGTTATTATTAATATTTATTTTTATTATTATTTTTTTTTAGAACTTTTTCAGTTTCGATTTATATTTTTTTTTCTGTCCCTGCAGATCGCCCCAACATATATTTTCCACATCCTTCATCCGTTTCTTCCTTCGGTAACCGTTTCTTCTTTCTTTGGGACATGGCTCTCCTGTCGGTCTCATGTGGTCGTAGCCGTCCATCTTTTTGTAACAAATATCACATAGACATATTTTTATTCCTGTTAGATTTGATAAATGAAAAATAAATAATATTAGATTTAATTAAATTTCACTATGATACTAAATTCTAAATAACTATTAACTAATTTAATTTGGTGCTCAAACTGCTTCGATTATTACGCCAATTGTTCATTTTTATTTATTTATATTCATTTGTAAATTATTTTTTTACAGTTATATTTTTACATCACTTCCATTTATTAATTTATTTATATTTATATTTATTGTCTTGATCGTTTTAGTACCTTCCAATGTTCCATGTCATATTTCTCTTGACAAATTAATTGATTTTGAACACTGATCCTAGAACTGCACTGTTATCTCCGAAGGTTGTTGAAACATCAAGATTTAATCCAAAACTATTGAGCTATTAAGTAAGAAATGTGAATTCATGGAAAATCTGGCTACAAATATGGCTAAAAATGGCTACAAAAAGAAAAAAAAAAAGAAAAGAATTTGAACAAGATTAAAAATAAAGAATAATAAGATACGTGTTAGGTATAAAAAAATAATAAAATAGATTTTTAAATAATAAGGAAGAATAGTATACAGAATTAAATGAATAAAATAAAATTGATAATTATTTTGTGTTTTAAATTCCAGAATTCCTATGTCTTGGCATGGATATGTCTTTTTGAAGGATGCCTATGTTTTTTGTTTTGTCAGCGTAATACGTCGCTATGGTAACTCTTTGTGTAACGTAAAGCGTCGCACAGTGCTTCGTCAATGGACAAAAATAAAAAATCGAAGTATTTTTTATCCATCTGTTCACCTTTTGGTATTCTTAAATGCACCTTAGACAACTGTTTAGTATGATTATCTCATTGTTTACATATTCGTTTAAGTCAAAATAATCGAAAAACTTCAGGATTATTTTCGTTTAGCGATTTTTATCGTATTAGCCTCAAATTATATTTAGTTCCATAAGCGTCTCAATGGAGAAAAAATAACCATTGTTAACAATGCAATATACTGGTCAAGGTATCTATTTTAAAATATACTACTTTAATTAGTAAGCTGAGCACTTATTATATTCATTTTATGCGTGCAATGTTTCGGTGACCAGTTTGAAAATTATTCAAACTTTGAAGAGGCTTTTTAAAAAATCCTCAAATATCCTTTTGTAGTTTTTGCATATTCTTGTTGCTTGGTATATAGGCTTTGATTTGCCGTGAACTTTAACTGCGCCAGCCTGCGCCCGGACTTTTTATTATTTTTTGTTGTTTAAAAAACGACAGCATGACCAATGGCCAGTTTGCTAAAATATATTTTTCCACAAAAATTCAGATCGGATAGCTGTAGTCACTGATAAACTACATTTGTTTAAGGACGTGGAAGAGTTTAACTACCGATTGGGAAGAGAAATATCTGCAATTAGTCGGGTATTTTGTTTCAAATTCAATGAAAAATTGAATAAGGTCTACAGGAGTTGTAATATATTTTGTCGAGTATATGTCTCCTGAATTTAATAGGAACTTCAATGCCTACCATTCGCGAAATCACTGCATTCAATCCAGGACCAAGCCGAACACGCGGGAGACCGGAAATCCTTTTCTAAGAATTTTCCAATAAAACTAAAAAACAAAAAGGTGGGTAAAAGGATCTTGTTCTTAACATGTCATCTGTTGAATTACGTTTTGCTGCAGAGATGTCTGGACAATCTTTGGTTGAAGAACGAAATAGATAAGACCACTTCAAGCACTAGCTTTATGCATGGATTTATGTTTGTCTGATAGGAAATACGGTATATGGTTTGCTTAAGGAATGCTTTCCCAGCCTCTATTCCATAACTTTGACGAAAAAATCCCTATTTTTTATTAATATTATCGCTGGTGAAGTTAGCGCTTGGGTAAATTTAAAAGAACTCTTGCAACTAATAGAGCAGAGTGTATAAAAATTGCAAGTTTGGAGAAAGGTAATGAGATCAAACTTGAAGAATGTAAATAGGGATTCGATAATAGTTTCGGTCATAACCATTGTAAACAAATGTTTCAAAATGCATTTAGCACTAATGAATATCTTTTTTTTTAAAGCTATGGTGACAATGAAATTGATAGCAGTTAGAAATGGAAAAGACGTATAGGTAAATCTGCGTTCATCGTCTACCCTATATTACAGACATAAAATTAGTTTAAATAAAAAAAAAAAATAAACTGCAGATCTAATGTGTGATCTAAAAGGCAACGAAAGATTAAATTTGCCAACTCCAAACTTGTGAAATTAAATTTTAATGCGATCAAATTTACACGTTTAGTTTCATGTTCTCAATGCTGGTCGGTAGTGTTACCAACATTAGATATGGAACAAACGCCACGTTTATATGTTCCATTTGCGGGGCTACCCTAAAGAAGACGAATCTCTTCATATAAAAAAAATCTTCATATCTTATTCATTAACTCAAAAACACTCTAATGCTGCTCGAAACGCAAAATTTACGCTATTATTATTATTATTATATAAACGCACCAAAAATTTCATTTCGCTACCACAGAAAATAGAAAGAAAAAAACTTTCATTCTTTATAATTACATTTCCATAACTTTTTATGAGTACATTTCCGGACCCATGTTTATAAGAACTTTTTTGTTCAGCGTGTAATTTTCTATAAGATTTTGAGGGTTTGCGAATTTTGTCCACCCTCACTCTATGTTAGAAGCACTGTGCAACCTAAAGTATCGTTTATTACCTATCAATAATGTAACATTTTGACACGATCTAGCTGAAAAATGAAAAATAATTAACCTGGGACACCTTGTCGTCTAAGAATAACATGAAAGTACAATCAAAAGGTAATATTGTCTGGCTGTCCATATCAGACAGCAACTGGTATATTGTTGAATAACATTTGTCGCTAGGACCTACAATTTAGGAGCTATATTGGTTTGAATGAATGAAATGTTGGTTTTGCCTACATTTTTGAAGTGCTTTTGGCATATTCTAGCTCTATTGGTGTTGCTTGGATCAACCATTTTACAACAGTTTTCTCATCAGATACAGTAGATATAAAAGCAGAAGGCTATAGATACACAAAGGGAAACATTGATTTTTTTTTTTCCATTAAATCCGTGGGACTTTTTTTTTAACAATTTTTCAAACAATGGAACAAAAAAAACAAAGCACTAAATCAAATTTTGATTCTGGGTACGGTTTCCAAATTGTTAGTTGGTGCAGGTAATTTCACTTATTCAATAAATTAAAAACTGAATTTCCAAACTTTTGTCTCTTCTTAAACTATTCCCTTAATAGGTTTATATTTTCAAATATTTTTTTGAAAACTTTTTATTTGAATAATTACAAGCTCCCTCACTCAAGGGCAATGAGTAATATTGATGACAGAGACTCATTCACACAATATATACAATGATAAGAAAATTAAAACAAGTAGCCTTTAAAAATAAAAGAAATAAAATAATATATATATATACAAGAGATAAAAGTAGAATATAATAAATGATATCTACTCAAATATTAATTCTAAGAATCATATTCTCCTATAATTCTGTTTGGATTTCATTTTCGGCATATGTACTTAAATATTGTTAAAATTCACCCTTGAGGGTCGACCTATATTCTAGATAATAATGTTTTTTTAATATTAAATAATATGCGAATAAATAAAATATAAAAAGAAATTGAGCTGAAATTTATTAGTTTCCTATTGAAAAAGGAAGGGAGAAAAACCTCAAAGAAGACAATATGCCTATGTAACCCGATCCAAGCGAGGGGATAGGACATTATTAAAAGAGGAAGGTCTCAGAACGAGAAATCTAATTGAAAGAGAGAAAAAAAAAAGGAAAAGGACACAAAAAAGATGGAGATTGGGAATAAAAAGACAAGGAAGGAAAGTAGGGCTCAAAGACTCAGTCGATATTCCGCCCAAGATAGGAAAGGGGGGCAGGGGGAGGGCAAATGAAGCGGCAGTGATAGACAGTAGGCACCAGATCGTTACCCACTCCTTTATACCCACATTTATGATCCTTCATATCCACTTTATAACTCCTTCATATTCCAAAAACGGGTTTTTTCTTATCGAATACCTCACAATAAATTCATCTTAATAATCCAAGTTGTCATGTAACGCGCTAGAAATCAAAAGACATTGGTTTATTGGATACGTATTCATTAAAAAAGTGTTGATATGAGCATCCGTAGCAGCTATGTCCAGTTCGGGTCAGCATAAATCTAAAAAGGGATGTCAGACAGGACCTAATAGTCTGACAAATTATAAATATTATAAAATAAATAATTAAAGAACATCGTTCGACCCTATAATCACTTTAAATTTATTTGAACTTCCATCAAGTTTCTTCTCACAAAGGAATACGTGGGGTCAGGATAATTAGGTTACTTACAAGAGAACTAAAAGAGTAAATTGCATAAATGGCATGCAACTGATGTTAAATGAAAAACAATATATATTCAAAGAAGTGGCGATATATATAATTACAATTGGAAAAATACAATAGAGACCTATTCTAAGTTTAATGAAGACTTTTTCCAAGAAGGGGTATGGTTTCCCGGAATTTTCATTAAGAGGTGCGAGGAATTCGCTTACTGCTTTTTTCCTGTTGTTAATTTAGAAGATATATGTTTAAAAATTAGCACTTCATTGTGATGATAACCACTGTAACTCCAGCATGTTTTTTCATCAGGGTGGTCTGTTCAATGGTTTTTTCTGTGCTGTATTGAAATGTTCTGCAATTGATGCCGCATCGAAGAAATAAATACACTTAGGATTGATGAATTAATCGCCACTTCTATTGAGATTATTTTATTAGAAAACTAGTTTCGAATGCTAAACATTCATCTTCAGTTCTAAAACATACAAACAATTTTCAACACATCAGTACTATGCTACATAGATTATATAAACTAAAGTTTTTAAAAAGGTAAGACAAGAAATCAAACATGGGCACTCACCTTAGGGGTAACTAAAACAGAAATGGACTTCTCACTGAATTCGTGAGAAGTAGAAGGGGGCAGGGCAGGTAGGTTAATTTTTTTATTTACAATGGGGTTTCCCTTATGACTCATTGGATTTTTCCGTTCCTATGGGAAACAAATTTAAAATGGGGCTATTGGATATGTTTATCTGATCATTTAAACAAAAGTCTGGTTCGGTTTTAAACTAAATATTTAATTTTAAGCTATTTTCTACTTGATGTAATATTTTTAATCCCGAGTCTTTATTAAATTTGTGGTTATTTTCATTTAGATGGATAGCGAAAAGGGAGTTTTGGGTCTTATTAGTGTATGCTCTTTTACTCTTTGATTTACCGATCGCCCAGTTTTTCCCGTGTATTTTGCTTCACCGTCATTACATTTTAATTCGTATACGCCGCTTTTTTGGAAATGGTCTATTTTGTCTTTCGGTGAAGGGAAGTATGATGGCAATGGTTTATCTATTTTAAATGCTGGGTTTAAACCTAATTTTTCCAATTCTTTCCAGACTTAAGTGGGTATTGGGCCATAGATACTCACCGTAAGGTGAGTGCCCATGTTTGATTTCTTGTCTTACCTTTTTAAAAACTTTAGTATATATAATCTAACATAGTACTGATGCGTCGAAAAATGTTTGTATGTTTTAGAACTGAAGATGAATGTTTAGCATTCGAAACTAGTTTTCTAATAAAATAATCTCAATAGAAGTGGCAATTAATTCATCAATCCTAAGTGTATTGATCCTTCTATACCATCATTCGTACCTCAATTGAAATAAATACACTTCTGTCTGTAGTACAGGTTACCAACCCATTTTACCAAGAGTTTGAAGGTCAAGATTTATTCCGTGGGTATATCACCATATAGATTTCAACCCCATTTCAACCCTGGGTAGATTGAAATCTACAGGGGTTTCTTCTCAGAAACTTAGTATAATTTTTACAGGAACGTAGCAAGTGTAATCGGGTAAAGGGTAATTCGTTGTTTGGTATTCAACGAATCTCTAAAAAAGTAAAGTTCACTAAACCGTCATGTCTAGATTCAGTAAGTACTTTGGGTTCACTTTAATATAATTTCAATACTTTAAAATTATCACATGGTTCTTTACTAATGGTGCATTGTAATACCAGAACAAATATTTACAAGCGAATCATTGTAAGAAGTTCAAGTAATCAAAATAGGGAATTTTTATATTATATATTCATGAGAGACTGACGGAACAGTGCCTCAAGTTATTTTAAAGCACCATTAAGGTTTTTGTCCCTTACGAAAATATCCTCGACGACCTTTTTGCCATTCTCAACAGCCACTTTACCCTCCGCTTCCAAGAACCGGAGTCAATTTAATAAAAGAGCAGCTGTTGGTCTAAAATTTTAGATTTTAAATAATCTTCAACCTCTTAGTCTCCCTACAGCTCCTTTAAGTCTTATGAATTCGTAATTGTCTGGTGAAAAGCTTTAAAAAAAGGGGATAATTTAAAGGAAACAGTTTGGTTTTTCTTCTTAATAATGGAGGATAAGGAAGTTCTTTTCAATTTAATATAGATAATATTCTGTTGAATTAAAAATCATTACAAATCTGTATTTTTAAAATTTTTTAACTTTCAAAAGTACAAGTAAATGTTAATAATAAAAAAAATAATAAATTAAAAAAAAAAATAGTAGCAGTACAACCCATGTAGGGCCTTGGATTCAGTACGTGTCAAATAACAATCTAATTTACGATATGTTTAATAAAACATAATAGAAATTTCTTAAGAATATATATCAGAGAGATAATATATCATCTTCTTCTCGGAAGTATCCTATGGGTATCGCGAATTGAAAAGAATTGAGAAGATTTTCCAATTAAGGTTACCCACTTTATGGATGCTTGCAGGGTTTGCACCATGAAGGTCTGCCGACATCGCGTATTTTCATTTCTTAATTATACATTATTAGTTTCATTTGATCTAGTTGCTCAAAAGTGATTCTTATTGGGAAACGCGGGGGCGTTACACGTAGTTTGATGGTTTGATTTTAGGAGAGCTCAACTGTTATTATACTAAATAAACACTATCTCGATAAGGAGCCACTATTCTAAAGGCTCGATCCCAATTTTTCTCTTTCCCTCGAATAACTCTAATTTTGCTCGATTCCTCTTTTGAACATGTTTTTTTCCCGTGGCCTAGTTGGTCAAAAGCGATACGTTCCCCGAAGGCGGTACGCGTAGTTTGACACGCACTAGCTCTGTTAGAGTTGCTCGGATCGGAAACTTACTTAGTATTAAGCTGTGAGGAATTAAATGAAAAATATTTTTTGTTATAAAACATTTGTAGCTAGGATCTATCCCTTAGGAGCTATATAGGTTTGAATGAAAAAAGTCACATATCGCCTGCTTGGAGGTAAAAGTCACTAAGTGCATTTTTTTTTTTTCCAAATTCGACAAAAACTCATTGTGTGTTGATACTATCATTTCCCATTTATAAAGTATAAATAGTCACCAAGTGAATATAACTGTATATATGCTCATTTGAGAATGAGAAAATTCACTATATAACTATATGAGAAATTTTTAATGTGCATATACCCGTTTGAATATTAAAACAAACAAAAAATTTGATTTTGTTACTTTATGACTTCTACCTCCTATCAGACAATGTGAAATCTCCATTTTAAGTGTAGGGGGTTTTTGGCACGCTTTAGCTCAATGGTGTTGCTCAACATCGAAAATTTGACGACAACTTACGTGTAAGAAATTTAATGAAAAATATTTTTTGTTAAATAACATTTGTCGCTGGGACCTGCCGTTTAGGAGCTATGGTATATTGATTGAATGAAAAAAAGTCACGTTTTAAACCCCTGGTTTTTCTCAACTTTGTCTATTTCGAATAATCATTAACTGTTAATTTAATCTAAATAAGTTAAAATCATATACATAAGCAGAAAAAAAATAACATAAGAGCATAGATTAAAGAGCTATATATTAAGCTATTTAATTTGGAAATTTATCTCCTACAGAAAACTGAATCACAGGAAGGCGAAAAAAAAAAAGAAAACATATGAACATTGACGTTCAAGGAGGCAACCATTAAAACATGTTTCATGTTATTCTTTCTTCAGCCGGCAGGATCTAGGGATCCATTTTTTCTATCCTTTTCCTAAGCATATTGCATTGATTCTTTGAACAATAATTTTAATATCTTTGATATGTATACTCTAAGTTTTATTTTCAAATGTATTTACAATTTTTCGAAATTAAATGTATCATGTTCTATATTAATCATATGATTATATTTGTCTAAAAGTATGTTAGCCAGACTATTGTACCATCTAACTGCACTTAAGTGTTACTCTTAGGGGATAAAGTGTTCCAGAATAATTTTTTTTCATTTCATTTTATTTCTAACCCCAGCCTAATCAGGTGAATGCCATTCAGTTTAATTTGATTTAATTTAAATCAAATCTCTAAAAAATGATAGTGATTTTATTTATTTATTATATGGGCACTACAGACCTGCAAGAACCCAGGCCTCCTCCTCAACAGCCAACCAATCTTCACGATCCTTTGCTCTCTCCCTCCATCCTTATTAAGTTACCCCCAACCGCCTCAGACAGTAACATAAAATGTCAAAATACACTTATTCGCTGTATTAAGTAAATAAACCCGTATTTGCAAAAATGTCATGATATTTTTAACAATCGACTGGAATCTCCGGAATCATTTTCCATTACAAAACAGTTCTCTGTGTTTCCTTTCGAAAGGTGATATTCTCAAAAATCACGTCACTTGGCGGAGGTTCCTAAAAGGTTAGACCAAGCCCGACCTTTTCCAAATTGACGATATCTCACTGTTTCCTCTTGTTTCCTAATAAACCTCCAACCACCGCTATTGGCTTCGTAATCTTCTTTAATGTCTTTAGTCATTCGTTCGTAAACTGCCATTAAAATAATTATATAAATAAAACAAACTACCTCAACATTTTCCAGTCTGGAGTCAAGGACTCGGGGTTATTATTCTGACCACGATTAATCCTTGATACTGACCTCTTTTATCATAAAACATATTGAGGATGACTCGATCCTGAAAAATATGGAAGAATGTTAATCCCAAGCGATCTATTCCTCAATTTCTTTTCGGATGGTTATCGATACGCTTTTTTTTTATTTTTCTTTTGTCATCAAACTCTTACAGTTTCAGAAATACGAGATTTTCTAGTCAGCAGGGTTGGTGAGGAGGAGGGGGGGGGGGTAAATTAAATACTCAGTATTAATTTTATCCAGCGTAAGCTACGTTTGAACCTGGAATATTCTATTGATCCAGGTAATAGCTTTATTTTATTTTATTTTTTTATTTTGTCACGGTAACCCACTGAGCAAAACGCAAACAAAAAAAAAATATAAATAACTAGCATTCCCCTTTGCGGCTTCGCCCGCTCTCATAAGTAAAGAATTTAGATAATTTAACCAACGAATTAATGTTTTATTTATTTATCAATAAAAATTTGCAAAAAAATAAATTAATAAGACATTCGAATAAACTACATTTCTATTTTTATCTCCGAATGTTATGAGAATGATTCGATTCTTAGGGTTTTCACTTCTGAAAAGCCCTACATAATATTAACCGTGAGAGAGACACAATCTGTCCAAAGATCCACTTCAACGTGTTTGTAAATTGTAAATAAACTATGATTAGAAATTTTATTAAGTTGAATCGAAATGGTAGTCAAGTAGAAAACAATGGGATTCCAGGAATTAATGCAAGTTCTTCAGTTGCTGCCCCAGTGATAGCCTCATTGATACACCCACGCGTAGTTAACCTGGTAGCATTGCAATGATAGGGTGGTTGAAGAGTACGTAAAATCATAATTGGAAATCCAGTTTTTAATTTTAATGAATAAGATTGAGAATTTTAATCTAGATGGACAGACGATATTTCGTATCTATTAGACATATATCGGATTAACAAACTTTGGTAAGGTCCAAATGTCGCATCGCATATTTTGGATATGCACCACACATAACCGATTTTGGAGTTTGTTTTTTTTCATTTCGTATTCATTGGTACTAGTTCTAGATACAATTAATACATAAACTTTCTTTGAAAGAAGCTTCGTTGTATTATAGATAAAAAACTGAAAGTAACTCATTATCATTTTTATTATGGGATTCAGCACCCCTTAAAACATTAAGATCAGTTGAGAATAATAGTTTGGCAGTATTTTCTTGAAAACGGCCTTTTGGAGCCTTATTTTACTGGACTATTATTTGTCCAGAAAGATATATAAACATCTAGAAATAATGAATAAGAGAAAGGTTGCATCGTTTCCTTGTTATGGATGATCGAATGTTAGTCCAATCAAAATGGAATGTTACTCCATAGCTAGGGGTTTTATTAAATTCTTTATATTTACTCAAATAGGTTTTGTTCCAATGTCTATTTGACTTATTAACCAATGGTATTTTCAGTGGTGTTAATTAGGTCATCCTTAATCAAAGGAGTCCCCTTTCCCTAAGATGAAAATTAATACTAATAACAAATTTTAAAATTTATATCATCATTCAAAAACATCCTCAAACTAATATATTATTACATAACTCAGAAGATTGATAAGAGAGGAGATGAATGAATAAATGACGTTTAAAGGAAGCGAGAGAGGAAGAATTGCAAACATAAATGGCTATGCAATTCCAAAATATGGTTCCACGAATAATAAAGGATTATTCAAAAAAGACAGTTCGATGAGAAGGGATATATAAATCAATGTGCTGAGGTCTGGTATTCAAATGGGTAAGCATGTCGTAAATATATGAAAGGTTTTTGGATTTAGAAAGGTTCTAAAGAAGTATTGATGTTGAAAACTTGGATAAAGCCACTTTAACTCAGAATAGCTGTAAGTGAGGTGAGAGCAGCTGGAGATCCCAAAAATGAATCTTATAAAGGATTCCATTAATCTCTTCAGCCTAATTTCGAGCATCTATAATCGAGGTGACGGTCAAATAGTTAGTTAATTTTGAAATAAACAGATTTTTTCAGATTTCAAATAAGTTTATGGGAGTAGGTGTTGCAGAAGCATGTAGGCCCAGGCAGTACATGACTTCCGAAAACGTATGTTTGCCGATATCGCAAGGAGGGACCCCGAGAGAGAGAAGAAAGGACAAATATTTGGCGGAGGGTTGAAACCAAACACAGCAAAGACTCCTCTTCCAAGGATCGGGTTAAGGACGCTCTAAGTATCCTGGATTCAGGATATCAACCACCCGAGTACAGGATACGAAAAGGACCAAACTATAATATCATCCGTTTTTTATTTTTTTTTTTTTTAAGTGTTATAATTAAAATTCTAATTTTAGCTGTAGTTCCATTAATTATTCCTAAAGTGCCCTAATTTTTAGATTATGAATACGGTACAGATGGGAGGAAGAAGGAAGTTTGGAGGGGAAAAATAGAATGGGGTCCATTTTGGAAAAAAAAACAACAAATTGCTAATGATTTGAAAATTTTTAAGAATTAATGACGAATGTATAGCATTCGAAATTAGTTTCCAAATAAAAATAATTCTAATAGAAGAGGCAAATAATTCGTCAATTAGATTTATATTTATCCTTCTATACCACTTAGTAATAATGTTCACTTTTCATCCTGTTCCAGATCAACACTGATAAGCAAGGATTACACGTAAATCCGTTGCTGTGAATACCTAAGGCGCAGTGCGAAATTGATTTGCCACTGATTCAATCGCGTTATAAACATTTTTTTAATTTATTATTATTATTTATTCGTTATTTATTGAAATTTACTACTGTATATATAATATATATGTGTATATATATATATATATATATATATATATATATAATATATATATAATAGAACAAGTAAATATGATGATAATAATAAAAATGACACATCACTTGTACTTACAGCAACTACCCATTCGTAGCACTTATAAAGGTTCTACACAATGAAGTACAATATTAGAAGGTTCCAAGGCCATCTTCTTTTCAGGCGGCTCAAAGTGGTATTTGGAATGGAACGAGAAGCTAGTTGTGATACTAATGGATTTGAATGGTTGTGGATGTTTACTATGAAAGGATCTGGTTTGAGCTAACAAGGGGAGGACACTCAGTCTCTCACAGATCTTGTTGGCAATTTTTTTGGAGGTTCCTGGTCAAAAAATATTAGACACGTATTTTGCCCTTCCGACCAATGGGCCCTATGAGCCGAGAAAAAAACCAACAAACATTAAACTAGTTTATTTTTTATTTCGAGTTAAAAAAATGATATCGACATGATTAAAAATCAAAATTTTTTTCGGATTTTCCAATTTTTTAATAGGTTTTTGTTCATCGAATTTTACATTGATATACATCAAAACAAAGCCGAGACTCTCCTTTTTCCAGCGATGCCAACCAGTGAATTGCGTGACAAAGTAATGGCGATTTAAAGGTATGTAACCAATAATCGAATTAAAAATTTCATTTTCCTCGAAGAGGATGGGTGATATTTTTTGATTTTGTTGAATAAGCGTTTTTTAATGTTTTTGAGGTTGCTGAATTAGAATCTGACGTCAATTTTTGTGTTACAAAATCTATAGAGGTAGATTGCTTGAAAAACTAATCATTTTTTTAGAATTTTAGAATCAAAACAAAAATCTTGGTGCAAAGATTTTTGTTTTGATTCTAAAATTCTAAAAAAATGATTAGTTTTTCAAGCAATCTACCTCTATAGATTTTGTAACACAAAAATTGACGTCAGATTCTAATTCAGCAACCTCAAAAACATTAAAAAACGCTTATTCAACAAAATCAAAAAATATCACCCATCCTCTTCGAGGAAAATGAAATTTTTAATTCGATTATTGGTTACATACCTTTAAATCGCCATTACTTTGTCACGCAATTCACTGGTTGGCATCGCTGGAAAAGGAGAGTCTCGGCTTTGTTTTGATGTATATCAATGTAAAATTCGATGAACAAAAACCTATTAAAAAATTGGAAAATCCGAAAAACATTTTGATTTTTAACTTGAGTTTGAAAACAGATAGGATGATGAAACCAAATACATTTCATGCGTATTACCACCCTATATTTTGTGTAAAAAAATAAAGTTGATATGTTAAACCGTCTAAGCGTAATTAATGTTTTTATCAATTTAAATATTGAAGCTTACAAATTTTTATTTTTCTATTTGGATGAAATTTCATATTTAAGGGTTCTTTTGAATGCTGAATTTGAATCCGATGTCGGTTCTTGTGAAAAAATATATTGAACGTACTTCACTTGAAAAATTTTTTACACTGTAAAATGTGATAGAAAATTTTTTTAGTCCTAGAATTCCATTTCAGCACCCTCAAAACTCAATAAACATATGTATATGTTATAGATAGATAGATAGATAGATACTAATTAAACAAATATATATACTAATTAGGTGAAATAATTTGATAATTATTATTAAAGTAATTATAATTATTAATTATTTATTGTAATAATAATTTATTACAAATTAATATTTACATAATATACAGACAGAACCAGGATTAGCGATGTGTTCTGGGTTTGAGAATAAAATAAAAATTGTAAATACTTAACAATCAAATCTTATATGTGGTTCTGTCTGTATACTATGTAAATATTAATTTGTAATAAATTGTTATTACAATAAATAATTACAAGTACTTTAATAATAATTAAAGTAACAAATTATTTCTCCTAATTAGTATATATATATATATATATATATATATATATATATATATATATATATATATATATATATATATATTCTCTCTCTCTCTCTATATATATATATATATATATATATATATATATATATATATATGTTCAGAAAACACAATAAAGTTAGTTCTTGTTTTATAAGCGTGCCGTTCACTCTGTCACCTCAAACCCCCACTTTTTTTTAGTGTTAGAGTTCAGTCTATTCATAGGGTCTGAGTTAGAATCTGACGTCAATTTTCGTGTTAAAAAATCTATAGAGGTAGTTTGCTTGAAAAACTAACCATTTTTTTAGAATTTAATTAACCTAAACCGAAATCTATGGAGCGAATGTTCTTTTTCTTAAATCCGCAATCAAAACTAAAAATCTTGGTGCAAGAATCATGTCGATATCATTTTTTAAACTCGAGATAAAAAATAAACTAGTTTAATGCTATTTTATTTTTTTTTTCGGCTCCTAGGGCCCATTGGTCGGAACGGCAAAATACGTGTCAAATATTTTTTGACCAGGAACCTCCAAAACATTTGCCAACAAGATCCGTGAGAGACTGAGTGTGTCCTCCCCTTGTAAGTCAGAAACGTAAGGTATATTAAAATCTTTGTGGATAAGTTTGTTTGTGACGAAGTAAGGAGCATTTAGGATTTTTCTAAGAATTAAGGATTGTAAGGATTGGATACGAGATGAATTGGATGGTTTAGGTGAGCCTCAAAGCTCAACTCCGTATTCCCAAATCTGTCTAGTTACTGTTATGTAATTGAGTCTTAAACTTGAGTCGTCGAAAATGACGGACAGTTTCTTGTCGTTTTAGTCTTGTATATGGATTCCAAGTAAGACGTTTGTCCAGGATGGAGTTCTAGGTAGCGGATCTGTTCAAAAGGGATAAGTGGAACATCATTAAAGGATACTAAAGGGCAGGAAGTAGTAGGTTTACCCTTCGTCGTAAAGGTTATTTGTATGGGATTTATTTTTATTCTCCGTCATCATTCTAGAAGGTTTTTGATATGGGACTGAAGTGTCTGAAAGGCTTTTTAATTTTTTTTTTTTTTTATTAAGATGCAGGGTTTTTATTTTTTTATTTTTTTCTTGTTAAGATATGCTGCCAATCCTATACAACTTACTTTAGTTAAAGTTCAATTTAGCTTCATTTATTTATTATTATTATTTTCTCTCTTCCTCAATTATAGGTTGCCTTTTATTATATCTAAAACGTCAGTCAATTTAGTTATTTTATCCCTACCCAATTCTTTTAAATATGTTATTTATTCTTGAGGATCAAAATTAAAATTTAATTCACATATGATTTTGTTGTGTTTTTCACATCTTAATATTATATGCTTGGTGTTTTCCGGGCAGTCACAATACTCACATTTTCCATCGGCTTCTATTTTCATCAAGTTGAGATATCCTTGTACAGCTTGACCTAAGCCTCGTTATTTTCACAATTTGATTTCTATCAATATTGATACGGATGTATCGAAACCATGGGGTTAAGCTCACTTTGGGCTCAACTTTATAATAACCTCTGCCCTTAGATTTTGACTCCCAGTCATACCTTTCCTACCTTTATTTTATTGCCTGCTTCTTTATAGCTCTGAGTATGTCTGGAGTTGGAACTTTAGCATTATCTCTTTCTACCTGTCTGCCTTGCGCTACTCTGTCCATAATATAACTTTTATAGTTTTAATTTTTATTTATCACTGTACCCGTATTGTTCTTTATCTATTTTCTTTGTCATTTTTTAGGGAACTGATCTTTCTTAAATTGTCATTTCTCGTTTATTTCACAAAATAAAAAACCTATTTGGATGGGTGATGATATGACCATTAACCGAATAGAAACAGTTTAACTTTTGACCACTCCAAACAACTAATTCATGTTTTATTTATTCTAAAATTAACAACAACAAAAATAAAACCGATGAAGAAGATATATATGTAGTTGGGATATTCAGTTATGGATACACAATTAAAATAAATAAACACAATAAAAATAAATTTTATTTTATTGTGCCGACGTTTCGGCCTACACTTCAAGCTTTCATCAGAACTAAATGAAAAAAAAAACTAAAAAACTAATGAACATTAATATTTTTAAAAAATCAGATATGTTTATGTGTGAATATATTCTTGGTTACTTGATTTCTTTTAGTTTTTACATTTTATTTTATTATATTTTATTAGTGATTACAAAGCCATCTATAGTACTTATTGCCTACATTTGTGGCAGATTTTAATAATTACTCAATAAAAGTTTAATTAAAAAAAAAAATCTTTAATTTTAATATGATTTATATATTATTTATTTATTTACAGTAATGTAAAGTCGTCTGGGTGTAAACACGTAAAGAATTGAGGCATGGAAATGGAAAAGGCTGTAAGTGCCATAATAAAATAAAAATATTTTAAATTGGAAAATGCATAATTTCCATCGCCAATGTAATGGGAACAGTGGTACGCTTTCTTGGAACCAATCTCTTCGTGATATATACGTACCACTGTTTCCATTACATTGGTGATGGAAATTATTCATTTTCCAAATAACATTTTTTTTTTCTTCTTTTTTTTCGTATTTACAGCCTTTTCCACTTACATGCCTCAATTGTGTGATGAACTTAGGTAATTGACATATAACATACGATACAAAGATATAGACCTGACTTATAGCAATGAGAGACAACCACAGAACACTGACTACCACCAATTAGTTGACAACTAGCCAAAGGTTCCACCACAAGAACCTAGGGGCAACCAGTTGTGGTTGTGTCCTTATGTCTTCGTTTGACAATTATTGTTAGCTTTATATAGTATCATGTTATGATAACATTTACGCGTTCATTGTCTACATGTATATAAATGGATATATTTCTTGACTGTTACTAACAGATGTTTAATAAGGTTCTTGAGGTTCAATCAATATAATAACAACTATTTTGTTGACGTTTCCAAACTATATTGTTCTCATAATCATGCCCTACAGTGAAAAAACAGGTTACAATAAAATTATATAAATTACACAGGTTATTTCAAAACATAAAGTTATATAATAATAAATATATATAAACATATTTAATACAATAAATATATATAAAAACATGCGTTAGAATAATTAACTTCATATAATTACAAAATAAGGAGGAGTAGGGAACCACTTGCAATGTTACTGGTAGATATGCTATTGGCATCTACTATTAAATTATAACAATTCATAACTGGGGAATTTTTGAAAAAATGTAAGGGTTGAGAGGGTTAGTATTTCCAAAAGGTGGTATTCCCAAGGTACAGGTAGAAGGGATTTCCATTTTCCTGTATAATATACATACATATATGGATAAATGATTTATATGATGTATATTTATGTAAATGTATATTGCTAGTCTGAATGTATTAAATTGGAAAACATGTGTGGAGATTTAAGACGTCTGATTTTTTGTTTATTGCGCGATTTTTTAATTTTTTCTATGGTTATAATTTCTTTAATATTTCGTTTCGAATTATTTTGTTCATGGTGAATGTTGGGTGAATCAAATTTAAAAGATTCTTTTATTTGCCTCTAATGTGAGGTAGGAGCTATTTGGTACATTTTATTTAATTTATCCTGTTTTTTCACTGTAGGGCATGATTATGAGAATAATATAGTCTTGAAACGTAGCTAAAATAGTTATTTTTATTTATTGACAAAACCTCAAGAACCTTATTCTATTTATTTTATTTTATTTTTTTTTAATTATTTTATTAATAGTAATTTACAACTGTATTAGAAAACACATCAAGTAAATATGCGGTATATATGAGATATAATGTCATGAATAAAACTTGTAGAGGAACTACCCATTGGTAGTACTCTAATAAATATTTACAAAAGAAGATCACGAGACCATCTTCTTTTCAGACGCCTCGGAGAACGCTAAGAGCCTTATTAAACATATATGTATAAACACTAAAATAGCTTACATTTAATTGTATATAAACATGTTTCCTTTTTAAATTCCTACCTTTATATTACACTTCAATTAACGAATAAATATTTTTAATTATGACATAAAACCATAACTGTGTTTAAGAGAAAAATAAATAAATTAGAGTTCCCATTCCTACAATAAATAACAAATTGTAAAGATGGATCTAAAATAATAATTATAAACAATAAAGGCCAAATTTTCATTTCAATAAGCCTATTTTTAAGCGTAGAAATATAAATGAATAAAGATGGCCGACTACAAAAGCAGCCGATGAGTTGACCTTATCGACTAGTCAGCCCAACTATAGATTTTAGGCACCTCAACAACCTTTCCTAATATGCAAAATATATTAATCAAAAGTCGATTGAAAATACGTTTTTGATATCCGTTAATAATAAATTCTAATAATGCGGTTTAGAATAGCAATAATTTGGCAGTACTGTATTGAGAGTTAAGGTTCATATTCAAATTTATAAAAATATCTTGGGATTATTTATCTTTAAACTGGATTTATAAATGGTTTATAATAACTTATACCATATTGATGAATAGTCTTTCAGAATCTTGCATAAAAAGTTTTTTCTTTTCATCGAATTACAATTAGGTAAATCAGTCGGTTTAACAGCAGTGCTGGAACACCTAACCAAATTTTTTGTACAATTGGTGTTAATTTCATGTCATGTAAGGGCCACCCAAAACCCCTCCCCAAGGGTCGGGAAGATAAAGAACGCTGATTGGCCGATCGGAGCACTATCACACCTACCTCGGGCCACTCCATCACTGGAGATTTGGACCAATCAATTACATCGCAGATCAGAGGAGCCAATAGGAAGGGAGCGTTAGGCAATGTATCTCACCTGATAGGCCTATATTTCACGGGGAGGGGCCTATGTGTTACTCTCGTCCAATGGATGTAATCAATTTTAAATTGACAATATATATTCCTTAGCTTGGATATATATATCAGCCACCCAAGTAGAAAATTAATATATTCTATATCTAGGCGTTCATGAACAGCCAGTCGCACATTATAGTTGATTTATTAATTAATTTACTAGGACAATACAGGAAATAAAATAGGGATATATTTTCAAACATATAAACAAGTGTGTATTCTCCACAACAGTGTTACCAACTTTATATACAGTCTCTTGGCCAAAAGTATTAGGCACCGTCAAAAATTCTCTTTTATAATTTTAATAAGTAATTTTTCAATCATTGTTGCTCCTAAAACTAGTTTTGTAGACAAAAAAATACTTCCTTTAAATTAGATTATTTTCAACCATTGTTTCCTACTTAATATGCTAGCGAAACAAAAGGATTGAGTACAGTCGCTGCTATCTTTACAACTTGAGAAAATTTTTGTTGTATTTAATTGTGAATATTACAAAACAAATTACATTTTGGGCTTTTTTGAATTCAAAATGGTAAAGGTAAATGAACTGAGTGAGATTGGACGTGCAAAGATAGTTTTTAAGTCGTCGGAAGAGTATAATCAATATGAGATTTCTAAAACGATGAAGTGCTCCCAATGTGCTGTTCAATATACACTTATGTGACACCGGACCTTTAACACATTTTTCTCGCTACCTAGAACAGGAAGAAAAAAAAATAACAGGTGTACTTGAGGAGAGGTTTTTGGTGGTAATTAAATTATTGTAAATTGAAATTTAAAATTTCAAAAAATCCCTAAAACAAATTTATAATGCAAGAATATAATTATTTTTACGAATTCATTAAAATATCTAATTTTGTACAGATTTTTGGAACTCCTGGAGCAGTTTTTGTACGTAGGAGGGAAGGTGAAGCCTATCACCCAGACTGTGTGTTCTTACCGTATAACATGGTAGAGAAAACAATGATTTGGGGTTGTATGGGGCTTCGGGAGAAGAGTGGGAAAAAATAGTTAAAGAAGATTGTACACAACTTGTTAATTCCAGGCCAAACGAATAATTGTGGTAATAAAAGCAAATGGTTTGATGACGAAGTATTAAATCGTGTTTTTTATGATTAAAAACATATTTTTTTTAAATGGTTGAAGTTATTTTTATTTCCTAATACTTTTATGTAGGTGCCTAATACTTTTGGCCAAGGCTGTATGTATGGATCATCATCTCATTATGTTTTTTTCATTTTTGATTAATTATTAAATGTTTATTGACTATCCTGTTTGCTTAATTTAAACCATTACTTTAAGGAAACTGTGGGAAATGGAAAATAAATCAATACTATCTCCGATCCTATACCAAAGTGTTTCTCCAAGTAAGTAAATACAGTCAAAGCTCGGTATGTAGAAGTTGAAGGTTGAACAAATTTTTTTCGAGCTATCAATTTTTCGAGATATCGAGCTCACAATAAATATTTTTGTTTGAGTTTTTCCTATAATATATATAGGATATATTATATACTAGCATTTCCCGTCGCTGCACCGCCCGCTCTCATAAGTATATAAGAGTAACTTAAATGATATTAACATTATTTTATTTGAGGTTTAAGTTTTTGTATATAAATCATATTTTTGCCATAATATTGGTAATTGAAATTATCGTTCCTTCGTACAATCAATGGTACCGTTTATTTAATAAATCTGAAACATCTGAATAAATTTCTAATTTTCCTCGAATCTTCGAATTATTGAGTCTCCCGCCTCAGGAAATTTGACTTATTCTTGGGAGTTGTGTAAAAAAATTTACTTTGAGTTAACGATTGTTGGTTCGAGTAAACGAATACAATTCATCATAGTCTCCCGCCTCAGGAAATTTGACTTATTCTTGGGAGTTGTGTAAAAAAATTTACTTTGAGTTAACGATTGTTGGTTCGAGTAAACGAATACAATTTATCATATAGACGTATCCGGAAAATGGGGTTAACTTCGACTTACCGAGTTTTCCACATAACGAGTTTCGAATTATCGAGTATTGACTGTATTACATCTAATAAGTTTAAGTAAAAGAGATGTTCCTTAACATTCATCGAGACAGTGTATTTCTCAATTTAAATACTATTACCTATTCACTTTTTTCTTAGCCACTGATCACTCACTCACTCTGTAAAAATAATTCTTTTTTTTTTTTGTAAACTTTGGAAGACACGACTAAATCATCAAAAGTCCCAATACATTACTCCAAGACACGAAAGGTGATCTCATTTATATCGATAATGTCCCAGTTCCAGAAACTGACAAAATGCAATACCTCAGACTTACATTTGATAGGAGAATGGCATGGAGCCAAAATATCAAGGAGGAATGGACTTCATTAAATATAAGACTGAAATTAATTTACTCAATTTTCGGAAAACAATCAAAATAAGAAAAAAATTTATGACCTATGCACACTTACTAAACCTTTAGGGACTTGTGCATCACAAATTTACAACTCAGCCAAACACACTTGCATAAAAATATTACAAACGTTTTTGTCGAAGACATATTGAAGCATAACACAAGCACCATTGTAAGCTAACAACAAAACTATACACACTAATATACGCATACCAACATTCAATGAGCGCATATGGACACACTACAAACTTTTTTATGATGAATTAAATGGACACCCAAACAAAGCCATAGATAGAAAACCAAATCTCTCATACCTGAGAATAACAGGAAGAGACTAAAAAGAAACACCTATTTTCACAAAAGTAAATCCGAGCCAAGGAAATAGTGACTGCCCTGATGCATATTACGTCAGTTGTCTTATATTTATATTTAAGCACATCCGCTTATTTTCAATTGCGAATTTGAAAAATTTGGATTTCTAAAAAAAAAAAAAATTTATTGACTAGATTTTTATTGTACAAACGTAATTTTTATCAGCTGTTTTAATATAGACTACCAGGTAGGCCCTACCATAATTGTGTGTACTGTGCTAAGGTAGATAAAGGTAATGGCTAATGCTTTAGTATTCGTTAAGAAAATTTAACCTTTAATGAAGTAATTTGGTCTCAACTTAAAACACTTACATGTTACCGAATAGACCTGAGTTGTAACTATTGGAAACATTGATTCTCGAATAAAATTTATTTGTAATAATAAAAATTCTTATCGTTTGATTTATGCCACTATGTATTGTTTCTGGAGTTAAAGCTTCTGATATTGTATTTTTTTAAATTAATAGTTATTCATTCATTCTTTGACATAAATGAGCATAAAAAGTATCATATTGGTCATTCTCAAAAAAATTGCCGTTTCGGGTTTAGAGCTAGTGTAAAAAAGTCAAAAAATGAACTCCATTTTTTTTTTAAAAGTATATTTGTTTCATTTCTTACGCATAATAAATTTTTGAAAAATACATTAAAATCATTAGTTTTTTTCTTTTTTTTTTATGTCAACAGAATTGATTTCTATTCCATAAGTGTTACCTAAATTAAATAATTTCTTAAAGAGTATAATTTTGTTTAAATTTTCTCTTGACTGCAATAAAACACAAAAATCTGTATTTAACACAAAAATCATCACCTCAAGGTAGCACTGCTGACCAGTAACACTGCTTACGTTCACCTCATTTTTCCATGCTGATGAACTTTAGATACTATTTAACCAATAAAAAATTTAAAAAGTAGGCTCTATGAGAATATAATTGTTATTTGTAGATGTAATAAAAATTGGGTCAAAGACATTTTACATCGGTAACACTTATGACATTGAATAAAAATACTTTGTTTTCGAATCTAAATAACCTCTCTCCTCAGAGAACTGGTTTAACCATCAGAAGATGACATAATACTATTGGAAGAAATTCCCTCACCCCTATGGAGCCAATTTCTTGGATCACAAGGTCAGAAAGAACAGTAACACTTACAACATTTTTGTAAGACCATAGGGACAGCATTATATTTGTTTTGTTGGCTGTCAGTATAGTCTATTTTTATTTTTTAAAATACTTGGATATTGTTCTTTAGGGTGTGCACTTTTAATTTATATCTATAAAATAAATAAAAATATTGTTTTATTTGTAAACAAAAAATGCTTATTTATATTGTCATATTGAGCTGGTGACAGTAACACTACTGACATTTTTAGTAGTTTCAAAACATTTTTCCATTTTTCTACTTTAGAAATATACTCTGGAGAAGAGATTTCCTACAAAAATTACAAAAACTGTTGTAGAATAGTAAAAAAAAAAAAAAATCAAAGGGAAGATGACATGACCATCTGTCACTATGTTTAGTACGAGTGACAGTTTTTTTTACGAAACAAGGAATAAGAATGACCCATATAATATTGACAGATAATTAAATCGTTGCAGAAGAAGAAATATGAAAGATCGGGAGAAAAGGTGTTTTACATAGTAATAGTCCAATTAATCTAGGAAAAGTGGTCTGAAACATCTAAAAATGTTAGGCAATTCAATGCAAGCAATACACAGTTACATAATGAAAGTAAACCACAAAAAATAGAGTAGGGGGTTCCAATTCCTGTATTATTTCTCTAAACTATATATAAGGCACCGCTAATATGAATCTCATTTTTCCTTTTCAGTTTCATTGATAGTATTTTTATATACTTATATATTGTTTTATTCAGTAATTTCAAATCATAATAATCCTGAAATTATAATCGCATACTCATCTTTATAAAACGGTTCATTTATTATCTTTCCTAAAACTGGGTAACATTGAATTTTCTTTATAAGTATTTCTCTTGGATGTTCTTCTGAGTTCTAGTAGCTCGGAATGAGTACCAAAAGTTTCTTGTTAAGAACTAGTTTGGTCGTTAGTAAAAGTTTAGGTCGTTTGTCAAATAGTCTCTACGGCCAGCGGTTTTGTTTAATGTGAACAGTTCATGTCGTTTGTCCTAGTACATATTACTGTAGATTTACAACATCTCTATAAGTTAGACATAATAATGCTGATGTGAATTCATTATTATTATTTTTACTAATTTGAACTGTGGGGGACAGCTAAACAATTGATTATAAAATTCCTTATAAATTTATAAATAAAAAAGTCCTTCGTACTATTGTAAATGCTCCATATTATGTTTCCAACAAAACCCTTCGTAATGATTTCAATATACCTTTAGTCCTTGACCTTATGCCCATGAAATTCTCCAAATTCCATCAAAACCTTTCCAACCATCCCAACCCTCAGGCACATTCATTATCCAGCTCCACGCATCCTTATAACCCTCCTCGCAGATTAAAACGGCAATGGCCTCGAGACCTATTGTAATAAATATATACTATCGGAGTTCTGGCAATGGCTAGCTTCTCAACTCAAGTCCTCTCAGCTTCACACTGTTGATGCGGCTGAGAGAAGAGCGCTGGGATTACTGGGGGCCTGGCTTGTCCTCCCATAGGTTGGGGGACAAGATTGGTCTGGGGTTTTCCTGGGATGTGTTTGTACACTGTATATAGTGTGATTGTGCTTATTATTTATTTATTTTTTTTCTGCTCCTTTATTATTGTATTTCACGATTTATTTAATTATTTATTTTTTTAAATATTACTATCTTATATTGTTAGAGGATTTTTATTTGATTTAATTGTACATAGTGTATGAATGTATTCTTTGTCATCCATATTATTCATTCTCTTTAAGAGGCAGCTTGGAATATTTATTCAATAAAACACATTTAACATAAAAAAAAAAAAAATTATTAATTATTTATTTTCACTAATAAAACGCATGCATGGTTGGGGTGTAGTGACAAATAAAGTATAATAAAACTTATTGTACCGACGCACAGGGTGGCAAATAGAAAATAGAATAGCCGAAGAATTAGAACCCATTCTCTTTATTTTTTTATTTTAGACTTTTCTTCCTGATTTTTCAACATTTATGGCGTATTTTTGTTAATAAGCGAATTTTTTCAGGTAATTCTTAAGGACTACGTTACTACAGCTACCTAAGTAATAAATTACGATGTAAAAGATAAAATTTGTTGCAACTTCATAATTACCATTTTTTCAGTTCTTAAACCAAGTACGTCTTCCCAATAGTCTAGAGGTTTATTTTCAATGTTCTTTAACGAATTTTATTATTTCAAGTCTTTTTTCCTGAGTTATAAATGTTTTTCCTATCCACTCTCATTTCTCATTAATAATTAACATTTTGCCAAATCTCGGTTTCCCAAAGAAACAGAGTAACATTTTTCAGAATACCATCGTAGATCCCTTTAGTATCCTCAGATCCTGTCTTCCTTTCAAATGAGACCCACCTTTGAATAATTCTCTACCGAAGGAAGGTACCTTAGCCACGAAGCCTTGTGCACTGACGAGCTACGGTAAATCCTCGCTCAGCCGCAGACCCCAGCGACCCCACACGTCGGGTTCCCCAAGCAATCACAACCAATCACCTTTACCTATTTCCAGTTTCTCTCATCCAACGCGGTTATTTTCTGCTATTGCGGTACCGCAACGGTAATGTCTAGGTATTTCACCTTCACAGACACATCATAAACAAGATATAAGTTTATTGTAGCAATAGACATTCCACGGATCGTTGGAGCGGAAAAATGTATCATATCAAATGGATACTTGTTTATTCTATATATTTATTTAAAATTAATATTAATCAACAAAATTCATGTAAACATGACATGACAATGTTTGTATAAAAACTATAGATTGTAAGTATTGCCTATTCAATGTTCAATTGACATCCTTAGTATTACCAGAAAATGTTTTATTTATGTTTTGTAAAGTTTTCACATTTTAAAATTTCGACTCTGAAAATTGCGTGTTATCTGAGAAACACCCATGTATAGAATTTTGAGCCCTCTATACCTATTCAGTAATATTTATAAAAAAAAATAATCAAGTGAACAAAGTTAAAATAAACTTAAACATTCTTCCAAGAAAACCCATTCAGTTTATTTTATTTCTAATATATCTTCCCAACCGATTTGGGCTGAAAAGTTTTACGTTTTACGACCGGCACCTAAAGAGAGTTGCAGATGTCGCCGGCCAGGAAGCAATAAAATAGAACCCTGCGCCATCTGTAAGTTTTACCTTTTACTATCTCTTCCATCCACCGCCTACTAAATTAGTTCCAAGGTGTAATTAAAAAAAATAAATAAATAAAGGGAATTCTTACTTCTACTAAACATCAGGAAACAACGTAAAAGTTTTAATATTGGCACTTTTTTTTTTTTTAATGTTCACAAAAATATATCATTTTAATTTAAGAAATTTTGTATCTTATCACACGGAAATTTAGAAGAACTGATATATCTACAATATTTTTCCGTAACCATCTTCTTTTCATACGCTGAAGAAATTGAAGATGGCTTACACTCCATGTGGAATAAGAGCCCATCAAGCTAAACATTATACAGAAAAATTTCAATCCCTGGAGTACATCCAGCTGCCAATGTTGTAGAGAGGAGGTTGTACCAACAAGGACAAGAATAAGCCACACGAGATTGACCCACTCCTACATTTTAACTAAACGAAATTCACGAAAATGCCAATATTGCAGTAATATCATTAAAATAAGCCATATTTTCCAAGAATTCCCAATTTTTCACTTCACAACTCAATATTTTTGGATGAAATCCTGATTAATCAACGTATCTCAGAGATAATAGTGCAGCTATAGAATCAGTGTTCAGATTAAATAATTTGATTACAGAAATATAAGATGAAATATTGATAGGTATGAGAACAAATATCTAAATAAAAAAATAGAAATAAGTATTATAGATAGAGGCTTCCCATATTGTTCAGACTTCTCAGAGAATTGCCAGGAATGGAATGGAAAGCAAGGTAAGAAACAAGTGGATTTAGAGGAGTATTCAGTTTAATATGGAAGGAAAGGTATCTAGTTGGTGCCAAATCAGCGACATATGGGATATTAGAGTCATTGTGGATCAGTTCATTTATGACAAAGTAAGGAGCATTAAGGATTTTTCGAAGGATTTCGGATTGGAGTTATTGGTTATCTGAAAAGTTTGTCAAGCAAGTATTGAAGCAATTGAAATCGATGTATAGCTACTTGTCTTTTCAATCTAGTATCAGAATTCCATGTGAGTCTCGTATTTAGATGAAATTCAAGGCATCGTGTCTGTCCAACATTATTAAAATGTAACCCATTAAAGGAAACAGGTGTCCTAAGTGAGTTAGGTTTTAGACACAGAGTAAAGGTTATTTATTGAGATTTGCAAGAATATACCTTAACTCTCCAGTTATGACACCATTCTTTAAGGGAAGTGATATGTGACTGGAGTGTTTAGGACGCAGGAAATGGATCATCATTGACTGATAGCACGCTGGTGTCATCAGCATAGGTTGTGAGGATAGTATTAGGATTAGATATAGTATTAGGATAGAGTTGGGATCGAAAATATTAAATTAAATAAGAAACCGGACTATGAACAATAAGATAAAAAGTTGATTTTTAAATTAAAACAATAAAAAACTAATAAAAAAAAATAATATGATACACTATTTACTAACAAAGTTGATAGAATTTATAAAACTATTTAATTTGAATTTTAGTTAAAACCAATTAATTTTATTTAAGCATTATTGATCCGTCTAAATATATAGCTGATGTTACAATGAAACTAAGAAAAAATGAAGACTTTCGAATCCAATCTGATGAAGTTTTGATTGTGTATCCAGTTTTTCAGAAAAATATTGAACGATCTCCACGGCTCGGCATAGATGATCAAACCTGATCGGTTTAATGTTTCCACTATTAAAATCCAATATAAATAATTGTGGTGTTACCCAGGTGCACTTTACCTGAGATCTGGATCCAGTAGATTTGACAAAACAAGGAACAATATAAACATCGTTCCAAAAATGTAACCATTAAAGTTACCTCATACGTGTCTAACCTAACATTTGTCAGTTCCTCTTGTCCGTATATCTATGAATAAAAGAGCGAATTTTTTGACTTGTAAAAGGTTTGGAATTTGGTTTGGAAATGAATTTTTTTAAATTATGTAAAATGGAAACTTGATATTCAAAGTTCTGTATTTGATTACCAAATCGAAGAACAAAGACCTCCATCGAATGCCCCTTCAACAAGGGACAGAGGGAGGTGACACCTCAACGCAACTGACTGTTCAAGAGAGAAGTGAGAGTGTCAGGGAGGCCACTCGGTCACTATTCCTCCTCTCTCAGTTATTTCTCTTTCGGTCATCTTCCAACAATTTTTTAATTGTGACTAGAATATCGTATTTACAATATCGTGTTATAATTTATTGTTATTCTTTGGTAAATTAATTTGCTTTATTTATTTTTCATCATTTTGGTCATATCCTGTTTATTAGCCCTGAAGAAGACCTGCAAGGTAGAGCGAAACGTTTATACAACCAATTTTTTTAATCTTGGATGTGTAATTTATCAATCTGCACCCCACCATCTTCTTCAACTATAATTGCAGTACAACTCAGATATTTAAGATATTATCTGTTATATCTATATTTCATTTTTTTTTTTTTCGTCTTTGCTATTAACCGTATATTTCATAATGATTTATATCTGGACCAACTTCCTCATGAATGTCTACCAGCATTGTTGAGTTTAATAGTTTTAGCTACATTGCCTAATCGCAACAAAACAACTGCCTGTCAAGGAAGGAGAATAACTGATTGTAGTTACACCTTGGTATAAATTGTCTTTGTAAATGAGTCATCTATTTCTAAAAATAAATACAAAAAAAAGTAAATAAATAAAACGATCAAGGAAATCAGTTTGTTCACACACTTTATTCCAACTTTAAACTAATTCGATGATAAAGATGCCAATAGTGTATAGGTGCCAATAGTGTTACCAAAAATATTATTATTTTACAACTCTTTTTGTTGCAACTCCTAGTTTACTCATATGTATGTTGCCACATGCTGCAGGACTAATAAATATAGTAAAGTCCCATCTTCAGGCCTCTAAAATTAATTAATTAATCTTATTTTAAGAGTTGTATAATTATGAAATCTCCTTCTGCATTAATTGTAATCAAATTATTATTTAATAAATAATTAAATAAACAAAACAAAAATACTATAAAGGTCCATTAAGACTATTATAGGAAATATAAACTGTTCCATTATGAAGTTTTATCGATTAAATGTCAAAGTTTATGCACCTTGCTGCCTAATTTCCGGTAAATCTATTACGCATGAGAAAGGAAGATAGCCATGGAGCTCCCTAACATATTAATATCATTTGACTGAAATATACCCAATGCTTATTCATTAATTTCAGTTATATTATATTTAGACATAATATAACTAGAGTTTTTTTTTCTTTATGTGTGATTATCAAACTAAGGGCAACTTTCTGGTGAAGATTTTCCAAAAAGTCACCTGAACCAAAAATTCATGTATGATTCCTCATGGTCACTTGATTGAAGTGCCTAAAACCTGTTTTGCCAAAATCAAAACTGATTTTTAGTCTCAAAATCAGTAATTACCGTGGAAAAACAAAATTACCGTGGGCTCTTAAAAACCCATGGTAATTTTACATTTCCGGCCATGGTAATGACATTTCATGATTCAAAGTCAATTATCTCGAGTAGCGCTAATGTCTTAGTAATATAACCAATATATTATCGATAAAGAATTCACAACTTGTATGAAGAAATTATATGAATATGATTGACTGATAATTGCCTAAGATAAAAACGTCCATCGTAATTACATTTTAAAACATTCGCACCTGTTTCACATTGAAAACACAATTGTTATTGATGGCAGCTACCATCTCAAAGAAGTTGGTTATCATACCAGATGGGTCGCCAATCGTTAAACACAGTTAATAGTATCTTCCATTTTTACTTAACTTTAACGAATTTAACTTTTATGCACGGTAATTAGAATATAATTAAGAACAACTTACAAAATAGTCTCAATTAGAATTGAAGGGTTTGGTTAAGTGGTTATGTAACAAGACACAATTTTGAATAATTTACGTTTAAAGTATTTTTTTTTTTATGTTACATAGCCCCTTCATCTTGTAAAGTTTTGAAGGACAATCTAATATTGTGAATATCAAATTTTAGGAGAACCATGGTATTTACCTATTGGCATATTAGTTAAATATACTATGCCGAAAATTCTACTGTTAAATGCATTATAAGACATTTTTAATAAAAAAGTAAAATTAAAAAATATATACATTACTAATAGAGATGGGCCGACTATGACTTTGGTTGACTAGTCTCAAGCCCATAATCACCTAGGTTTATTGGTTTATCACCTTCGGTACTTTAGCTACAGGATTCTGTTTATCTTATCTTTTTTCCTTTTTTACAATCGGACCGGAGAGTTTTTTTTAGAAATTGTGAAATTTGGAATTAAATCATGCCGAAAAATATATTTAATACAAAAAATATCTTACATGTAATTGTAAGCAAACAGGTATGTGAATTCGTAAAATAGCAAGAATTTTTGGTGTTCCGACTTCTATATTACATTTCAATAAAAATTAATATTTATTAATTAATATCCAAAACCAAAACTCTGATTTAAAAAACAAAAATAGTAGGATATGAAAGTTCTTTACTCAGTATTATAGAAGTTATCGAATTCATTTATTTTTTGTTAATATCCATGCCTACAAAAATATGAAACTGTAAAGATGAATCTAAAATAAAATTTTTAATTTCCTTTTCTTCATTTTTGCGATTAACCGTATATTTCATTTCATTATATCAAACGGACAACCATCCTATTTTCATCACGCACTGTATTCAGTATAAATAAAATTAACGGCGATATAAATTATTTTCAATAAAGCAGAATAACCCCATTATTAAACTCATTGTCAATATACCACCCTTCGATTTATTTATATTATAGTAAGAATTTTTGGATAATCGATTATAAAAAAAATATCGAGGAATCGACCTAAATAAACGGCCCTTAACCCGATTTCCAAATAGCAATAAGCCCAGCCAGGATTTGGACTCGACCCAAAAGTAGATAAGATTCAGGCTTTGCCTCCAAGTCAAATAGCACTTAGACTTAGACTACATCTGCTCTCTCTTCTTTATTCTGGTTCAACCGGCCATAGTTCATATTGATCGTCTTAAAGTTGTTATATTTTCAATCACTTCGATGATACAAATATTTTGGAAAATTAATTATATCACTCCCGTAAATAATTAAATATATTTGGATTAGTATTGTAGGAATTACGCTAAAGACATAATTACAAGCTATTCACTGGATGCACGCATGATGGTAGAGAAGGATCGATACAATTAGCATTGATGAATTATGTCCCACTTCTATAGGAATTTTTTTTATTTGTAAACTATTTTTGAAAGTTAAATATCCGCAGTTCTAAAAACATAAACAAAAACATCTCTATGCTACATAGATTATAAATAAAATAAACTACTTTTATATATAATCTATTACAAAAAAGTGGTGTACATGAATGTATGTAACGACTGTGAAGCTAAATGCGCGGAAAAAATTAGAACGATCAGCAATTCAAAGATTAAAAAGGACATAAAAGAGCACATAATTATAAGACCCAAAATTCCAACTTCGCTAATATGTTGCATTTACGTCTAAATATTATTAGAAATAATAAAATCATTCAAAGCCAGACCCAGATTTTTGTTTAAATGAACCCACCTGAATATTTTCAATTGTTCCATATTAAATAATTTTCCAGATGAACCAACAAGTCCAAGGAAAAACCTAAAGGACAAATCATCTGATATCTTTCGGAAGCCCTTTTCATTTTACCTCTTCAGGTGAGAATCAACATGTTTAATTTCATGTCTTACATTTTTAAAAATGTTAATATATACAGGGTGAAAATCTCTTAGTGTAAAAAAAAAAAAAAAAAAAAAAAAAAAAAAAAAAAAAAAAAAAAAAAAAAAAAAAAAAAAAAAAAAAAAAAAAAAAAAAAAAAAAAAAAAAAAAAAAAAAAAAAAAAAAAAAAAAAAAAAAAAAAAAAAAAAAAAATGGGTGAAACTAGATCAAAAATGTAGCAAAATGACGCATACCTCAATTTTCTATTCCAGTCCGTTGCAAATATACGATAAATCAAAGACTTTTTTGAGGAAACCACGGTTTTTACCCTAAAAGTTGTAATATCTCCAATTTGTTTAAATATTTCTCAAACTTTGACCACATTTTCGGATTTAGCATTACATTTCCTGTAAGAACAGAGTACATGTAACCTTGAATTGTACAAACTTATGACCTAAAGAACAGCATGATCTTCACCTTAGTTAGGTAAGTTACAATGTCTTATGTTACTTCAACGCTCACCGGAAAACTTAATCGTTTCGTGGAGTGTTTTAAAATCTGTCTGAAGTTAAGCTATACATATGAGAATTTTGTAACAATTATTATAACTCCAACACTCGTTCTTATGTTACAAATAAACTTATCCTAGACGATCAAAATGTTCCATATATTGTAGATTCGGTCTGAACAAGACACCTACCTATCTTCCCATGACAAGCTACATACCCACTCGAATCCACTAGCCCCCAATTTGCTTCTCACTCGATTCCCATTACACTTCCGAGGCGTCTGAAAAGAAGATTTTTTTAAATCGCTAGTAATGGGTAGTTCTTTATAAGTTATTAAACATATTATTGTTATTATCTTACTTCACATTTACATATTTTGTACGAATGTAAATATCAATAAAGTATAAAAAAAAAAAAAAAAAAAAACGGGCATCTTACATATAACGATTGAACCAACATGGATCTCAAGCTGTTACTATCGCGGTTGGGATGTAAACGCTAACTTTGATAACAATGGACTTGCGGTTAGGGCGATAATTGTTTTAGTTCGCTAGTTTGGGTTAGTTGGTTGTCAGGAGCAGTCACTAGATGTCAGGAGTGTTGTTAGTCGCTAACTGTTGGAAAAACTAATTACCACTCTGAATAATTAATTCTCCTGTAACTTTATGTTAAGTCACAATTCACAATTAACTGGCTCCTATAATTGTCAACTGCAGGACAGGTTAATTTGACTTTTGGCTGGAGGACTGTACTTTTTTTGTGTAACGTTTTGTCCACATTCAAAAAATGTAACCTTTAAGTAGCTCTGTTTGTGTTGCTCGGATCGAGAATTTGACGACAGTTTCTTCATCAAAAATTTAATGAATGATATTCCACTAATCCCTGTTGAACAGATCCGCTACCTAGGACTTCACTTGGACAAACGTCTTACTTGGAATTCACATACAAGACTAAAACGACAAGAAACTGCCCGTCGTTACAGATTACTTCAACTATTTAGACAAACGTTCAAAGCTCCCAATTAATTACAAAAGACTCATATACATGACTGTGATTAGAAATATTTAGACGTACGGAGTTGAGCTTTGGGGCTCCACTAAGCCATCCAATTCATCTCGTATCCAATCCTAAATCCTTTGAAAAATACTCAATTACTTTGTCACCAATAAACTTATCCATAAAGATCTTAATGTTCCATATGATGCTGATTTAGCCCAAACCAGATATCTATCCTTTCATATTAAGCTCCATAACCGCTCAAATCCCCGAATTTCTCAACTTGCTTCCCACACCATTCCTGATAATCCTCCGAGGCGTCTGAAAAACCTTAAAGTGTAGAATTTTTATTGAAGTGCTACTGATGAGTAGTTCTTTTCAAGGTTTGTCATGTTATTGTAATAATTAACAACACATTTACTTGATGTATATATTTTGTACAGTTGTAAATTTCAATAAATTAATATTATTAAACAAAAAAAAAATTAATGGAGAATATTTTTAATGATATAACATTTGTCACTAGGAGCTACCGTTTGAATAAAAAAAAGTATTTATTGTTTGAATAAAAAAAGTCTTGTTTCCGTACTTTTTTTAAAAGTTGGGGCTTTTTGACATGCTCTGGCTGTGTTTTTGTTGCTTGGATTGAAACTTTGACCAGAGATCACCGGTCAGAAATTCAATGAAAAATATTTTTGTTATATAACTTTTGTCGCTAGTATCTACCGTTAAGGAGCTATATTCATTTGAATGAGGAAAGTCAGTTTTGCCTATATTTTTTAAGTGTTGGGCTTTGTTCAAATGCTTTATCTCTGGTGTTGTTAGTTGGATCTAAAATTTGCCGCCTGTTTTACGATCCGAAATTTAGTGGAAAATATTTTTGTTCTATAACATTTGTCGCAAGGAGCTATTGTTTAGAAGCTATATTGGTTTTGTTTCATTATAAGGAACATAGAGGATTTTGAATTGTAAGGATTGGATAAGAGAAGAATTGGAAGGCTTAGTGGAGCACCAAAGCTCATCTCTGTATGTCCAAATTGGTCAAATTACTAACATGTGAATAGAATAGAATAGAAGAATAGAATAATTTCATTGCCTAAGCTTTTGCTTTTACAATAGAGAATGGCATAATATAATATTTTTATAAAGTATTTCACAATGGTACAATAATACATTAATCAGGATATTTTTTTTAATTTACAATATAGGGGGAAAATGTATTCTATAAATTAATAAAAATTGTAAAAAATAAAAAGTACAACCATTTGTTTAAATTGCTTGAAATTCAATGCTGTATGATATGGCAGTAAGATAATTCTGACATTATCTAATCTTGTTTTTATAATAATACATAACTCTTAATGACCAAGCTTAAGTGTAATTTGGTTTATTCAACTTTCTGTTGTTAATGAAAATGTGATATTAATTTAAAAAATCTTTTTCATTTAAGGTTTATTTCATTAAACAATTTAATCTTTTTTTAATGTCTATTTAGACTCAGTTTATGTGAAGTATTTTGTATGAATTGCAAGCAATTATCCTCCTGCCCTCATCCCTATCTTCCGGTGACCTGTCGCGGCTAATTCTGTAATTATTTTTTGCTAGGTCGTCTCTTTTTATCATTAGTGCCTGTTCCACACTATAATTATTAACTGAAATCAATATTGGTCTTGGTGACCTTTGCCAATTCTAAACTAATTATTTATGGCGTATAAAGGTAATTCCACATTTACTTCCTGGCATGCATTAACTACTTTTGAACAGACTTCCTCGTTTTCCGTATAAGGTAGATTAAAAATTAAAAGTTTTTTTTCTTCTTTCTTTAAGGACTTCATTTCATTTTCTAAAAAACTATTTTTTTTATCTTGTTCCATTTTCTTATTGATATGAAATTTTAAATGACAATGGAATCATAGAACAAGTGCTGAGTGCTCAAAATGAAGCTAGTAATGAAAATGATGATGACGTTTCTAATTCTTCCACTATTCCATGCAATGAAGTAGAGGAAATGGTAACTTCGTGCATTGAGTGGTTTCGAGCAGCAATGTAAATTAGATATTTCACACCTGAAGGGATGCTGCAAGTGTTTAGCTTTTTTTGTGTGTTTTTTGTCATTTTCACTCTGGTCCAATGTGTATAATGTTCATCTGTTCGTTTTTACATTCAATAAATTGCAATTATGTAGTTTAAAATGGTTTTTTGTTACTTTACAAACAAAAGTCTGTAATTCGTCATTTCCGTTATTTCGTCACCCCCTCTCCCCCACTCCTGACGAATTATCGAGTTTCTACTGTAATTAAAAGCTTTAAATGATAATTTTGAGGAATTCGGGAACGACGAGCTGTATCTTGTGTTGTAAGTCCGATATGTACTTTACATTGAAAGTCAGAATTCGAATTTATTATTCCAAATTTACAGACAACTGATTTATATTATACAATATTGTAAAAATTCCAAAGGAAAGCTTAAATTAAAAACACGAAAAATCGCATAAAAATATTGTGAATTAAAAATTATGAATGTGTTCTAATTTACGTTTATAATTTTATTATAATGAGAGAATATTGAATACAGGATAAACCAATTACAAACATGATGGCATAGAGTATTCCTTCAACGAATGGAGAAAACAGCTGATTTATATGCTCTACGTGACAGCAGGATCACCAACCAATGGCATTTCTCAAATAGTTCTGTCACAGTAGCTAGGATATATCGTTTTATGTCTAGCAAATGACATATACAAACTTCCGGAGTAGATTCTAGGCAACATTTGCAACCGAAAATACAATCAAAATGGATATGGAATCCGTTTTATAATTTTTTTTTTTCCAAGAACTTATTACTTTTAGACAAATAATTGTCTAGGTTTCTAATAAGATTAAATTTCCGTCGAAATGAGCTTATTTAGACTTCTGCATTAAAATAGCCACATACAGTATTTAAATTTTCGTTCCAAACGTTAGAAATCAATTTGGTTTCAAAATGTTAACTGCATTTTTTGAAAAATAATACATATCACACATTTATTTCAAAGTGACAAAACTCAAAAATCTGTTTTTTTGTATTTGTATCATCATGTTTCATTTCAATAGTATTATTATGATAGGTCGAATTAACTTCAAATCTCACTTCATACATCTCACTTGTGGTTGAGATAAAAAGACAATTCAGGAACACTTTCGATATTCCATCCAAGACTACGAGAATTTTACATTTACTTTTTTTAATACAGGTGCGATAATTTCAGAATAATTACCATACATGAATTTCAATCAAGAAAATTACCGTTTCAAGCTATACATAAATTCTTTTATCCGACTTTTATGGATTTTAAAATCCTTTTATTTCCTTTTTTTCTCTAATTTAAATAAAGTATTTAGAATTAAAATATAAATAAAAGAGACATACGGACTATATTAAAGAGGAGAGTGACCAGTTAACAGCCAATAGAATAGACGCAATCATTCCATTGAAGCAATAGCTCGCTGGAGAATGAGACCACGAGTTCGGCTCCCAGCGCCTCCGTACCGGATCACACCAGCGCTGATTTGGAGTATGTATATTGGAGATTTGTGTATTCAAATAGACAGCTAGTTCTATGCGGAGGCCACTAAAAGCACGGATCTTGCTATTCAATTTATATCAAGATATTCGTTATCTATGGATATAATTATTATTTAATTGTAACACAGAAACAGACAAACGAAATTTATTACTTAGAACATGCATTCGATTGAAGAATGACCTGGGGCCTCCATGTGATACAAAAGCGTCTCAGACTAAACAAGAAAGAAAAACTTTCGTATCCAATCCTTCGAAAACGGTCGATATAAAAACTCCGACAAAGATTAAATACGTATGCCCCACAAATATACGGGACAGCAAAAAATACGCACCTTAAAAAAATACTAATATTTCAATTAAAAATACTCAGACTAATCAAGAAATTACCAATTCAAAGCAAGTTGAAAACCAGATATACAAGTAACCACGGTAAACAAACATTTATAAGACGATTTCACGACTTCATGGACGTAATAACTACTCATTAATGACATGGTCACGACTGACATACCTGGAATTATTCTCGGAACGTTAAAGTGAATCTGGATGAGAGATTAGCTCTAATAAATCCTTTATTTTTTTATTTTATTCATTTATTTATTCTTTTTTTTGAAATCCATGTCAGGAGGAAGTACTGTTGAGACCTAGTCACCTACAGGGCTGTAAAGCCTGTATCATTACACTATGAGCAAATTCACTCAATGATACTTCAATAACAGTTGTAAATAAAATATTGAAAGAAAAACAAATATTAATTAGGTATTTGTTTATTATTAATTATTTGTTTAATTGATATTTAATTGCCAGAAAACCAAACTATATGTCATATTATTTCATTATGTGTTAAAACATGGCTTAAATTGATTTATCCTAGGTCCTATCCTCTGAGCGGTTTACACAGTTGACCCCCTTACACATCCTAGCACCGTCATCACCACATAAGCTGATGACACATGTGTGTTATCAGAAAATAATGACCCCTTCATAGCATCCCAAACACTCCAATCTCATATCACAAACCTTAAAGAACAATGTGAAAATTGTAGAATCAAAATAAATCCAAACAAATTTCCATTAAACAACCTTTACCCTCCGTCGAAAACCTACAACTTTAATAATATTCCTCTGATCCCTGTTGAATAGATCCGCTACCTAGGACTCCAACTAGAGAAACGTATAACTTGGAAGACTAAAATGACAGAAAACTGCTCGTCGTTTTCGACTTCTTCAACATTTACTAGACAAACTTTCAAAACTACCGATCTGCGACAAAAGATTCATTTATATGACAGTTTTGGACGTATGGAGGTGATCTTTTTGGGGCTCCACTAAACCATCTATATATGCATTTCTACATCTCATATCCAATCCTTGCAGTCTGAAATCCTCCGAAAAATCCTTAAAGCTCCATACTTTGTAACAAAAAAACTTATCCATAAAGACCTCTATGTTCCATATGTTGCTGATATAGTCCAAACCAGACACCTATCCTTTCATAGAAAACTCCATAACCATTCAAATCCACTAGTCTCTCAGCTTGCTTCCCATTCTATCCCTGACAAACTACCAAGGCGTCTGAAAAGAAAATGGCCTCGGGACTTTCTCAAATAGAACATTTATCGAAGTGCTACCAATGGGAAGTTACTTTACAAGCAATTATCATGTTATTATTATCACATTTACTAGATGTATGTTTTATGTACAGATGTAAATTGCAATAAATGGAAACAATAATTGATTATTATTATTACTATGATATTAATCTATTTATTGAAATTTACAACTGTAAATAAAAACATACATCCAGTAAATGTGATAATGACAAAAAATAATAAAATGACAATTGCTTGTGAAGCAACTACCCATTGGTAGCACTTCTGGTAGTAAGCTCTATTTGAGAAGGTTCTTTTCAGACACCTCGGGGTTGTCAGGAATAGAATGGGAAGCTAGTTGAGAGACTAGTAGATTTGAATGGTCATGGAGTTAACTATGAAAGGATAGGTATCTGGTTTGGGCTCAATCAGCAACATATGGAACATTAAGGTCTTTAAGGATAAGTTTATTTGTGGCAAACTAGGGAGCATTAAGGATTTTTGGAAGGATTTTAGATTGCAAGGATTGGATACGAGATGAGTTTGGTTTGCTGGAGCCCCAAAGCTCAATTCCATATGTCCAAATAGGTCTGATAACTAATGAGTAAATGAGTCTTTTGTAGAAAATTGGAGGTTTTGAACGTTTGCCTAGTAAATGTTGAAGAAGACAAAAACGACGAGCAGTTTTAGTCTTGTATGAGAATTCCAAGTTAAACGTTTGTCCAGTTGGAGCCCTAGATAGCGGATCCGTTCAACAGGGATCAGTGGAATATCGATAGTTTTTAGCGTTGTAAACTCTAATGCAGAATGGTAGATTGTCGATTTTTTAACCTCACTGGATTCCAAATGTTGTAACACTTATTTATAGTTTTTTAATAACAATTTAATTGAATATAAGTAGATTTTTTAATAAATGTCTAGCTCTAAATAACATCGCGCCTCTGTAACCTCTCTTAAATGGTGCTCGCCACCTAACGGTCGATATCCAAAGTTCTCTGCGCATCACATATTTATTGCTTTTTAATTATAATTTAATTTAAAATCTGTAAATTTTATTATTGCTAAACCTTTCTTGAACTATTAAGATGATGTAGTTAAAATTTAGTTGAGATTGGTTAGTAGTTTTTGCGGTTAGTGATCACAAACGAAAAATTGCTTGTCCTTTTATATAATAGTATACATATAGATTATTATAATGCGCTATCTCTGATGGTGTTGCTCTGATAAAAAATTTGTGAACAAAAAATTTCAGTTCAGTATTAGTTTGAATGAAAAATTTCACGTTTAAAACCCCTTTTTTTTCTCTGAACTTTATTTATTTCGAATAATCATTAATTATTTATGTAATTTAAATAATTTGATCCTTTTAATTCTAAAATTTAAATTGAGGAAAGCAGTAGACCATGGACAGACATATCCATTTGTTCATTTTTTTACGATCAGGTTATCTTATAAAATAAATATGACTAGAAACATGTCTAATGATGCCTATACAGATCAGATGATAATGTTTATTGTCCCTTAGAACTCTTCCATTAAAGTTCGATTTGTTTATTTTGTTTTATAAATAAAAAATACAAGATTGTCCTCCATGTTTAGTGCTACCAAACACAGAGAAACCCACCGACCTTCTTATAAAATATAGGTATATATCATAAAACATCTAATATATTTATTTATTAGAGTCAAGCGGTATAAATATTATGAGGAATATATAAGATGACTAGGCACTCAGCTATAAGCCGGTTTTGGCTCCTTAACGAACGGGCACTTGAGAACAGTCCGGAGAGGAAGAGGCACTTAAACGAAACTAACGGATAAGGGAACGAAGAGAACCAACTCCGCGAAATGAGAGAGTGAGAGAGAGAGACCTCTCAGAGCATGTGGAGGAAGAGATGAGGGAAGATTGATTCCGCTACTTGCTTCGAACAGATCTAAATTTAAAATTATATTTCCTGACTCCATCTTTTAAAGAGTCAGCAGATATTATTTAGATTCATCACAGATATTGCTGGTGAAAACTGACATTTAAAAAAGAATAAACAAAGGAAAAAAGACATTGTTAATTTGACATCGACTTGATGCCCTCCTCAGAAGTATGGGAGCTATTTACATGTAGAACCTCACAAAACCGACCCCAAAGGGACCAAGAAGTATAGCGGAACAGCCAAAAGGTCGGATTAACAGAGGATTCCAATGAACAGCATGTTTTTCAAAGTTTAAACTGTATTATAATTATATTAAAAGAGTTGAACGGAGCTGTAGGCGGATTAGTGAAGTTCTAATGCGCATAAAAACATCAGGGAAGACCTATTATTACTTGGACTTGAAATGGGAGATATTCAGCCTCTACCATTTCCTCTAATAAAGTAGTTAATTCGGCTAGCAAAAAATGACGTTAATATAAAAAATAAACATTATGGAGAGCTTTATAATACCAAGTGCAACAAAAAATATAGTAACGCTGAAATATGTGACATATACGCTTGCAGTAATATGGTACTAATATAATGATGTACATTTAGAACATCAGTTAGCCGTCTTAATCTACATATTTAATGAGACAAATATTTAATCTTAAAAAAGTTTTTTTTTTTTTTTACACCAAAATCTATTCTGTTTCAGTCATGAAAAAGAAAAGTCAAAACCGGTAATCTGATGTGTCAAAAATTCAGAACTCCTGAAATAATATTTCCAAATTTCCAATGTTTATTTCTATTTTAAACTGCAATAGATTAATGTTTTTCAACCCAAACAATCAGTATCATGAACTCATTTTTTGTGAAACTCAACTTTTTCAGGTGGTCACTGCTGCCACAAAATTATACTCTCGTCGATACTCAGCATTATTTTATAATTGAATCCGTTTAACGTATCCTATGAGATATTTACAAGGCAATTAAGGTTTATCAATGTTTAACTATTTTAAATAGATTAACTACTAAGCAAAAAAGAAAAAATTAAATTTTGAACCTAAAGTACTTTCAGACACTAAAAGTGTTTGAACATCGTGGTCTATAAATAGTCATCTTAAAACGTTTTTCAGGTAATTGTTTAAATAGTAGCAGTTTCTTACCGCTTTATTTAATTTTTTTTTTTTTTATTACTTTAAGATGTTTTTCCCGATGATATCCTGTATAAATATTACTTATAAAATTTTATTTTATTATTTTTGTTGACTTATTCTTTTAATTAAAAAGTAAATCAGTTAACCCGTAATCAGTAAAACAATAAACACTGTAATATGCTCAAGACTTGCGTATTAGAGACAATGCCTAATTCCCAAAGCTATATTTAAATACTTATTCCAAAATTAGATCCTTAATAAATAGCGTTATAAAGCATAAGATAATCTTCTAAAACTTCATTAAAAGAAACGCCAATGCCTTCGCAATCTGATAAACTGACAATTACTCAGCTCGTTTCTTGACAATTTTATTCCTGTCCTCAATATCCGAAGGTCTTAGAATGCATTTCCTGCATAAAGCGTCATTAAATCGCGGTAGCGCGGATAATAGGCGTTGATGATGTAACGCTTTGGATGCAGTCATTAGACCCGGTCATACGGCAGTAGGATCTAATAGCTGAGATGCAGTAATAGATAACTCATCTATTATTCGAAGGATAACTGCATTGTCCTGTCTTCTTTGTTAGCAGGATACGTCTTCTAACATCGTTAAGAATATTCAAAGGAAACTTTGTCATGATAATTGAATGTTTACTACTCCTCCATATTATAGCTGTACTGTAATTTTCTAATCTCAATAAATGCTTTGTGATACGATTTTATTATAGCTAGTGGCATAATATCTTATACTTTTTATTTGTTTTCAATCGTATACAATGTAACTAAACCTATATTATTCCTTACATTGTATACACTTGTATACGTTATTACGTTCTTCATCTTTGAGGGACATAACACAATTTTATAGTACTTATAAAAATAAAAAATATTTTGAAGGAAAATCCATACTGCTTTATGAAAGACAAGCCATTTTTCGTTTTTGATATCTAGGACTATTAAATATATGCATTTGCATATTTCTTTAAACCAACTAAAATATATCGTAAAAATGTATATGAGGCATTTGAAATTAATTTGAGTTATTTATATTTTGCATATTTGTGTATATTTTTCCATAAACACATATTTTAAACTGTAATTGTATATTTATCTGCAAATATGGCATATCAGCATTTCACACTTCAAATTTGTTTGTTTCTGAGGAAACCAAAAAATAAAATTTAAATGAAAACGATCGAAATTTTTTTGTGATATAATATTCGTCGCTAAGACCTACCGTTAAGGAGCTATGGGTTTGATTTAAAAGTTAACGTTTGAAACCCCTATTTTCTCTTAGCTTTGTTTGTTTCGAATAATCATTAATTAATTATTTAAGTAATTTGACTCTTTTAATACTGAAATGTAAATTGATCAAAATAAAGAAAAAGTTTAGAGCGATTTTAAAATGTAATCGACAGTAGATTTGGATGTGGTACTGGGGCTGGTGAGTTCAGAAATACAGCAGACGAACCTATTGGCAATGCAGAGAAGCTGGGTTATAGATAGACATGATCTATTATTTTTCCCAGTCAAGGAGAAATTGATTTTTTATTTTTGTTGATTCAGCATCGAAAAAAAAGCTATACATATTTTTTAGTTTTGTCCAATAGGCTCAGAAAGCTGTGAAAATGAAATGCATTTTAAATTTATAAATCCTTTAATAATCCATGTTGAACAGTTCAACTACCTAGGACTCCAACTGGACAAATGTTTAACTAGAAATCCATATACAAGACTAAAACGACAGGAAACTGCTCGTTGTTTTCGACTTCTTCTACATTTACTATAAAAATGTTCAAACCTTACATGACAGTTATCAGACATAATTTGACATATGGAGTTGAGCTTTGGGGCTCAACTAGACTTTCTAATTTTTCCCCTATTCAATCCTTACAATCCAAAAAAAACCTCCCTAATGCTCCTTACATTGTTACAAATAAACTTATCTATTAAAGATCTTAATGTTCCATATGTTGCTAGATTGACCCAAACCAGATACCTATCCTTTTTATTCCCGATAACCCTCCAAGGTGTCTGAAAAAAAGATGACCTAGAGACCTTCTCGTGTAGAATTTTTAATTGAAATGCTACTGATGAGTAGTTCTTTTCAAGTTTTTATATATTATTGTAGTCATCATCGACACATTTAGAACATGTATATATTTTGTACAGTTGTAAATTTCAATAAATGGAAAACAATATATTATACATGAAAACCAATCTTTTAAAAAGATAAGAAACGACACTAATACTTGGTCATCAGGGCAAGGTCGAAACATTCTCAACAAAAACCTATTATTATAGCCTCCTCCACATTTTCAATATTGATTACTTCGCACTAATAATTTCAACATTTATTTACTCAAATTTTCTTATAATTTTTACAATTATTTTAAATCCTGTATTATATATTATTTAGAAAAATAAAAAATAATAATAATCCTAAGATCCTCTTTCTATCTTACAGCCTTGAACTTTACGGCTGTGATTCAGACCGAACAAATTACCCCCTAATAAGCTGATACTAAACTCAGGTAAAAATCGTGTTTCTTGAAATTTCCATTTTTTTTTTTTTTTTTTTTTTTTTTTTTTTTGTACTGTGAACACATTTTATGGTGAAAATGGGATGTTACTTGATATATTTAAACAAATAATTAATTATCGGGTATAATTAAAAAAACATTAAACATTTCTCAAATCGATCGAGAAAAAAATGAAATTTCTTTAATTTATGAAAGCAATTATTGAATCTGTGGAGGTTAAACGTCATCAGCAAGGTGTGCTAACCAAACAGGAAGTGTGGAATGGACTTGCCACTGCCGCGTTCACTATAACGTTGTAATCGCTTTTATTTTTCATAATCTTTATTCAGAGGACATTTTGATTTATAATTTTGATTTATTACAATATTTCGTAATTTTCATTTTTATAACAAGCGGTTACAAATCCATTGGATACCTAACTCCAGCTGATGACAAGTTTTTTAATTACTGATATATGTTTTGTGTGCTCTTGTGACAATACCTTTTCTTTCTTTCTGGGCCTACTAAGGACCACGGTGCTCGTAGCTACTTTTCAGTGAGGATCTTCTTTTTTCATTTTCTGACTATGAGCCAGCTTTCTCTCCTCTGTCCATTTGGTCCCTGTGGTCTTCTTACTGGTAAGGGAAGAATGTAGGTGCCATTCTCTTCCTCGACTGGTTCTAGTATTCTCCTCAGGATTTTCCTCTCCTTGATCTCCAGTTTCCTGAATGGGCCCTTCCTGGCCGTTACAAGGCACTCGGAGGCATGCAGAACAGCTGGTTTTATTACAGTGCTGTAATGTCTTATTTTGAGATTTTTGGAGAGGCATTTAGATGAGTAGATATCTCGGCAGAAGTGATTGCCCTTTCAAACTTGGTGCATCTGGTATCTATGGTTAGGTTCTCGGTGTGGTTCGCTGAGATCCATTCTCCTAGATACTTCACTGCAGGTACTTTCCGTATGTTGATGTCTTCTATGGGAATTTTAGAGGGAGATTCCTTTATGTTGGTCATGTACTCTGTCTTCTGAATGTTTATCCTCAAACCTGTCTTAACAGCTACACTGTACAGGCTCTGTAGTATGGGTGTAGTCTCTTTAATGTCATTAGCCAGTAAAGCGAGGTCATCGGGAAAGGCTAGGCATGGCACATTAAGGTTGTATTTCTTGTAGCCAAGCTTCAGTCCAGCTCCCGGTGGCAACAGTGCCGTCCATTCCCTGATAATTCTCTCAGGACGCAGTTGAAAAGAATGCAGGAGAGACCATCGCCCTGTCTGACTCCCGTTCTGATAGGTAAGCTCTCGGACAGCTCACCTCTGAACTTCACTTTGGCTGTCGTGTTCTTCATGGTGGCTTGGACTAACCTTACGGTTTTCTCATCCATTACCGGTTTTCTCTTGTGACAATACCTTATTTTTGTTGTAATCATCAGTTTGCAACTAAAATTTTATAACCACTAGTTTTCCATTTTTACTTAATATTTTTTATTTAAAAAATGTCAGTTCGACCCAGTTGCGTAGATTTTAGCTATTATTATTATTTTCGTTACAGGCCAGCTAAGGACCACGTTTAAGCTACCATGTTAGCTTTTTCGCTTTCTCCAATACTCCTTTAACTGATCACTTTTCTTTCTCCTCTCTTCTGCTGTCCAAATTATAGCCGTTTTGGCTATAATAATAAAAAAAGTATTTATTTTTATTTTATAACGGAGGAAACAGAAACAGAGGAAATTTTGCTGCTACCCGGAGGAAAACTGTTATTTTGAAATCGGCAGCACTGGCTAAACATTGAACCTTAATTGTTACAACAACATTTGTTATCATTGCAATCCCTCAAAACAATGACATGGTATACTTACATTATGTCCATAAAACAATGAACTAAAATATAAATATACACAATATCGGGGCAAAAAAACCCAAAACGTTTGTCTTTTTTTTCAGATTTTTGCAAAAAATACAAAAATACCTCCAATCGAAAAATGTATTATTTACAAAAATAAAGTTTAAATTAATTTTTGTGTATAAAGACACGCCTAAAAGCTGAATTTGATTTAAGCGTTTTGCCACTGTCAAAAGTCGACGGTTTTTACCAACTTTCTCAAAATGTTAGTTTTTACCATGTTTAAGAGTCTTATAATACAAAAATGATTAATCCAATCAAAAATGTTATATAATAAAAGTTGTTGATAATGCTCATGAAGTTTTGAGCAAGATAGGATTTCAAAAGTCGAAATTCGCTCATTCTTGTTCTGAGATATATCATACATACATACATCGGTGGCTCTACATCCCGTCACCGAGACTGGGCCTCCTCCAAAAGCTTTCGCCAGTCAATCCTGTCAGCTGCAGCAGCTCTCCAGTTTCGGACTCCCAGCAGAGTCCGTGCGTCCAGTGTCACTGAATCCTCCCATCTCACATTTGGCCTGCCGACTTTTCTTCGCCCATGCAACTTTCCGGACAGTATCCTCCTGGGTATCGCCGAGTCATCCATGCGTGCGACGTGCCCGGCCCATCGAAGTCGTCCTATCTTGATAAACTTTACCAAGTCTGCATCTCCATACAGGCCAGCCAGTTCGATATTTCTTCTTCTTCTCCAAATTCCACCCTCTTTAACAGGACCAAAAATCTTCCTCAAAATTGATCTTTCAAAGATCAGAAGCCTATTTTCATCCTGTTTTTTAAAGGCCCATGCTTCTGATCCATAAGTTAAAACGGTACGGACCAAAGTTTTGTAGAGGGTGATCTTGGTCCTGTTAGACAGGAACCTGCTTCTAAAATGCTTCGCAAGGCCAAAGTAGCACCGTCTCGCTGTTGCTATCCTTCTGTTGACTTCTCGAGAGATGTCGTTTCCAGAGTTGATCTCAGCCCCGAGGTAGATAAAGCTACTTACATTTTAAATTATATGGTCCAGCCACAAATGGACCAATCCCTGGTCCATCTTCTCCGACTCTCATGTACTTGGTCTTAGCTTCATTAATGTGTAGCCCAAGTTTCTTTGCTGCATCTTCTATGGCCAAGACCGCCTCTCTCAGTGCACGTTCCGATCTAGCAGCAATATCAAAGTCGTCAGCGTATCCCAGAAGCTGAACTGTACCGTTAAAAAGGGTTGCGTAGAGTTGGATTCCGGACATACGTACCGCTTTCTCTGCAGCAAAGTTAAAGAGAATACAGGTATGAGCATCCCCCTGCCTCACTCCGCAGTTTGTGTTGAAATCATCTGAGTAGTCATTTCCTACTCGTACTGCACACCTCGAGCCCGACATTGTCATTTTCACAAGCCGTACCAGCTTGGCTGGGACGTTCATATCTAACAGGGCCTGATAGAGTTCTATCAGTTGAGATATATCAATAAACCAAAAATTGATTTTGGATTTTATTTTGTTAGTAAAACTGCAAACAAATCACAAATAGCACAGAGAAATTAGGTTCGAACCTTGTACCCCAAAAATAAGGTCTGACTTCTGGATATTTCTTGTATTTGCGTTTTTTATAATGTATACATCAAATCAAAGTAAATTCAATGCTCTACAAGTTTGTCTCTGACAATTTTTATGATAAAATGTCGTAGGAGGTATTAGAAGCAACTGTTTAACAAATAGTGTGGTAAAACGGGTTTTTTTTCTCGAAATTTTTCAATTTTGTTAAAAAACCTATGACCAACTTACTCTATCTCAGCAGCTTATTTTTATTTATAGAAATTTGATTAAATTGAAAATCTTCACAGTGTCAAGGATCAATGGCAGTATCATCATTTCACAACTTTAATCTAATGTCCTCGCAAGAATTATTAGAATAAAAGAATAAAATTTAGGTAAGTTTGCAGGGTAACTGTATACCATTCAAAGGACGTCGCACACTCGGGCCATCTCCTCACTAACACCGCTCAAAACTCTATTTTTGATTTTTGGGTATTTTTACTTTTTTTTGTGGCTAAAATAATCTACATAATATGGCAAATCAATTAGTAAACAGCACTCGCTTCTGTTTGTTTCCTTTTAATGTTTTAATCCGTTTTATGTCGCGGATTATTAGAGAGCATTATACAGTCGATTGTATAGTGCTAAACATTTCAATACGTTAATTTTTTTTTTTTTTAAAGTTTTATATTTTAAGTCATACTATGTGGTGTTCAAGTGAAGGTATATAGTATAAAATATTAATAAATAAAATATTAAGGAAGAAATTCAAAATTTAAATTATTAAAACTTAAATTTGATTAATAAAAGTTTGCGCAACGGAATTGCAAAACTGTCATTGTGATATGATAATAGAAGCCTTTGTAGATATATATGTGAAGGCAAAAGTGCAATCCCCTTGCGCGAAATTAAAATATTGAAAATTTTTAATTTAATGAAAGGCCCACAACAAAGATTTTAAGGCTTACAGGAAAAATTTTAGTCAAAAAACTTCTAGAATTAAATAGGTATGTACTATAAAACACTAATAAATAAATTCTTATGAACAAAATTGAAAATAAATTCTTTAAATTTTAAAATTTGAAGCCTAAATCTTTGAATTTGATTGATTCAATTTAGCGCTAGGGAATTGCAAAACTGTCATTATAATATGATAATAAAAGCTCTTTTATAAATAAATGTGAAAGCGAAAGGGTAATTCCTTCGCGCAACATCAATATATTGAAAATTTTTAATTTAGTGAAAGGCCCGCAACAAAGATTTTAAGGCTTATGGTGAACAATTTAGTTGGAAGACTTCTAGATTTCATAAAACTAATGACGTTTTCAATAGGCTGCTATTATCTAATAACTAGTCTGATCTAATATCTGATAATTGATAACTAACCTCAGAAAAATGCCAACATAAAAAAAAAAATTAATTAATATTAATTCGACCCCGATGTTTGTGGCATGTTAACAATTAGACCATCTAGCTTAAACAACATTACGTGTCAGATTACATCTAGCTATATATTACGGATTCGGATACTTCTGATTAAACCAATAATAAACTTTTTTTAGGGGATCAGGTAAAACTAACATTGATTAAATATAGTAAGTATAATTAATTTTATATAGTAAGTAGTATAATTAAAATTTGAGATGATTCTTCAATATTTACGTGAATATTAAACAACAAATTTAAAGACATCATGTAAAAAAACATTACATAATTATTCATTAATTATAATCCTAAAAATATGATTGATACTTAAAATATTTTAAATGCTATTTGTTTATATTTTATTGTTTTATCTGGAAATATTGAGCGAAATATTTGTAACTACAACATTTTATTATTTTTATACTATATGTAGGTGCGTATTATGTAAGTTTCATTACTTTTATATGTTTATTAAATTGTTCAATATGTAGTTCTACACATTTCGTTTATCATTAAGATAATTCTGCCAAAGAAAGTTTTATATTAAATATATAATATAAGTACATTATTAACAGTAATGCATTTTATTAAATTAAAACCTATCATTAATAAAAATTATGCCTTTTTTAATTCAATTATAACTTTATCTTTTAGTTTATTATTTAAAATAAATTTATAAAACAAAAAAACGCTTTTTAGAGTTTTGAGCGCGTGCGCCCTATATATGACCCCAGTGTGCGTCGGTAAACGTCGTTTTTCATTAAAAATAAAATGATTATTACCAATTAGTGATAATTGAAGAATATTATTGGTACTAGAAATGTCGCTACGGCATTTTTAAATAGAAGAACTTGATGCTCGAAGTTAACTGGGAAAATTTCATATAACAGTGATGCTTTAGATAAAATAGACAGGTTACGTAACCATGATTAAAATCGAGGCTCTTGATTTAAAATACTATTAATATCGTTTGGAGACTAAAAATTAAGAAAGTAAATCGTAGTTAAAAAAACAACAAAAAAAAACCCTGCTTTAATAGCAAACCGAACTAAACAGTTGAAAATAATTTCCACTTCATGAATAGTTTGTGTTACGGGAATAGAAAGCCCGAGAATCAATTACGATTTATTAATTTGGAATAAAATCAATGTAAAACTTTAGTTATTAACAAAACAGTCCAATTTATAGTAAAAAGCGCGGGATGCTTGACATTAAATGTTACTAAAATTCTATTGGTAATTAGACAGATATATGCTATGTTAACATGCTTTATTAATATATTAAAAAAAAACATATCGCTGCCCAACTTTATTGGGTTGCTATACACACACTATGCTGGTCTGTCAAAGATAATAAAACATGCAATAAGATAACATTAATTCGTCATGTTTAAAATATAGGTATAAGTAATTCATAAAAGTAGAGTTATCATGAAGATAATAATGATAATACTTTCTTTTGAAAAAGAAACTATTGAAATCGCTAACGAATCTGACTTTAATATTTTAATGTTCTTGACGTTTCCTAGAGAGTAGGGTCTAAAAAATACAAACTCCCAATGGTGTTTTACAGTGGTACAGATGGCCAATCTAGGTGGACATTGCTCATAACTTCTAAAGGAATAGTCGAAATCACTTTAAAATGTTTGAGTATATCTTATTTTTGTGTAAATACAATAAATTATAATAAAGTAGAATAAAAATAAGAACTAGAACTTTTTGTTAATATATAGAACAAAATATTGATTTTTTTTATTATAACTTGCATATTTCCATCATGCCTCACATGCCACTTTGACATAACTTCTCATATCACATCCGCTTAGTGTCGCGATTTGAGTGACAGGTGTGGATAGAAGAATTAACATAAAAAAAAAATAACTTGAATATTAAATTCAACGCAGACCGTTTTTTATTTACTATTTTCTTACCAGTTGGCTCAGATAGTAAATGTAATAATTCATCCGGGAAGCATTTATCATTAGGATCAGAATGCAAAAAAGCACTGCTTTCATTAATTAACAAAGTTGAAATATATGGGTCAGAGGAATAAAGGAGAGCGTGAAACAAATCTTCCATGGTACAAGTGCTTCTTCAAGAAAATAACGTTTCGGCAATAAAAAAGTAATTTTGTAGGCTTTTTAAACTGTAGTAGATCATATATTTTACCAATGCAGAACTATCTTGCTGTCCTACTGCGTACAAGCTAAGGCGAGCAGCATATGATAGCTCCTCATAGGAATAATTATCTAACTAATGTTAAATTCGTTGCTTATTTTGTTTTCCCCCCAGATCTCCAAATGCTTTGGTGGTATGAAATTTACTGCTACTTGGGTCAGGGCAAGTGTCTCGATATCTACCAAATTTCCCTTCAGCCACTCGGAATTTTTTTCAAAAACTGTTGACGGCTCCATCGACTTTGGACCCATCGAGGACGAATATGAATTAAAAATGAATCCACTTTACTCATAACTAATTCCAGAGTGTCCTCATCAGTAATGTCATCTAAAATTAACTGTCTGCGACGTACCTTTTGACCTCAGACAATTTTTCTTTATCGTAAGAATGTGCCATGGCCACCCACACATCAAATACAGCACTTTTGAGGATGGGCATTATTCTGAAAAAAACAACAATAAATAGCTTATCTCTGTGGGTCTGGATGGGTCAGATTTCAATGGTTATATATTCTTTAGATGTTATACTTTAAAACCATTCCACCCAGAAGGCGGAGGAACTTGGAGAAAAAAAAGTAACATAATTTTAAGTCCGAAAATCTTTTAACCTGTTAAATATGTTTACTTAACTCAACTAAATACACCCATAAGGATAAAATTTTAGATATGTATCTCTCACATGAAACGTTAATAGATGGACCTTTGATATATTATATAATACGTTATTATATGTACCGCACACTATGAATTGTAGGGCACAATTGAAGTGCTCTGCGCTTAATACAGATCTGAGAACTACCATTTTTTTGGAAAGAATATTTGTTTACACAAGTGTTAATCCATCAAATCGTATTCTCATTGCAGTTTATATCTCGTCAGTCATCCCTTGATAAAATTACAAAGTCCATACAAAGTTCTGTTGACATGAAAATTTTTCTTAATATCCAGCTAGATTGGGCGTTTTTACCACTGCGTGTCGGTCCGTCCGACAGCAACAGAAGTTTATTGAACCCTAGTTTAAAGTGTTACGTTTATTTTATTCCAAATTAATTAATCATAATTGATTGTTGGGCTTTCTATTGCCGTAACACAAGCTATTCAAGTCAAAATTATTTTCTACTTTTTAGTTCGGTTTCCTATTAAAGCCTATTTTAGTTTTTGAAACTATAATTTATTTATCGTGAAAATAATGTTACAAAAGGACTGGTTTACGTTACAAAAAAAAATATAGACCCTCAGCAAAAGATATATCCATGTGGAAACAAAATCAAATTTCGAGAGTTTTTCAAACTTTTGATTCTTTGATTCTTCACAGTGATGCCATAAACAAACAGGGATTCATCTATAAATAGTACCAACAGCAGGTTATATTACGCCTTTCATTAACTAGATATTATTAATATTTGGTAAAATTAAATACGAATTTAATTGAAGAATGCTTCATTTTTTTGTTTGCGAAATCCTTCGATGTTAACTTTCCTGAAAGAGGATTATCACGACAAATGTAACTATCAATTTTATTGATTGCCTCGTTCACATATTTTACCTTCTTTATATTTCCCAACAACTTCACTTGTCTATTTATGACGTCTGTAGTACGACATCAACAATAATCTTATTGTTGCCTTGATGATGTATTACGTGCTTAGTAACGCATAAAATTTCTTATTGTGCAGTACCCATTCGGGCGAAATATTAATTGTAATAATGTGCTAGGCCCTTTAGCCTTTTATCATTATTTCTGTCAGCTGCTACTACAACCCAGATGTGTTTATCAAACAAAAATGCTGACCAGATATGACCTACCAAAAAGGAAATGTCGTCGCTCGCCCAATCATTTTCAAATCTACTTTTACGATTGCCATTCGAAGAGACCTTTCGCTTCGCCCTTTCAAGAAGCTCTTAGCCACACCTGAGATAACATGCACAGATGGCATTTACACAATAAATGATTATTGAAAGATTTCGTGACAATTTCTAATAAGTCAAGGATTGCGAATATTTGGCACACTTACAAGGTACCCAATGAGCCGGCAGGATTAAGGGGGTTTTTACTTTTTCGTTTATTGTTTTTTTTTTTTCGAAAATATCACAGAATTATATATTACTTAATGTTTCTGTTAAACTGAAAATAATCTTTTCCTCCACACGAAAAATAATTAAGGAAATGATTAGGGTACGCATGATGGTATAGAAGGATCAATACTGGAAGGATTCCTGTGTTATTTGCCACATCTATTGAAATTATTTCTATAGCGTCAGAAAGGAACATGGCTTCGTGACCTAATATAGAACCAAAGTGTAGTTTCTTTACAAGCAATTAACTTGTAATTTTGAGTATTATCTTTATATATACTATATGTATTTATTTTATAAGTCAGTTGTAAACTTAAATAAATAGCTGAAAGCAAAACTTGTTTCCAAGTGCCTATTATTAGTACAAATTTTATGTAGAACCACCTTTATCAACAACCTGAAAAAAGAAATTTTATTTAAACCTCTTATTTGTTCAAAAATTACATAATAAAACTTAGTACCTTGGGGAATAGGGTGGGCCGAAAAATAACTTTTTTTTATTTCGAAATAGTAATAGTGCGGAAAAGTTGCGAATTATATATACAATAAAAAGGAAGAAAAAATTATCGAAATAGGTTGACATCTTCCGGTAGCGCATAGGCCCTAAAGTTTTACAAACTACGAAAAAAAACTTCATTTTTGCGATAATTTTTTTAATCTTTGAATTAGATGTTTTCTTAATGTAATATTTTGTAAGGTCTTCAATTAGAGCCTAAGTCATTGTGTTTTAATTTGGTTTAGATCAGTTGATAACTTTCGGTCGGGCTTAAGCCCCAAAATATGAAAAATTTCACATTTTTTCGAAATTTTTTTTATATCTATAATGAACTTTTTTTAACCGTATTAGTTACATTATTTTCATTTTTGAACAAAATAACATTTTGTTTTTTAATCATGTGAATAAATTAATATCTTCCGGTCGCGCAACGACTCCAATGCTATACAAAAACAGTACCTTAAAAAAATAGTTCTACGATATGATGGCTGAAAACAGTAACAAAAAAGGACTTCGTACTTTTTTACTTGCGCTGAATTTAAAAAGCTCAAACATTTAAGTGACAGTATTGTTCTTAGTATATTCAGGATGCCTAAGTATTGATTGTCAGACAGAAACGAGCTTAGCAAGATTAGCAATACCTACTTGATATTTCAAAGGCAATACAATCGGGAACCTGCGAGTTATCTCTGCAAGATCATGGGCACTTATCACAATCGAAGTGGTTAACGGAAGCACATAGAATCCTCAGATTGTACATAAGTGAAGAAAACCCCTCACCTGAACTTCAAGAAGTAGTTTTGTTTATATTTAAATATTAAATGCCAATTCGATTTAAAGCTTAAACAGACGCCCCGAAGTTTTTTACCAATCAATACTATCTACCAGGTATTTGCCAAAACCTTTGCTACATGTTCTTGACCCAGTGATTGGACGCAATATTTTTTTTCGCCAACCCAAAACACTATATACTAAGAAACTCATAAAAGAGCTTGGACTTTGGAATTCTGAAGGTAAGGCAGATAGATGCAAGAAGAAAAACATTATGAACATTCAGGCCATCAAAAATCAACTACAATGCGCAATATTGCTCAAAAATAATCAACTGGATGAACTGTGAATTATCTTCCCACCCCTTGTTGGTAGAAATCAGTGACGACGAGATAAAACTGTGCATCGACAGTGTCCCAAGCATAGAGCAAGTTTAATAGTACGAAGTCCGTTGTTACTGTTAGCCATCATATCATAGGACCATTTTCTAAGGTACTGTTTTTGTATAGCATTGGAGTTGTTGCGCGACCGAAAGATGTTAATTTATTCACATGATTAAAAAACAAATGTTATTTTGTTCAAAAATGAAAATACTGTAACTAATACGGTTAAGAAAAGTATATTACAAATACAAAAAAACAATTCGAAAAATATGAAATTTTCCATACTTTGGGGCTTAAACCCGACCGGAAGATATCAACTGATCTAAACCAAATTAAAACACAATGAATTAGGCTCTAATTGAAGACCTTAAAAACTATTACAATAAGAAAATATCTAATTTAAAGATTAAAAAAATTAACGCAAAACTGAAGTTTTTTTCGTATTTCGTAAAACTTTAGGGCCTATGCGCGACCGGAAGATGTCAACTGATTTCGATATTATTTTCTTCCTTTTTTCTTATCTTTATAAAGTGCAACTTTTCCGCGCTATTACAATTTCGAAATGAAAAAAAAGTGTTTTTCCGGCCCACCCTATTGGGGAACCCTTGGCTATGAAATAAGAATGAAAATTTCCTTAACAACGTAAGCAACATTTTTAATTTTTATTTTAGGCTTCGCTCAGACAGATTTCTATTATTCACGACCTATTAATGCGTTCCTTGTCCACGTTTTTGCGAATCCTTTCTCAAGAATTATTGCTACAAGACAATCGATAAGACAGGACAGAGATAAGGACTTTCTGCCCATGTAGCGAAGCCATCTGTAGAAGAATGTTGGATGCCAAGGATTGCCCCCCCCCCCCCCCCCAACCCTCTCATCAGACTCCCAGGACACTCAAAGACTCGATGTGTTCCCAAGTCACGCACTGGTTCGTGCCCCGATCCTGATTGGTTCTTCTCTCCTGTCTTGTCACTGGTCCGTGTACACGTAGCGACAGATCATATCCACCAATCCGGAAGCACGTACCTTTCTTCTTTAGTGTATACATTTTTTACAATACGACAATTACTTCATCGTTATATATTTTTTGTTATTTATCGAGTCAGAACAATTGTGCATTATTGGCTTGGATAGAAATGGAATTTATTTTGTTTTTTTTCATTAATTTTATAAATCCTGAAACTCGTCCCTTGAAAACAAGCAAATAACAGACAACTGGTGATTTACAAAAAAAAAAGTGATTTTGAGAAAATATTTTTGGTCGCCGATATATCCCTTTTTGGAACAGATCTTTATGAAGGAAGGATTGTCTAGAAATACGAGTTCTGGTAGACCTGGAACAAATAGTTCATGTGAATTAAAGAAGATCTATGACAAATATAAAAGATGTTGAGAGTTACACAGATAAAGGAAAGAGCCGAGGAAATACTGACAAAGGAGAGAAAAATAGTGCAAAGTTTTTAAATAAAAAACAGTCACTCCATTTTTATACAACATCCAAGATCTGCTATCAACTGATGATTTGTTCTCCAAGAGACTGCAGATGCACGTTACGTAATTTTTTCATTGAGCGTAACAAAACGATTAAAGGGAATGAAAAGAGAAATACAAGGAATAGCACTTGATCGGAAGTGCCAAGGTAAAAAAACCTGAGACGTTGTAAAATGGCAGCAATAAAACTCGGAGAACACGAGAAGAATATCTAAAAAAGTGTGGAGGGGGATTAATAGTGAAAAGGAGGGGGCGCAATATGTAGATACTGTCCTTGGGATCTTTCTTTCGACTTACCTTAAGTCTTCTCAGTAACGACATCCATCGATAAATAAAGTTCAGTTTTGAATCATTATGAATGTAGAATAATAGAATAAAACAATAAGTGTGGATGAAAAAGAAGGAAAAAGATCGGGGGAGAGACAGAAAGAGAGAGAATGAGGGAGAGAGAGAGAGAGATTTTAATTACCGTAGGGTCTTATGCTATTTCTTAAAGATAAAAATATTAAAAGACTATAAACCAGATGCTTTAAAAATTGTATTTTCTAAAAACACATAAAATAAGAGCTTACAAGTATTATCCCCCAGAAAAATAATAAATTCGTATTCTGATGTCCATGGGGCTGATGTTGTTTTAGTATCGAGAGAGAGAGAGAGAGAGAGTGAAAATATGTTGTATATATCGTCGGCACTATATACAACAAACGAATGTGAAAAATTGCATTTTTATATTTCATTGTTTACCATTGAATTCTACACAAGGCCCACATTGTGGTAAAATGCTAGAAATTCGTAAAAATGTTATTACACTGACTATGGTTTTCTAATTGCCGATCAGATTGGACATTTAACCACAAGTTCTTGTAGAATACAAGTGTTAACGAACAAAATAAAAAAGAGCGATTTTTCAGACTCGTTAGTTTTACATAGTGTCGAAGATACATAGTAATACAATTTAACATATTTTAATAATATATTTAATTTGAAATCATTAATACGATTGTTTATTTATAATCCATAAACCGTGATAAAAAAAATTTGTATCCAGTCTCTCTATCACAAAATCCTTCTTAAAATTTATAGTGCTCATCGTTTCGAGACAAATGAAAAAATTTGTAGCTGATTTCGCCACTATCTATCCTTTCATACCGAACTACATATCCAATAAAATTCTCAAGTATCTCAACTTGTATTCCATTTAATTCCCGATTTCCCTCCGAAGCTTTGAAAAAGAATGTGGTATCAGGTACCTTCTAATATAGAACATTCTTTTGAGTCCTACCAATACTGCTAGTTTTTCTGCAAATACATTTCATGTCATGAAATGCATTATTCACTTTATTTATTAAATGTTTGTTTGTTGTGGATTAACGTCCTTCAGTACTTCAACTCGAGCTGGAAGGACTCGTTATCCTACAGGTTACTAACCTATTCTAGCCAGGTTGGGAAAGCCAAGATTCGTTTTTAATAAATTTTAATCCACCCAGGTGGGATTCGAACCCACGACCTTCGGTACCAAGCGCGCTGAGACCCTCATATCCTAACTCGCTCGGCCATTGAATCCCCCTTATTTACTAAATATACTTTTTTATACATATATAATTTCAAAAAATGAATAATTAAAATTTTTTATTTATTTAATATATTACCCAACTTATAAATGAAGCCACTGGTGAAAGAAGGTGTTAACTCACTTTATTAAAATATTAAGGAGAAGCATTTTCAGGTTGCAGATTTGGAACTATTCCGGACGTTAGTATTCTGTTTATAGAATTGTTTCTATTTATCATTCGTTGTATATATTGGTCACATTGCTAACGTTACTCTGATGTTTTTTCAATAAGTCTGAGGATAAATCGTTGCTAAAGGAAAAACCCTGGCTTAACCCATCTTTTAATGTCCAATTTAAGCTAAAAGTACTATCTATTAACATTTTTGTGTACTAAAACGGTATCTGAAAACATGAATAAACAAAAAATAATGGTTTAAAAGAAAACTGAGTGAACACCAATGGCTTCAAATATCAATAAAGGTCTTGATTCAGTTCAATTAAACGGGACTGATAAGTATATATCAAGACCAGTATCCCTCGTAACTGCTTCCCCGCTCTCTTAAGTAAAGGACTAACTAGGGGACGTTTTGACTTGTGACTAATTATCATTAAACTAAATTATTTTGTGGATCCCAGTGGAGTTTAGCAGTAATAGAATAGAATAAAATAGAAAGTAAACTTTATTCTGGGACGATGTCCCCTAAGAATAATATAATGTACATAAATAAATACAATGAGTCTAGCTTTCATAAGATGAAATAAAATAAATTAACAATCTGGTTAACTATTTACAATTTTACAAACAAAGAACAAAAATAGAAATAAAAATTACAAAAATCCAATAATTGCAGGAGAAAAAATAAAAACCTATTTACATCCACTGAATGCACTTCTTTTTTTTTTTAGTGAAGTTTTGCTAGTCAGTATCATTCTGGAGGGAAAGGAGGTATTGAAAGAGAAGGGATTTAAATGTGGACAGAGATGGAGCATTACGGATATTACAGGGTAGTGAATTCCACAAGGAAGTAGCACGGGAAATGAAGGAGTGGTCAAATGATGTACTCTTATGGGAAGAAATATACAGGTCAGAGGAGCGAGATCTTGTAGTGCGGGAGGAGACCGAGGATCTGAACTGGAAGATGTTATAGATGTAGGAGGGATTCCGAGGATTGATGGTTTGATAGAGGAAGGAGGCTAGGAAGTAATTTATGCGGGATGAAGGATAAAGCCATTTTAACTCTGTATATAGATGTGATGTGTGGGAGGCTTTTGGAACCCTAAGGATAAACCTAACGAAACAGTTCATTAGTCTCCTTAGTTTACTCTCGAGTTCCGCCGTCAAGCCACCATATGCAACACAGCTGTAGTCAAAATGGGGTAGGATAAGGGAAGAAACCAAGAGTTTACGAGTAGGTTTCGGAAGGGAGTCCTGGGAAGAATGGAATAGTTTAAGGATGGATATAACCCGTCGAGAAATTTGGGAGATATGAGGTTTCCATAAAAGGGTTTGGTCAAAGGTAATACCAAGGTTTTTGACTGTGGGGTGGAATTGAATAGGTTGGGAGTTCATAGATAGGATCGGGAGGTGGGGAAGGGATCTCAGATGGGTATTAGAACCTATGATAATAGTCTGCATTTTTTCTACATTTAATTTTAATTTGTTATCAGAGGCCCACTTGCAAATGCTATTAAGGTCTTCTTGGATAAGGGAGAATGATTTAATTAAATCAGAGGGATGGAAGGATAGATATATCTGGAAATCATCCGCGTATAGATGGTAGGAACAATGGTGAATGAAATTTGGTAGATCATTTATGTAGGCACAAAAAAGAGTAGGAGAGACACTGGAACCTTGGGTTACCCCTGATGTCAATGAAAGGGAAGAGGAAAGTGGCTGGTTTGGTATGGATACTATTTGAGTTCTACTATAGAGGAAGGAATGAAACCAGAGGAGAGAGCTTGAGGAAAAAGATAGGGCTTTTAGTTTCGTGAGGAGAATAGAATGGTCTAGGGTGTCAAAGGCTTTGGTAAAATCTAGAAGGATAAGGACAGTTACTTTTCGTTCGTCAAGAGCAGTATGTATGTCATTAGTAATTTTTGTTAAGGCTGTCTGAGTTGAATAACCAGGTCGGAACCCAGATTGGAACGGATTAAGGAGATGAGAGTTTTCTAGGAAATTGGAGATTTGTGATTGAACTAGTCTTTCAAGGGGTTTGGACAGATTGGAAAGTATTGATATGAGACGGAAATCATTGGGTTCGATTTCTTTTGTAAGGGTTGTATTTTAGCTTTCTTCCAGGATGAAGGAAAGGTGGAATTTTGCAAAGAATAATTATATACATGTAGGAGGACTGGAAGGATAGTAGGAAGGCAGAGTTTGATTAATTTTAGTGGAATACCATCATGTCCAATAGCTTGCGTTTTACATTGGAAAATGGCATCAATGAGATCTGAGGGTGTGATATAGGAAAAATAAAAATTGGAGGAGTTAAAAGGTCTTCTTTCTTAAAAGGTCTTACCACTTGGAGCGTAGCTGGCGGAAAGAGATAAGGAGTTTGATGATGAGGTAGCAAAAAAGGAATTCATTTCATTAGGAGTAAAAAAATATGAAAGCGGAGGATTTGAGGATTTGCTAAAGGAAAGTTTTGATAAAATTTTCCATTTTGATTTTAGGTCACAGGCACTAGAGAGGGCTTCATGAAAATATTGTGATTTAGCTTTTCGAATAGCAGTTTGTGTCTGATTCGGAAGGGATTTAAACAGATTGTAGTCGTCCTGAAGTCTAGTCCGTCGAAAACGTCTTCGGGCGGCCTCTCGTCTCTTTTGTAGGTTTTTGATTTCTATTGTGATCCAGGGTGCTGGTGGACGTCGGATTAGGATGGATTTTAGGGGAGCATGTGAGTCGAGGATGGATAAGAGATTGGATGTGAGGATGTCAACCATGTTGTCGATAGTGTGGGAGGAATATATAGAGTCCCAGTCCAGAGCGTCAATATCATTTTGGATTGAGGAAAATGTTAAGGAATCAAGATTGCGATAGGAAATGGTTTTTGGAATGAATGTTGGAGTTTGAATATTGTATGACAGGGATATTAAATCGTGATTAAAAAGAAACGTGATTGGTAACTGGGAAGATGAAATGAGGTTTTTAGGAGAATCAACTATTAGGAGATCAAGCCAGGTATTAGATGTAAATGTGTGGTGGGTAGGAGAGAATGGTACCACATGTAGGTTGAGGGAAAAAAAAAGGTTTTCAAGATAAGACTTGTCAGAGGAATCGGTGAGGAGATTGGTATTGAAATCTGAAATCTCTGCCTTCCTACTATCCTTCCAGTCCTCCTACATGTATATAATTATTCTTTGCAAAATTCCACCTTTCCTTCATCCTGGAAGAAAGCTAAAATACAACCCTTACAAAAGAAATCGAACCCAATGATTTCCGTCTCATATCAATACTTTCCAATCTGTCCAAACCCCTTGAAAGACTAGTTCAATCACAAATCTCCAATTTCCTAGAAAACTCTCATCTCCTTAATCCGTTCCAATCTGGGTTCCGACCTGGTTATTCAACTCAGACAGCCTTAACAAAAATTACTAATGACATACATACTGCTCTTGACGAACGAAAAGTAACTGTCCTTATCCTTCTAGATTTTACCAAAGCCTTTGACACCCTAGACCATTCTATTCTCCTCACGAAACTAAAAGCCCTATCTTTTTCCTCAAGCTCTCTCCTCTGGTTTCATTCCTTCCTCTATAGTAGAACTCAAATAGTATCCATACCAAACCAGCCACTTTCCTCTTCCCTTTCATTGACATCAGGGGTAACCCAAGGTTCCAGTGTCTCTCCTACTCTTTTTTGTGCCTACATAAATGATCTACCAAATTTCATTCACCATTGTTCCTACCATCTATACGCGGATGATTTCCAGATATATCTATCCTTCCATCCCTCTGATTTAATTAAATCATTCTCCCTTATCCAAGAAGACCTTAATAGCATTTGCAAGTGGGCCTCTGATAACATTAAAATTAAATGTAGAAAAAATGCAGACTATTATCATAGGTTCTAATACCCATCTGAGATCCCTTCCCCACCTCCCGATCCTATCTATGAACTCCCAACCTATTCAATTCCACCCCACAGTCAAAAACCTTGGTATTACCTTTGACCAAACCCTTTTATGGAAACCTCATATCTCCCAAATTTCTCGACGGGTTATATCCATCCAAAAATTCTGCTATTACATAATCATAATAATAATTATGATTTTAAGAAAATCTATGTGTTTCATAATTATCTTCCTCGCTACAGGCCTCAAGTTAAAGCAAACATAAGACTTTAGGCAGAGAAAGAATGATGTAACAGCATGCTATTGACAATGTTATTGCTGTTTTATTATACACATAAAAAGCGAAGGGATGTCTTTGAGGAACCGAGGGATAAAGAACACCGCAGGTGCTGACTATTGGGCCAACCGCTACTCCTATTTGAATCCCCATTGGCTGCTATAAGGGAAGGACGTGCGCCGCCAACCAATGGCGTGGCCCGTCTCATGTCTATATGTCCTTTACGGTAACTGCGCCGAACCTGTACTTTAGGGTACAGCCCATATCAAGGAGAATCTAATCGTAATATTGCCATGTACCATGCCTCTTATACTTATATATTGTCAAAATACGAGGTGTAGAATTCCAAAACCAGTCAAGTCCATTTTATTTAATTTTTCACAGCTGGTCGAGGACTGGAATAGGAAGGGGAATTACTTTTTGTTTGGTTTTCAGTGTGATTTAAATACCATTTTGAAAAAACCTTTCAACCAAAAATATTCCAGTAAAAAACTATAAAAAAAAAAATTTAATTGGACTTAACTGGTCTTAGAATTCCACGTATAATTTATGTAACACAGTATTTTGATAATGTTTTATAAAACTGATGATGAAGGTATAAAATTCAAAACTAGTTTTCCAATAAAACGAATTCCGATAGATTCCAATTAATTCAACAATCCCAAATATTTACGTCAAGACGCTTTAGGTCTATCAAACAATTATTTTGTTCGAAACCATAAGTTTTGAAATCTAATGTCTTCTAAACATGTTAAATGAGGTAAAAGCACCATGGGTGATAAGATTATTTAATTATTTTAGAGTAAAAAAAAAAATCTATTTTTCACTTTTAAATATGAGCGTATATTCCAACTCATCCTACCACTGTCCTCACCACTTACGCTGATGACAAATGTGTATTATCAGTAAACATTAACCCCTTAATTTCCTCCCAAACACTCCAATCCCATATCCTAACCCTTCAAGAATGGTGTCAAAAATGTAGAATCAAAATAAATCCAAAAAAATCTCACCAAATAACCTTTACCCTTCGTCGTAAACCCACGACTTCCTGTCCTACAGTATCCTTAAATGATACTCCACTAATCCCTGTTGAACAGATCCGCTACCTAGGACTCCACTTGGACAAACGTATACAACACACACTTGGAATCCATATACAAGACTAAAAAGACAAGAAACTGCCCTTCGTTACAGATTACTTCAACATTTAATAGACAAACGTTCAAAGCTCCCAATTAATTACAAAAGGCTTCCCTCACCATTCCTGATAATCCTCCGAGGCGTCTGAAAAGAAGATGGCCCAGAGACCTTCTAGTGTAGAATTTTTATTAAAGTGCTACTGATGAGTAGTTCTTTTCAAGTTTTTTCATGTTATTGTAATAGTTAACAGCACATTTACTTGATGTATAAATTTTGTACAGTTGTAAATTTCAGTAAATTATTATTTTTAAAAAAATCAGAGCGTAAAATTTTGAAGATATTGATGCCACTAAATTTAATAAAATTTCGCAGTTTTATTGAAAATATTTAAGAAATATCAGATGATGTTAAGGAATTTATCAAGAAAAGTTTGCGTCATTTGGGTCTAGTTTTTGAGTTAAAAAACAAAACAAAAAAACTTCTGAGCAAAAGAAAATGTCCATCTTTAATTATTTTATTAATAAAATCAACATAATATATTAATAAATAAATAAAGAATAATCTTTAAAAAAATGTAACTATTAAATGTATTTATAACAATTAAAAAATTAAATAAACAAAGCAAAATGAAAATTTAAAACGATTTCATTGTTCATCATCGTCGTTATCGTCGTCGAAGTCATCATAATCATCGTAACATTCATCTTGATGTTCGTCGGATTACGGTCTTCATATCCTCTTCAATTACATATCTTTTTAAAAAATGTTGAATGTATCATTTTTATTAGATATAGAAGATACAACAGGGTCTGAATAATAAATAATGAATGCGACAAATCAGTTATATTACTAAGATGGGAACATTTTCTCCAGTTATGTTGTCTATCTGTACATTCGCAGATACTTGTTACGGAACTTTATGGCTACTGTGAGCAACCTAACAGGAGGAATTGCGGACTCAACAATCTGTCCCATGTTTCAGAATTCGGTGGATACTGAATGACATGAAGTCCAAAAATATAAAATAACAAACAATTTTGCAGTTTTAGATTTATTTTGCACATTTAAATTTTTTTAAGCTAACTATTTCCGTTACGTTCGCTTAAAGATGTCATTCCTAATTAAAAACAGGATATTTAAAATGATTATTAAACAATTCCAGAAAACTTTATCAATCTAGACGAGTTTTTATTCAATTTGGCCGTTAGGTCATGGGTGCTACAAACACATATGAGATTTCAACATTTAAAATAGATTGTTTACTCTTACCTATAAACAAAGAATTTTCAAGTGCGAATTCTAGTTTTCATTCCTTTAAACACTTATGTTTACATTCCTAACCATTTCGGGCTCAAAATCGTGCCTTCGATTTTTGACTTTTGCTCACCTAGAATCGTTTGTTTTCCCCACTGTGCGTTGTGGTCCAACGAAGTTTTGACCCTACCACCCAGGTTGGCTCTTTGTGGCGATCCCTTATTTGTCTAAAAATATTCCAATAATCCCACTTCCTGGACCATTTTCCTTTGAAAATATCAATACCAGTACAAACCCAATGAACCCATTCAATAAACTAACTCACACGTGAAGCCAAGGCAAGGGCCTGTGCCTCCTCCACAATCTTGCTCCACTCTCTCCTCCACTTGGCAGGTTCTAGCGACAAATATTATAAACAAAAAATATTCTCTAATTAATTTCTAAAAAGAAAAGTGTAGGCAAATTTTCGATACGAGCAACACACCAGAGCGTGCCAAAAAAATCCCAAGACTTAAAAATTGTTGGCAAAACATGACTTTTTTCATTCAAACCAATATAGCTTTTAAACAGTAGATCCTAGCGACAGATGTAACAAATTGTTATTTACATTAAATGTCTGATAACAAGACTGTCTTCAAATTTTCGATCCGAGCAACGCCAACACAGCTAGAGTGTGTAAAAAAAAAAGCCCCAACACTTAAAAAATGTAGGTAAAACATGACTTTATTCATTGATACCAGTATAGCTCCTAATGGTAGGTTGTCGTTATAAGAAAAAAAATTCTTCATTGAATTTCCGATCATGAAACTGTAGTCAATTTTTCGATCCCAGCAAAACCAATGGAACTAGAGCGAGTCGAAATTTTACATTTTTAAGGGTGAAAAAAACGTTACACCTAGACAGTTTATACCCAGCCAAAAAACAAAAAAGTAATAAAAAATTAAAATATCTTATTAACGATCAGAAATAATGATTGTAATAACTCACCAAGTCTTTATTAAAAAAAAAAAAAAAAAAACTATTAGTTATATCTCCTATATAATTTTCCCTACGAAGACAATATATCGCTCCTCGGAAGGTCACGCTACGATAAGAACCAGGATCTACGACCGAGAAGATCCAGAGCCGAAGACACAGAGAGATAGAGCGATAAGGAAGAAGGAAGGACCTGGAAGGATCTGGAAGGACCTTGAGGTCGGCCATGCCGTCACTATCTGACCTTTGCCCCTCGACCTATTCGTCCGATTCGTACACGCAATGTAAGACGTTATATGCGCGTGTTCCAAGTTTCAAAACGCGATCCGATGCGCACGTACGTCTCTACGTGCCTTATTTCGAACCGATTAGCAGCTACCTCAAAGTTCAGGATCTCGTCCTTGTCAGCTGACTTAATCTTGCAATCAGTCGTGCCCAGTGCACAGAAACGACTTCCTTAACAATTTTAGTTTTTTTTTTTTTTTTTTTTTTTTTTTTATTCCACTAGTGATTGTAAAAGGTTGCAATCTTTGCGAAACTCGGTTAATAATAGTTAAGTCGTGAACATGTAATGGTAATTGATTTCTTTTTTCTGAGTTTATAAATGTCCCTGGCTCTTAGGGCCCTTCTCGCAACAAATAACAAGAAAATAAGCGAAAATCACGCATTGATATCTTACAAGGGACGTTTTGACTCTTAACTCACAGATTTGAATGCCGATTTTTGTGTAGGTACTAGGGACCTATAATAGTGCAAAACTAGAGTCATAGCTGCCATGCTCAAAACAGGAACCGGCTTTTAGGCGCTCAAAAACTCCAAACAAATGACATAATTCTAAGGCAATCCGCTGTAAATAAGTGGAAAAACGTTTTTCTTCCATTAAATTAGTAACAAATATGTATTTACTATGCTTAAGGCTAATAAAGCTTAAATTATACAGGTAAGCAGAAATAAATAAAGAACATAAGGACATAGACGGACAGCGGGATTAAAACTAACGTATTTACTTTTCCTTAATATTAATAAATTTACACTATTGGATGTTCTTTTAAAAAAAATCCATTTAAACATTTTTTTTGGCCTAAATAAACAAAAACAAAATTATGAAGTTATTTTTTTAAATAATTTAAATAATGGTATCTATTTATTAGATTATGTTTCTGTCAAATCGTATTTCAAAGCTTTAAGAAAGCTACGCTTCCCCTTTCGGTCATTCCCGGAGTGCCACACACCTGTTTTTTTTAGAAAAATAAAGCAAAAGTCAGCAGTTTACTTAGCTGAGATAATTAATTGTCAAATTTGGAATTCTAACATGCCGAAAGAACAATTGTGTTTAAGGACTATAACAGTTAAAATAGTAGCTTCCTTTCCTTGCTAAATTAAGACATAAAACCGAAACTGAGATTAAAGTAAAATAGTTGGTTATGTAAGTTCTTAGGTCTCTTTAGTGGTCACTATTCGCTACAGACTTTTTGTATAAATTGTTATATTTAACAGTCCTTACACTGAATAAGTGGACTCAAAACTCATACTTATTTTTTCACAGTTTTAATCACAAAATAATACAAAACAAATGTCTATAATTGAGGAGGTGAGGTTCAAAACTCGTTCGTTCCATTTTTTTGAAAACCTGAGATGGCAGTGGATTCTAAAAGATATTTTAATGCTATTTCAACATATATTATCATATCAGAGCAAAACTTGTTATATAATGTGGATTTTAGCAATACAAAATAGCGGTTTGTTGAAGAACTGATTCGTTCCATAGCCCATTGTGTTTCAAAACTGGTTCGTTACTCGTTGTGAAGCAAAACTCTTTGGTTCCTATCATAACCTCTCACTTTTTCTTCTGTTGGTGCGAGAAGTCAATTATAGGTCTGACCTAGGAGTTGAGGGATATTAATGAAATGGAAACGATTAAGCCAATTCAAGCCACAATCTTTAACAAAAGAAGTCAGTATTAAACCAGAGAAGCTAAAAGACATTGATAATCTGCTGAGAAAGCATTTTGGTGACGAGTGGAGGGCCAATGATTCATTGAAGTATTACACACGAGTTCTCTATATATCTGCCACAGGCGAGAGGAACGACGAACAACAGGATGATGAAGTAGCCGTCTTCTATTATTGAAGAAGACGATGGCCTTTGGATCTAGTCTTTTTGTAACTTTGTTTTAGTCAGATGTTTTATATCAGTACGCTGATATTTTTGAAAAATTCATCAAGAAAAAAAAAAAATGTTTAGTCAAATGTTTTAAGTCAGTGGGTGATATTATTTTGTGAAATGTTACCGAATTTATTAATAAAATTGCTGTGAACCTAAGTAAATATTGCTTATTACAAAAAAACCTTCGCTTTTGTTTTCTTCACCTCATATTATTATCCTTATTGGAAGAGCAACTTATGCTGTGTGAATTAAAACTCGTTCATTCCAGCGTGGTGTGTAGCAAAAGTCTTTTCTTTAAACATTTGGTTGCAAAACTTTCTCATTCTTAATTTGCCACTTTTTTTTTTGTTACCTTTAAATCAGTAATTTTTTTCAGTCCAAACTCACTTCCACAGTGTAGCTGTATCTTTCGAAGGCATAAAAAAAAAAAAAAAAATTATCTGGCCACTCTACAAGACGAGATAAGTTTTTTGAGTTTCCTGAAAAACGTGTTCTTGTGAAACGAACGAGTTTTCCACCTCACCTCCTCAATTAGATTAACTTGACTTTAAGGTTATAATTGGTTTATATATGAAGCACTCAATGTTGCCAGGTTACCAAATGTTTTTACAGCCCTTAGTGTTACCAGGTTCACTTAACCTGGCACTTAACACACTTTATGCAACTATTACCACAACAGCACTTAACATTTAACACTTTCTAGAAAAAATAATAATAACATACAGAAAATAATAATAAAAGAACTATAAACCATTAATGCAATAATTAGAATATAGTAAGCGGCGCGACAAGCATTATGGAAGTTATAGAATTTATTATTTATTTTTTATATATTTACATAATAAACATTAATATGGAACTCAATAAAAAAAAGTTCCTATTTTCGTATTAAATAACAAACTTTAAAAATTAATCTAAAATAACAATTATAATCGATAAAGGCCAAGTTTTCATTTCAATAAACTTCATTCTCATATCTAGCAGTTTCTTTGGCAATCTATCTGCTGTCATTCTTCTGACATGCCCAGCCCGCCTTAATCTCTTTACTTTAATGAAGTTCACAATGCTTCCCTTTTTAACATGTGGTCTATTTCTTCATTCGTTTTTATTTTCCATAATCCGCCTACTTGTGTTGCGCCGCATATATGTCTTATTACCTTTCTTTCAAAAACTTTCAGTTTCTGGACGTCATTTTGGGCTAATCACCAAGTTTCAGTTCCACATGTAACTACAGGTCTTATTAATGACTTAGTTTTAGTTTCGTTTGTCTAGACAACAGTTTAAACTTCAATAACTAATAATTCGCAAAGTAGGCTCGGTTTCCTGCCATGATTCTCATATCAATTTTACTGCTGATCTTATTTAAGAATAGCCAATTAGTCGGCCCTTTTTGGTGACTAGTCGCCGACTAAGAAAGCAGCCGATTAGTCGGCTTTATGGACTAGTTGCTGTATTGTCGGCCCATCTCTTTTGGAAACAGATAGCAAGGTTAGAAATGAATACCGGTAATATTTATGATTAGATGATTAAGAGATAATTCCTTATGATGATAAAGACGCAAGGAAGCTATATTTAAAAGAAGTTATTAGAGATATAGGAAGCATGAAGAGAAGAGCAGAGATGAAGAAGGTTATAACAAAATATGTGGCATCTAATGGAAGCGCGGAAGTTTAGTCTTGGACAATGGTGACTTGATGAGAAGTCAAGAATCTAATTACTTAGGCTGATGGTCTTAACAAGGCGGAAGTTCAAGCAAAGAGAAGAAAAACAAGAATCGTAAATCCAGTATTATATTGTGTTACTTCACAAACTAAAAGAAAAAGATTTTTCATTCTCATATAGACTGCCTCAGTTTATATTCTTAAGAAATGTGGGTCATCTCAGAGAGATATGAAAAAAAGATGTTAATTATGGAAATGGACTTTCGGAGAAAAATCTTTGCGCTATTCCTGTAGAGGTGAGGATACCTCTATAACCATAATATAAAAAACCTTATAATTAACTGATAACTAAACTATTTACAATATTTGCAGTAAACGTGACGTAGCCAGTTTGCATTTATACTTAACTGGCATTCCCTGTCGCGGCTTTACCCACTCTAATAAGTAAAGTGATGAGATAATTTTAACTAATTTACTTATAAATAAAAATCTTGTACAGAAAAAAGCATGTAAAAAGAAAAAAATTCATAAGACATGGGAACAAAATAAAGCTCGAGTTCTATCTCTCGATGTTTATGTTTAGTCCTTCATATAATTGACCATGAGATTAAAAATCAGTACGAAGATCTACTACAACTTTTCTGTCTGGCCTTGGGATTGTTAATTGTAATAGCAAAAGGAATTTCAGTTATAATAATTTGAATTAAAATAATAGATTAGTACGAATTATATGGATTCTAGGAATAATTCTTCAGTCGCGGTTCCAGTGAGAATTGGAATTGTAAATTGGCACTAATTAAGTGTTTAAAAATTACATAAAAGCATAATTAGAAATACAGTTTTTATTTTTTAAGAATAATTTGGCAATTCAGATGGACTGTGAATATTTACTTTATTATCGATTTCTATATACCATATAACACCGAATCTTTATAACCTCTCATGCAAAATAGTGCTCGCCACCAGATTGGTCAATATTCAACTTCAATGTTATCTAAATATTATGGCTTTTTTAATAACCAATTTACTGTCAATCAGTAGATTTTATTATTTCTAAGCCATCCTTGAACTATAAAGATCAGTTAGGATTAGTTCAGAACTTTTAGTGGTTAGTGATCATAAACAAAAAATTGCTTGTTCTTTTATACAAAAGTATAGATTGTTGTGTATAGTCGAAGTATCATTTTTATCAGAATTTTTAAAACATTTTCACAAATTTGTACGACGTTCTCTCCCTTGTGATTCTTTTTAGATTTGTTAAACTGTACCCCGACCTTGGGGCACACAAATTTGTGATTTCAGACAACTAACAAAATAAGTAGCTTCCAAGTATAATTTTGATATTATTTCAAGCCTAATATGAAGGTTTTAGTCTGTTGATTTTATGGTGAATAGTTAAAAGACTATATGAAAAAAAAATTTACACTCTTACCCACTTGTGCTATTATGATACTCCTAAATTTCTCATTTATATCATCATTCCATCCTGAAACTATCTCCTGTGAACTACAGGAATAGATAGGAATACCTCAATAGAACTTACTGAGGGTTCCTAAATGAGCAATATCATCGGTAAAGAAGAAATTCTTTTATTATAAAGCATTATTATTATATTTTATAATAACTTTTCACTCTCATAATAAAAATCGATAACTTGTTATAATTTTGTTGGTAATAAATTGAAACGGACTAGAGAAAATAAACAGACGACTTGGGTAAACATCCAGTTGCTATCGATGCCTCGATGCCTCAGCCGAAGCAAACTGAAACCAACTTCTGTTAATTAATAAACTTCTCATTCACTAAAGTTAGTTAATTTCAAATCCAATAAATCTTTTTCTTTCTTTTCTTAAAACTTATAAATAAAATATAAATAATGAAGTTTAAACATAAATACAAAACCTCGAACTCAGCCAGTACTGTCATATATTAATACATTAATTTTAATCTAATGTGTTGGTGCAAAAATATTGCAGGTTTTTATATGTAAAAAAAAAAAAAATTAGAATCTTGCATAGTTTAAAATGTTATGTAGGGTTGGGCGATAGTCGAAAGTTACTACCGATATATTGATAGGTCATGCCTATCGATGGTCACTATCAATAGTGCCGACTATCGATAGATCTTTTTTTTTTTTTTAAGTTTTGAAACTGAGTAAAGACCATCGTGAATCCATTAGAACTTTTTGGCAAAAAATTAGATGTTTAAGGGGAAACAAAAACAAGTCTGTCAGAAACGTAAAAGATATCGATGGATCCCTGCTTACCGACAAGGAAAAGATCCTGAACAGATGGAAACAACATTTTCAGGAACTTTTCTCCGAGAATCAAGAAATTCGTCACTGCCAAGAACGTGAGCCCTATACTCTGGAAAGCCTAGAGGTGATAGAAGAAGAAGAGGTAGAAGACGCTATCCAGACTCTAAAAACAGGAAAGGCACCGGGAAGGGATGGTATCCCCCCAGAATGTTTGAAATACGGTGGACAAGAACTCCTTAAAGCCCTTGAAAAGCTATTTCAGGAAGTATATGATAGGAAAAAATTCCCAAGGACTGGGAATATAGCATTATCGTTCCAATCTATAAAAAAGGCAATACCACGGATTGTAACAATTATAGACCCATCAGTCTGCTTTCTGTAGTCTATAAATTATACACCTCTATTTTAGAAAAGAGGCTCCGTCGGATTGTGGAGGGGCAGATAGAAGGTGAACAAGCTGGTTTCCGTCCTGGCCGGCAGACCCAGGATCATATCTTTGTTTTCAGGATCATCGCTGAATGTACAGGATCACCTGTACCTTGCATTTCTCGATCTTAGGGCAGAAAAGAAATTTGGAATGCTTTGGTTGCAAAGGGTGTGCCAGAAGATGTGATTGAGGAAGTGAAGTCAACCTACGAGGGAGCCACTGGAGTGATAAGGATAAATGGCACAGAATCAGAACCTTTCCCAATTGCAAGAGGAGTTAGACAGGGAGATAGTTTAAGCACCCTCCTGTTTATAAACTTTAAAGCCGAGATCCATAAAATCTGCAAGCGTCGGACTGCCTGGACTAAAATTGGATACTGGAGTATGAGAACAGTCCTCGTACAAAGCTTTTTATATGCCGATGACATTATCCTCATTTCCGATTCTAAGGAGAAACTACAGCAAGCACTGGTAGAATGGGAAGAAGAGCTGCTGAGGAAAGGTATGCGAATAAATGCCTCCAAGAGTAAAGTGCTGGTTATGGCGAGAGAGGAACAGGAAGATGTCCAATTGGTTTGCAGCGGAGAGGTTCTTGAAGAGGTGAAGGATTACTCCTACTTAGGTACCGTAATTACTGACTCTGGTAAGATAGATGCAGAGATTTCAAACAGAATATCGAAGGCAAAACAAGCATACTACCAGATCACTAGCAGTATCCTCAGCTGCCGTGAAGTGGATAAAAAGACAAAGATGTACATCTATAAGTCAGTATACCTGTCTATTCTCACCTACGGCGGAGAAAGCTGGACCATGTTGGACAAACATTACAGCAGCGGAAATGAAGTTCCTACGTAGATCGGTGGGGAAAACTAGGAGAGATCGCATTAGAAACGAAACTATAAGAGAGCAGCTGGAAGTGTCCGAACTCAAAACCACTTTGGAAAACAGGTAACTAAAGTGGTTTGGACATGTCTGCCGAATGAACGAGGACATGGGCCCTATAAGGGTCTAGATATTAGAGGCTCGACCCACCGAGAAGAGACCACGAGGGCGTCCCAGAGTTTCGTAACAGGATTTTATACAGAGGATTGGAGTTAGAAGAGGCAAATCCTTCAACCAAATGAAGCGGTTAAGCTGTGACCGGGAAGAGTGGCGGCGCTGGATAGAGGCTCCTCGACGCTAGAAATGGCACTGTGAGGAAGACAAAGAAGAAGAAGAAACTCTCGGAATTATGCTAATCTGTCTCTGACCAGTGTCGAGTTCTTTTGAAGTTGAATTCGGAATTCCTAGAGCTCAAGGGTTCTCTCAAAGATTAAGTCAAAGGAAAGCAGAAATGCTAGTTTTTCTTTCGGGAAATATGTGGCTCAAGGAGCACACTTGATTCTTGAAATTAACTATTTCGTTATTTTTCTTTTCTGAAGATTTCATCTATTCATTATTATTGTAACCATGTAAATTATAAATACCTTTTTTAAAATTCAAATAAATCGGGTTTTTTTCTCTCATCTTTATGATATAATCTTTTAATTTATAATCCTGCAAATTTCAAATAGTAAGTAGATAATTGAATTTAATTAAATTAGTTGAAATTCCTTATTGAATAGCTTTGGAAAAAAAGAAGAAACTATCGAAAGACTATCGAAAAACTATCGATAGTGCTAACTATCGACTATCGCCCAACCCTAATGTTATGTAGTCAACACTTCTCTCACTGTGCCCTGAGTAGTTTTGCGAGGGTTTTCTTCTACCAAAGCCCTCAAATGGTCGTGATCTACAGGTCTACCCCCAGTACATTTTTTGTCTGAGGCGGGATCATTCTATGTTCGCGAGCCTCCTGCGGTCCAAACTCCTGTAACACTCTATGGGGAAGGGGTTTGCGAAACACCACCACTGCGCAGTGTTCACGTTAACGTTGAAGGAAAAAAATGTCGCCTGAGTTAGAGACAAGTGCAACCTACATTTGTATTAATTATTTGATTGAGGATTATAGAAGACCTTCACTTTTTAGATAAGCCTCAGGCCTCAAAAATTAAGTAAGCGGACGCTACAGAAATATTTTTTGCTAATGTCTTCCTCAAACTTCGAAACTCTTTAATCTTGAAGCACTTTCTATTCAAAGGAAACATAAAAAGTTCCGAAAGGCTATATCGGCTCAGGATAAGTTCATCTTAACATTACGATTTCTGGCCACTGGTGATAGTTTTACTAGTTTGCAATATTTGTTTATAATTTCAGAGCATCTCCCTTCGAATTTTCTTCATAATTCAATAATGAGGGCTCCTTTAAATAAAAATCGTCAAGCTGTACACATTTTTTGTCCGTCCACTCCATTTCTAAATGTGGTTAGACACAAGTTTAAGTTAAGGTTTGGTAAGATACAAAATTAATGTTACATGAGTGGTCCACAATTGGCGTCCACGAATATACAGAGCTCCACTTTGAGTTCGCACGAAAACCGACAGCACTCGGAGCACTTTGGAATGCTCGCGAACTGCTACACTCTCAGAGCGCTGACTCGTATCCATTTGATACACATTTGGAGCGTTGGAGTTTCGCGAACATACTGGATACCCGCCTTTCGAAAACAAACTCTCCGAGACAAAGTTTTTGAAACTATCGCTGCTCAGCACATTTACTGATTCTTCCTTCACCCTAAAGATACTAGTGGTTTGGGCAGCACTTCGACCAAGTTTGATCTGGCAAAAATGAATTTGACAAAAATCTTGTTTTGACTCGGTGAATTTCAGGGGCCATTTCTCATAGAAATAGTAACACATACTAAACTAATCTTTGAGGAAATACAACATTAATAAACAATTTTTATTATATATTAACAAGACTGGAGGATTACCTTTGTTTACATAGCAAGGACTTGCCTAAACAGAATGAATATTTGAAAACTGCATTATTTTTGCACAAACCCAATATGAAACGTGGTTCAATAATGATTAAGTACATTAAGAAGCCAAGTTAAGGGCTTAATATTTTTTTTTAATTCAATCGTCTTTAGACAATAAAGTCTTCTAGACCAGTGCTTCCTATTACTCGAACCAATATTGCTCTTCCGTAAATTCGCCAAGAGAATACCTCCCACGTTTCGAATGATATTCATTTTCGGATATCTAATTGTTAAAACCTAGTTTCATTGTTTGAATGTTTCGAAATCAAAAGTGCAGTTTAAAGATAAAGAATGTTCAAAAAATAAGTAGATGGAGCGATTTTCGGCAGAGATGGATATTTATCTCGGGAGTTACGGTGGTTTTTGGTCTTGCCAATATATAATGACTGAAAATTTAGGAGTGGAGCAAGGCATGTGGTAAACTGCGTGGATTTGAGTTGGAGAAGAATGAACTCTTATAGGTCGATGTGGATATAAATAAGTTTATTGCGTGATTTTAGGCTTAAGATTGTAGATTATGAAATTTTGTGTCAATACTTTTTTAATGTTATCAGAGAGAAAGGGGATATTAGCTACGGGTCTGTACAAGAATAAAGGGGATGGAGGTGTGGGGGAGTTCGAGGGAGAAATGATTGAGGTCGGATGAAATAGTATATTATATTATAATATATATGAGACGTCGACTTTCAAAAAGGAGTAAATCTACTATTTATCAAAACAAAAAAATTATTTTTATCTCCTAAATTTTTTTCTCCTCTATCGCTTCGTTTGTTTTTCCATTCAAAACCAACTAAATGCCATTATAATGTAAGGTATTGAAACCTCCTAGCCAGTGGCATTTTAAATTTATAAAAGCTAAAATGGTGATTTTGAAAACAAATTCAAATTCTACCTGTTTCATAAAGAGTTATAGTATTGTTACATAAAGAAACTGTTGCATGGACACAACTAGGTTTTTATCTGTGATAAACACAAATTCAAAACTTTTGTTCTTAACATCAAAAATTATCTATAAATCCAGGGGTCACAGTTGCCCGTTTGAAGATTAGGTTTTTACATGGTAAAAACTATTTTTTGGAAATTCATGAAAACTCGTGAATGACAAGGAAATTATTTGTATTATGGTTTCAAAGTATTTTTTAAATATTGGAAGCATCGTGGTTATGCCGTTGTAAAGTTTTATCTCCTGAAAGGTTTTACGATTAGCACTTATCCCACTTTTAAACTGGACGCTCCATATCTTACAGCCACTATATTTATTATATACAGTTACAAATAAATTATGTACAGTTAAATATCACTAGAGGTTTATTTTCATTAAATGGCTATGCCATTTGTGGAATAATAAATTAACAGACTCAATAATAAATAAATTATATATAATAAATAATAAATGAATAGACAGACGCCAACTTGGAAATAGTTTTCAGCCTTTCGCGGTGACTTGGAAACCAATCCCTATATCATAAGACCCACAACAATAAAAACCACAAAAGCAATAAAGTGGGAATCGAATGCCTAAGTGGGTTCCTTCCCAGGCAGCAGAGGAATACCAAAGCAGGCAGTTATCACAACACCTTATCACCTTTCCTCAACAAAGCTTTTATTGGCTTTGGTTCCATGGAGGTCTCATAGTTTAATCTATATTAAATTTTTGAACGAATTGATCATTGATTATGTATAACGGGTCAATAATGAGAAGAAATGATAAAGAAAGGGATAATAATAATGTGTATCAAAAAATATACTTATATAAATATATATGCATATAATATAAATATCCATAGGTACATGTGTTGTATTATGTATTAAATGCATACAACAACAATACCTCTTTGAATTGACTTTCAATTGAAGATTGATTGAAGGCGCATTCAAAGAAAACACAAATGTTTTTACTAACCATTGCATTTTTTTTTTTTTTTTTTTTTTTTTTTTTTATTGCATATTCCACTGATCACCGTTGAACAAATCCGATACATAGGACTATATCGGGACAATCGACTTACTTGGAATCCTCATACAAGACTTGAAAGACAAGAAACCGCTCGTCATTTTTGACTACTCTAAAATTTACTAGATAAGCGTTCAAAGCTCCCAATTAATTACAAAAGACTTATTGACAGTAATTCAACCCGTTTGGACAAACAGAATTTAGCTTTGAGGCGCCACTAAACCTCCTAAAACTTTTCTCTTATCCAATTCTTACTATCCAAAATCCTCAGTGCTTCGTACTTCTTACCAAAATAAACTTATCAATAAAGATCTTATTCTTTCATCTGTTGCTGATTTGATCCAAACCAGAAACCCATCCTTTCATAGTAAACTCCATTCCCACTCAAATCCAGTATCTCCCAGCTTCACACTCGATTCACGATAATCCTTCTAGGCCCCTGAAAAGAGAAACCTTCAAATGTAGAACTTTTAATGAAGTGCTAATAAATAAAAAATAAGTGATTCTTTACATGTTATTGACAAGTCATTGTAATAATATCCTTATATTTACTCATTGTATATAAGTATATAGTTATAAATATCAATAAATATTTACCTAAAAAAATAATATAATATTTTTAAACAAATAATGGGGGAGGACACGTTTCACTGCTGTAGTACATTTAAATACCTGAAGGGAATTGTGACGGAGGACAATCTAGACGTTAAAATAAAGAGCAGAACGCGTGAAAGAACCAGATGTTTTTAAGCAATAAAAAAAGCTGTCCATTGTAAAACTCTCAGGAAAGGCAAAACTGTTGATTTATAAATCTATAATAAGCCAAATAGTGATGTATGGCAGTGAGACATGGACTCTCACTAAAGATATTGAGAGAAAACTGTTGGTCTGGGAAAGAAGAATCCTAAGAAGGATCTTTGGTACTGTGAGAGAGGAGCACAGGTGGCGGATAAGGAGCAATACCGATATTACGCAATGGTAGAGTGGGCCTGATATCCTCCGTGCTATTGAGAAAGGCAGGCTCAGATGGTTGGGACACGTCGAAAGAATGGAGCCAAGCAGGCTGCCAAAGATAATGTTTCAATAAACATTATCCAATGTACATCGGGAGAAAAAGGGAAGAGCAGCGCCCAAAAACAAACAAATACTTTAGCACGTACTGCATATTAAAGGCGATTAGCTATTAACACTGACGATGCGTGAAGACAAACAGCACTATAAACTTTCAAAAATAAATAAAATATGACACTGTCATCAAGCCAGAAACCCTATATGCCTCAGAAACGTTGGTCATGAATCGGAAGGTGCACTGTAGAATGGAAAATATAAAAAAAATGAAGATAAGAATAATCAGAAAACTCCGAGGGCCCAATAAAACAGAAGAAGGTTACAGATGGCGGAGTAGACAAGAGACCGAACAGATATCTAACATAGTAAACGACATGAAGAAACGTCGACTGAATTTCAACGGTATAACAAGAGAATGCCCAACATCCGACTGACTAAACAGATCCCAGATAGCCCAGTCAAATAAGGATGTCACCTCGGAAATGAACCAATGAAGCTGAATTTTTTGCATATGCCTTTGTTTTGGTCTTCTAAATAAGTGGTAAAAAGTCACCGATCTCAGCAAGTTAGCATAATTAGATATCCAAGGTCAAAGGTCACAAAAATCAGAAGTTTTTTTTTCAAATATCTCGATTTCTATGAATCGGGCGTCAATCAAGAAGGTTACAAAACTTGTATATAATAACATTTTATATTAATTTGGTTCTTATAACTTCTATCTAAGGATTAACCGTTTTCGAGATATAACGTGGTGAGGAAGAAGAGGGCACCAGTTCGGGCAAACACTTGCTTCTAGTGCCTTCTAGGATCGTTTCACATAAATATTGTCAGAAACAAAGTTGTAGAGCATTAAATTTATTTTAAATTGATATATACGTTTCTGGCACTTGAATCAAATGTTTGACAAAAAGTGAGGTAAAAATATTTTTCTCTATAATTATCGATTTTTAATAACGTATATCTCGAAAAACGTTGAGAGTTGGCAAATATGTATAGAACAATTTTATATGGAATTTTATTACCTATAATTTTGATCCGTTGTTTATTTTTTTTTTGAGCCCACTGTTTCCAAGGTATAATCGAAAAACCTAAACATGGGACCTTCTCCCCTTCCCACACCATAAACATGGGATTACCGTACCCCCAGGGACCGGGACGTTTAGTATATTTACCTTCTAACTACTCCTAACGAAGCTGTTAAGCCAAAAATAGTCGCATAATTCATGCACTCTACACCCCTTATTTCAGCACTCTCAATGGGGTCGCACTCCTCCACGAAAACACGTTTTTCGGCACACTTTTGGCTATAACTCCGATACTAATCGTTTGATCCAAAATATATGTTTTCCATTTGAAAGCTGTTTAAATTTACTGTAAGGACTTTTATATTAAAGTGTGATCAAGTCCCATAAAATATCCATGTCAGAACCCTCAAAACCGCTTACTGTTTTGAAATCCAAGTTTTTTTGGAACATTTTTCACTATAACTCCATGACTATTTGTCAACTTTCATTTTTTCAACTAAAACCTGGTTAAATATACTGTTAGGCCCTTTATATGAAATTTTCATTAAACACCGTAATACACCCAAGCAAGGCTACGGAAAATGTCAAAATCGTCAGTTGTTGTGACCAAAACATACATATTTAGCGTGCTGACTAGGGTGTATTACGGTGTTTAATCAAAATTTCATAATGCCTCAATCGGCCTTCTCCCTAGACCTTTACCCTTCCTACTACCTTTTGACATAGATATGGGTGATTTCAAAATTTTGGTACAATTTAAGTCACAAAGGTATTTTGAAAATTGTACTGAACATAAAATTTTGATTTTAGTTTACATGGTCAAGTATCCATTGCACCATTATGGACTCCCATATAATGATATATCAACATATATAACCGGAGTAATTGATGTTTATGTATAGCATTTACTCACTCCCTAGGTTGTCACAACTTGAAAATGCTTGTATTTCGAAAATATTTAAGGCCTCCTCTTACGTTTTTTTTCTAGTTTGAAAATATGAAGGGGTATTGTTTTATATTTTTTATCCAAAAATAATTTTGTGATGGATATTTAGCCTGCTTAGCACTATATACAGCAACATAAAGAAGTGCCACAACCCGCTAGCTCAGACCCTATATTATTTGTGAAAATCCCTCCAACGCTCTCTAAAAGAAAAATTTGAGAGGGGTTTTGTATTGGTAGACCTGTCTACTGCCGTCTGTTTTAAGACACTGAGCTCGTTGGTAACCAAGTGAAGGTGTATTGACTCCGCTTGGTAAGTGCCGTATTTTAATTCATCCTCACTCCCTGGGGTTTATCAACCCTTTGAAAACATGATATATATATATATATATATATATATATATATATATATATATATATATATATATATATATATATATATATACTAGCATCCCCGTCGCGGCTTCGCCCGCCCTCATAATTAAAGATAATTTCAACTAAAAATTAACGTTTCATTTGTTTATCGATAAGATTCTTGTATTTTAGCATGTGGTTGAGCATTATTTCTTCAATGATTTTTTCACGCAGAGCAGTAATTATTAATCTAGTTATAATTGCATTGATTAGGTGGTTGGAGATTGCGTAAAAGCACCATTAGACATAAAATTTTTAATTTTAATGTATGAATTGGTAATCAAGATGGATAAAGACTATTAATAAACTCTTGCGGAAAATAAACTGCATTATCAGTGCTAACGACAAAATGCCCGTGGATCATATTTTTACACACGATATAAAAAAGCAAAAGATCGACATTTTGATTTAGTAATAATTTGTATTCGGCAGAAATAACTTTATTAATTTCATCTGGTTGGATGTTGATTTCGAACTATAAAAGTACGTATATGACAGTGTGGCAAACCTCGGTCCTGCCTCTCAACTTTATACATTTCAATGTTAGTTATTGTAAATTTTACCATTGCAAAACCTTCCTAGAATTATAAAAATTAATTATTTAGATGTCGGTACAGATAGGTTCAGTCTACCATTATTAACTCTATTGTGGAATGGCGCTATACACAATCGGTCAATTTTCAAGCTTCACTGGGATCCACATATCGCACACCATATTTAAATATTTTTTATTTAATAATTTTCTTGATAGTTTAATAAGTAAATTTTATCATCAATTTTAAGCTGTTTTGTAACCTCTCGTGTAGAATGGCACTCGCCACCTATCGGTCAATTGTCAAACTTCACTGTTGTCCACATATTAACTTTTTTTAATAAAATATAAATTAAAAATCAGTAGATTTTAATATTGCTAAACCGTCTTAAAACTATGAAGATGATGTAGTTAATATTTAGTACAGATTGGTTCAGTAATATTCGCGGTTAGTGATCAAAAACGAAAAATGGCTTGTCCTTTTATAGAATAGTATAAATTATTATTGTAGTAAATTTTCCTATTGTAAATCTTTTAAGAACTATGAAGATGCTAGTTAAAATTTGGTTCAGATAGGTTCATTAGTTTTACTAAAACGCTATTGTCGCTTGCCACATATTCGATTTTTAAATTTCACTGGAATCCACACGTTACACCACATATTTATAGCTTTTTGGATAACAAATTAATTTAAATTAGTAATTTTATTATCAATTTCTAGCTATATTTAACACCGGATCATTGTAACCTCTCTTGAATGGCGCTCGCTTTACTACACACCACATATTTATCGCTTTTTAAACAGTAATTTAATAGAAAATATATAAATTTTATTATTGCTAAACCTTCCTTGAACTATGAAGATGATGTAGTTATATTTGGTACAGAATAGTTCTATATTTTTCGCGATTAGTGATCACGAACGGAAATGGCTTGTCCTTATATATATAACTTCATCATCCCCCGTCCAGGCTTCGCCCTCTCTCATAAGTGAAGATCTTAGATAATTTTAACTAATAATTGATTTTTTGTTTAGCGATAAAAATCTTGTATTAAAGTGAACAATTGAAAGTTATATCTTTGAAGATATTTTCACGCATAGCAGCCATTATTAACTTGGTTAAATTTAGATTGATTTGGTGTTTGAAGATAACATAAAGCATAATTAGGCATCCAATTTTCGATTTTAATATATGAGTTGGTAATCCAGATGGACAGAGACTATAAAGAAACTGCATTATCAGAGCTTACAGCTAAAGGTTCAAAGTTCATATTTTTACATACAATATTAAACAGCTGAGGATCGGCATTTTGTTTTTTAATAATTTTCATTCGACAGAAATCATTTTATTGATTTGATCTGGTTGGATTTTAATTTCTAACCATAAAAGTATGTGATAGTGTGGCAAAACTCGTTTCTAACACTCAACATGGTACATTTAAATTTTTATTGTTGCTAAACCTAGAACTATGAACATGATGTAGTTAAAATTTGTTATATTTCACTCCATATAGCTGCTTTTATAACAATTTAATTGAAAATAAGTAAATTTTATTATCAATGTTCACCTCTATGTAACACTGTACCTTTTAACCTTTCATGTAGATGGCAATTGCCGCCATTTTTGAACTTCATTGTTATCCACTTATTATTCATTTTTCAATAAAGAATTAGTTGAAAATCATTAGATTTTACTATTGCTAAACCATCCAATAAAGATGATGTAGTCAAAATTTGGTAGAGATTGGTTCAGTAGTTTTCGGCGGGTAGTGAACACAAACGAAACATTGCTTGTCCTTTTATATAATAGTATAACCTTATACCGCCATATGTTAGAATCGTATAGAGCAAACAGATAATTGGGACTTACAGATAATATACAAATAATATTGCGACTATAAATTAAGATATAAGGTATCCTATCTTTTTTGTTGGATCAAACTGCACACGGTATGCAAATTTGATTAAAATCGGTTCAGTAGTTTAGGTGTTAGCCGGCCCCTAGGCGGCGACACGTAATTTATATATATTAAGATATATATATATATATATATATATATATATATATATATATATATATATATATATATATATATATATATATATATATATATATATATATATATATATATATATATATATATATATATATATATTTTTTTTTTTTTGATTCAAGATAAATTCAAAGCTCTACTGAAAAACCAATAGATGCCATGTTTTACTTTTCAAATAGGCCACGTGTATAACCTGATACCAACGTTTATTTGGTTAGAACTCACTCCCTAGGCATTTAAATGTAAAATACGACTACTAGGGAGTGAGAATATCGTTTTATATTTGAACTTAAATTACTTTAGCGTTTATCTGCTTATATAAAATATAAATTTCTTGTTTTCTCCCTCTCACACCATGAAATGTGGATTTAGTATTTTTAAAGTTTAGTTTGAAGCTTTTAAGTAGATGTGATAATACGAACGTAAAAGGCTGAAAATATAATACATGTATACAGCACAAGTTTATTATATATGTCTCCTTAATTTCGCTTTTCTTTCTTCTTCTTCTTCTTTCGCTTTCACCCATAGTGCCTTTCAGCGTGGAGGTGCACTCACGCAAGTCCTCCAGACTACCCTGTCTCTTGCCAAGCCTCTCAGTTCTGGAAGTGTTTTCTCTCTCTTCTGTCCTAGCTTTTCCATGTTCTCCATATATGATGTTCTAGGACGTCCTCTTGGTCTCTTTCCAGTTGAGTGATGTTCCATAGGTTTGGCTGGATCGCGGTGTTGTTCCATTCTGCAGACATGACCAAACCACAGCAGCTGTCTCTTCTCGTGTAAATCCTGGATGGAACTTATATTGAGCGTATCTCTAATGCGTTAATCCCTGACTCTGTCTCGTCTTGTTTTTCCAGCTGCTCTCCTAAGAAATTTCATTTCGGATGCGGTTATCCGACTTCGAAGCTTTTCCGTTAGGACCCAGCTTTCGGCAACATACAGAAGGATTGGAAGGTACACTGTTTTGAAGATGAGTAGTTTAGTAGTCTATTTACCTCTTTTTTACCAATGACAGTATTACATATCTGGTAGTACACAGCATTAGCACGGCCTATTCAATGTGATATTTCATAGTCTATTTTACCAGACCTATGTAAGACTGTTCCTAAATAAGTGTAATCAAAGACTACTTCTAATTCCTCTTCATTGCAAATAATATGTATGTCTTCTTGGTGTCTGCCTATGTGGGGAACTTTACTTTTTTCAGTGTTTATTGCCATACCCTCCCTAAATAGCTCTTCATGCCATTCTGCGATGGTCTGCTGTATTTCTGTATGGAGTCCGCAATGAGAACTATGTCGTCTACATAGAGGAGCATCTGTATTATAGCAGGTTCTTGTTCTCCGCTTGCATATGGTTGCTATCTCATCCATATATAATGGAAACAGAAGAGGGCTCAAACAATCCCCTTGTTTCACTTCTTTTTCAATTCTGAATTCCGAGACTCGTGCCCATTAAGTCTTACAATTCCCTTCGGATCTTGGTAAATGGACTTTATTCCCTCTATAAAATTTTAGGAACATTTCCTGCTCATAGCGCTTCCCATATCTCCTCTCTGGGGAGTGAGTCGAAAGCCGCTTTTAGGTGAAGGAAAGCCAAATACATACTTCTACCTCTATCCCAGCTTTTCTCCATTATATTTCTTAATGTGAAGATATGATCTTGTGTCTGTCTATTGGGACGCAAAAGCCGATTACTCATTTCCTATATCCTTTTCTACCAGTGGTCTCAGACGATTCTCCAATATGGATGTGTATATCTTGTATACAACATGAGACCGACAAATTAGTCTATAATTAGTGAATTGACTCTGGCAGCCCTTTTTGTGAATAGAAACAATAATATTATACTCCCAGTCCTTTGGTATCTTCTTTTCTTCCCATATCCTTTGAAATAAGGATTTCAGGACCTTTACGAGTTCCATACCACCATATTTAATAAATTCGGGAGCTATATCGACCCTTCCTGGGGCCTTAACTAGCTTCACCTTTTCGATGGCTCGCTCAGTCTCATCTTCTTCGATGAAATCGTCATATAAATTGTTATTCCAGTCCCTTGGCTCTTCATAGTGATGTCCATGCCTTTCCTCCTTAAATTGTTCTTCATAGAGCTGTCGCCAGGTTTTCAATATGTCTTTGTCATTGGATACGATCTCATTTTTCGTATTCTTAATGTTTCTTACTGCTTTGCATGTTCTTCATTTCAAAACCCTTATTTTCCTCCAGAATACCTTGATATTATCCTTGCGGTCGTTTTCGAGAGTTTATTCAAACTTTTTCAAAGATTCCTTCTTAGCTTCGCAGACTGCTCTCTTGGAAGCATTTCTTAGCTCCACATATGCCTGCCAATTTTGGGCTGTTCTATTTTTACAATAGATGTTCCATGACACATTCTTCTCCTTGATCACTTTTCGGAGATCCTCACTCCACTAAGAGGTTCGTTTTCCTCTTTACAAATGCGTTTTACCCCGCAAACTGAACCAGCTGCTGCCAGAATGCTTTCCTTAACGCTATCCCAGATTTCATCTATGCTTTTCTTTTCTTTAATGTTATAAATATGATGTTCTTCTCACTCCATAGATAATAAACTCACTTCCTAGTCGTGGTTTTTTTCACTCCATAGATTTTAATAGTTATTATTTATTTAATATATCTAGAAATATTGCAGATTATGTATGTTCACTTCCCACACCTTAGAGAGAAAATTTGTGAAAAAAAAAAAATCAATTTACATGTTTTATGTAGTGAGCATTTTTTTCTATTGGAATTGTCCCGAAATATTGAAATCACCCATATGTCTTTTGGTCAGGGGTCTATAGTTTATTGTTTGTTTTTTAATATAAAAAATAAAGGGTCTACATTGTGATTTTTTTTTTTTTTTTCATAATCAAAAATGTAACATTTTGACACGCTCTAACTATGTTGGTGTATTGTACTACTGTGAAGTATTGTAGTTAATAGTTAATTAAATGTATCATTTATTATAGTTAATGTTAATTTGTTTTTATGTTTAAATATTTATATCGACTAATATAAATATTTAAACATTAACTATAATAATTGATAAATTTAATTAATTATTAATTAAAATAATTGACAGTAGAACAATAAACCAACTAAGTTAGAGTGTATCAAAATGTTACATATTTGAGTGTAAAAAACAAAACAATTTAGAACCTTTATTTTTTATATTATTTTTTTTTATTACAAAAAAAAACTATAGACCCTCGGGCAAAAGACATATCTATGTCAAAAGGTAGTTGGTAGGCTAGAGCTCTGGGGAGAAGGCCGATTGAGGCAGAGAAACACTTAACTATGATTGAACAATTTTTTAACGACAAAATCTTCCATAACATATATTTTTTGAGGTAATTTTAATTTGATAACTGCTATTTTCTCTACGATTTTTTGAACAGTTCTGGGATTTTCATCGGCCAAAGCTCACAGAATATCGTCATCCAGGAAAGAAGTCCTGCCACGAACCTCCTTGTCTTCAAGGCTCAAACTACCCTTTCGAATTTTTTAAACCGTCACCAAGCATTTTATCAATGTGTCATGCTTTTTGGGACCTGTTAAAGTAAAAAAGGGATTATACGAAAATCAAGCGTAAACTTGTGAGTAAAGACTGAATTATTTCCAAGTAGTAAAATGTTAAAGAGGTCAAAAACAATTTTGTTAAGGAGAGGAATAATAAACATTGACAACCGTACAAGAAATAATTCGTTTATTATGTAAGGGAAGGAGGAAATAAATTAAAGAAAACGAAAAAAAAATTTGACTAGCAAACCCGCGGGTTCGTCCCCTCTCATAAGTAATGAACTTAGATAATTTTAACTAATAATTGAAGTTTTTCTTTTTAACGATTAAAATCTTGTGTTGAAGTATGCAATTGAGCATTATTTCTTCAATGATATTGTCATGCATAGCATTGATTTTGAATCTGGTACCATTGGACAGCTTAGGTATTTGAAGATTACGTAAAATCATAATTGGACATCCAACTTTTAATTTTAATGCATTAGTTGGTAATCCATAAGTACAGAAACTCTTGCATTTAATAAGGTGCATTATAAGTGCTTACAGCTAAAGGCCCTTGAATCATATTTTTACACACATTATCAAATAGCAAAGGATGGCATTATTTTGATTAGGCAATAATTTGTACTCGCCAGAAATAAGTGTATTGATTTTATCAGATAGGATTTTAATTTCTAACCAAATGTATGGCAAACCTCGTTTCTGCCAATCAGCATTGTATATTCACATTTTTATTTTTGTTTGTTTTTGAAGGACGAGTTATCCTACAGGTTACCTTATCTGTTATATTATAGGGTGCGAAGGTCGAGACTTATTCGTGGGTTCGCCACGAAGCACATTTTAACCCTCCTATTTTTATATTTTTTATTTTATTAAAATAAATTACAATATTTCACCCAATATACAAAAAAATTAGAAAACTTACTTTTCAAAATTTTCATTTTTTTAATTTTAACTTTTAACTTTTTAATTTATATTTTAATAAGACACATTCCCCCCTCTGGCTTGAATGACTGCTTCCACTAGTGTTGGCATACTTGTCAATAACGAAACGAATGATAAACATGGACTGAAGGAAATTTGAAAAAAATAAGCTAAAATTCCACCATGTGTTTCATGTTTGCTATTAACAGGGAAAATCATTTATGTGTCTAATCCTTAATGTCTCAAGTTTTATAAATAATATTAATATGAATATAAACCAAGTATGGATTAAGGTAAACACCAGGAAAATCTAAATAAATAAATTTATACTTTCGGAGTTATAATATCCCATATAATATAGTATCCCAGACGCCTAAAAACCCGTACTGTTGTTAAATCCATGGTTTTAGGCACATTTATCATTATAACTCCGAAAGTATTTGTCCGATTCAAAATGTTTTGTTTCAGTCTGAAAGGTGGTTAATCTTACAATTAGATCCTATATATGAAATTTTCTTCTTTCTTGAAATACACAAACTATCACGCTGAAAATCACTTACTTTTGTAAAATACGTGTTTTTTGGCAAATTATTCGCTATAACTCCAAAACCATTTGTTCAATCCAAAATTAAATATTTTTATCTAAAAGCTGGTTAAATTTACTATTAAATCCTATATACGTAACTTATAATTAACACCGTGAAATACCCACACCAGTCTACTGAACATGTCATAATTTACATATTTTGCCTAAACATACACATTTAGCGTGCTAGCTTGGGTGGTTTACAGGATTTAATATAATTTACATACATAGCATCTGATAGCGAATTTAATCAGCTTTGAGATAGAAAACAGTAATTTGGGATCGAACAAATATTTGAGGAGTTAGAGCGACAAATGTGCCAAAAAAACACTAGGATTTTACAACAGTGCGTTGTTATTAAGCTGGCATGTACATTTTACGGGGTTTGATTAACTGTGTGTTAACTAGTGACTTCATCTATAGATTCTTATAGTAAATTTAATCAGCTTTAAGATGAAAAAAAGTTATGTTGTATTGGACAAATTGTTTCAGAGTTATAGCCAAAAGAGTACGGCAAACGTGTTTTCGCGGAGCTGTGGGACTGATGGCAAGTTGGCCAATTTTTAAATTTTTTCCCAATAACATAACTTCGCGAAATATGGTTCGATTTCGGATTTATTTATTTCATTATGTAGGTACTAGTACGTAACTCCAGCTACAATTAATATTTGAAAACTTTCTTCGAAAAAAGCTTAGTGATTGTGTTATAGATATAAAACAAAAATAACGGGGTTTTTTTGGCGGTTTTCTGCGATTTTGAATATGAAGCCGATGGTTGCCGTGGTAGCAAACTTCCGATTCGGATTCAGCACCCCAAAAAACATCAAGATCCGTTGAGAATAAAAGTTACGCAGTTTTTTCTTCGGCAAACCCTTATTTTACTGGAGTAATGAAATATGAAGTGGTTTGTAGTAATTCAGTTTCATTTTCCATTTTTTACTCTAAATTTATATCTTGTTGAGGTTGTGTTGAAGTGTTGGACTGGCTTGGGTATAAATTATAAAGCATTTAATCTTATTTAATAATTCTGATTAAATATTGAGTAATAAGGAATAATATGTTAATATGTTATGCAATAAAGTTAAATCAGAGCTAATGAAAGTTTTATTGGGACATCTCCAAAGAGTTAGAACTGTAGCGGGCCAAGGGTCTCGTCGGCTTAAATGGAAAAAACAATCTAAATTTCAGATTTGGTCGGCCTCAGTAGAAACAAATCCGGTTAGGGCAAACAGAAATCTTTCTTTCTATGAATAATGTATTAATCAGCCTGGATTTCAAAACTCTAGCGCTCGTCCCATTCATCATTTTAATCAATTATTCATAAGAGCACCTTAAAAATAAAAAAAAATACTCTTCTGTCTTGTAACTTTTTTATTTTGGTTTAAATAAAACCTCTTTGGATTATGGATCGATTAATGCCAAATTTGAAGAACAATCAATTAGCTGTGCTACTTTAATGATTAGCTTAGACCAAACTCGAGTTATAAAATAAGACTAGGATAGGTTTTGCGATGAAGGCAACATTGAAACCTGCAACATTTTTAGAATAAATCGGCATTCGAAATTCTGAAAAATAAGTAGAAATAATTGTTTTTCAAACTTAACTATACTATGACATAAACTCCCCGTTAAAAGTATTGCAACACCCACAATTCTCGAGATTTTCCAGCGTTTACCTTAATCCATACTTGGTTTATATTCATATTAATATTATTTATAAAACTTGAAACATTAAGGATTAGACACATAAATGATTTTCCCTGTTAATAGCAAACATGAAACACATGGTGGAATTTTAGCTTATTTTTTTCAAATTTCCTTCAGTCCATGTTTATCATTCGTTTCGTTATTGACAAGTATGCCAACACTAGTGGAAGCAGTCATTCAAGCCATTTTAATAAAAATTACATAAAAAAGGTAAAAAGTAATTTTCTTTTAAATTTCAGTAATTCTAATTACTTGCTAATATTTTAAGATTATGTACTAATAAGTAAGTAACACATCTCTAGAAAATATTTATTTTTGAATTGAAAATACACAAAGAGGAACAGTATATATATCATAAGGCCAATAATTCATCATTTGACTTTTATTGCTAATTGCTTCAAAATTTACAAAGAGAAAATATGACCGATCATCATTATCACATAAGGAAATTAATATCCAGTAATAGCCATAATTATCATTGGATATAAGCTACCCTAAGCTGCATAGTTTGTCTGGAATACGGTAGGACCTCCACTCTCCTGACTACTGAGGGTTGTAAAATATGGGTTAGCGAGCTCTGGCAATGAAGGACGCAAGTGGACGCAGCTAATCAAAGCATAGTCTGTTTTTATACACCTCTAAAAAGTGTTTGATCTTGAAGTTGAAGAGACACAAACTTTGTAGGACCTATGCTAATCGGAAAATCAAAAAATCAAAATTTGGCTTAGTTAATTTTTAAAATCATCTCGGGTTGTACCCCACCAAGTTCAAAACAATAGAAAACAACATGTTAATACTGAAAATGAAATAAAAGTATAATGATTTTTAATGAAAAATGAATAAAAATACATTTTCTGTTTTTCGCCATATTTTATTCTGAAGGCTCCTCATCGTTAAGCAATTAACAAAACTCTCTGAAACTCAAGCTCTAATAGCCTTAATCAATAGGTAATACATATTTGTTACTAATTTAACGAAAAAAAACTTTTAAAAAATGTATTTTAAACAGTTTTTTGCACATTTGGCCCACTGTGCACCTATGTAAGGCTCCAGAAACTCCAAAAGGCGGTTTTTTCGTTTTATAAATTTATTTTAAATAATAAACCAAAAGATAAAGTTTTAATTGAGTTTAAAAAGGCCTATTTTTTATTAATTATAACTTTTAATTTAATAATATTGCATTATTTTTAATAGTGTACTTATATTATATATTTAATATAAAACTTTCTTTGATAGAATTATCGTAATGAAAAAAAAAATTGTAGAACTACTTATTGAACAATTGAATAAATACATAAAAGTAATAATATTTACATAATATGTAACTATAGTATAAAAACAATAAAATATTGTAGGTACACATACTTCGCACAATTTCTACAGATAAAACAATAAAATATGAACAATAAGCATTTACCATATTTTAAGTATCAATCATATCTTCAAGATTTTATTTAAAGAATAACTATGTAATGTTTTTTTATATGTCTTTAAATTTTATATTTATAACGTAAATTTTGAAGAATCACTTCATAATTCAATATTGGATAAATGTTAGTTTTACCTAATCCCCTAACAAAAGTTAATTATGGCTCTAATCAGAATTGTCCGAATCCGTAATATGATGCAAGATGTAAGGTGACATGCTAAGATATCTTTGGTCCGAGTTCATTGGTAACATGTTACAAACTTCGGGGTCGAATGATTCTGTTTTTTATGTTGGCATTTTTCTGAGGTTAGTTATCAATAGATCGAAAACATTAGCAGCCGATTAAAAACGTCTGTAATGTTATGAGTTTTAGATGTCTTCCTACTAAATTGTTCTTTATAAGCACTATAACCTTAAAATCGTTTTTGCGGGGCGTTCACTAAATTCAAAATTTTCAATTTCTTAATTTTGAGCAAAGGAATTTCCCTTTCGCCTTCACATTTATTTTTACAAGAGCTTCTTATATCATATTACAATGTCAGGGTTGCAATTCCTTCGCGATAAATTGAATTAATAAAATTCAAAGATTTTGGCTACAAATTTTAAAATTTAAAGATTTATTTTCAATTTTGTCATTTATTTTCAATTACATACCTATTTAATTCTAGAAATTTGTCTACAAAAAATTTTCCTGTAAGCCTTAAAATCTTTATTGTGGGCCTTTCATGAAACTCAAAATTTTCAATATCTTAATTTTGCGCAAGGGAATTGCACTTTTGCTTTCACAACTATTTTAGGCTTCTATTATCATATCATACTGACAGTTTTGCGATTCCCTTGCGTAAAATTGAATTAATCAAATTTAAGTTTTATGAACTTAAATTTTTAATTTCATCCTTAATATTGTATTTATTAATATTTTATATTAAATACCTTCACTTGAGCACTACATAGTATGACTTGAAATATAGAACTTTAAAAGAAAAAAAAATTAGCGTATTGAAATGCTTTCCACTTTACAATCGACTGAATAATGCTCTCTAAAAATCCACGGCATAAAACGAATTAAAACATTGAAAGTAAACAAACAGATGCGCGTGATGTTTACTAGTTGATTTGCCATATTGTGTAGATTATTTTAGTCACAAAAAATAGTTAAAATACCCAAAAATCAAAAAAAGAGTTTTGAGCGGTGTTAGTGAGAAGATGGCCCCACTGTGCGGCGCCAGGTTTTAGAATGTTTAATCAATGAAATTTACTTTTTAAACTCTGACACTAACGCTGCCTGGGAATGAATTCGATCAATAGTCGATGCTTTTGACATTTAATTACAACATCCACCGGCAGAGTGAGTCGCTGTAATTACTCTTTTGTTCGGGAGTAGCTCTTTGCCGGCCAGCACCCTCTCAAATCATCATACTGTCAATGGAGCGTCCGAAACGTTGTCGTGATTATAAACAAGTCTATTGTCATAAACCTTTAAGAATAGTGTAAAAATTGGAGAATCAAAACAGATCCAAACAAATCACATCAAAAAACTTTTACCCTTAGTCGTAAACATATTTCTTCTGGTCCTATAGCATCTTTCAATGATATTTCATTAATCCATATTGAACAGATCCGCTATTTAGGACTCCACCTGGACAAATGAATAACTTGAAACCCACATACAAGACTAAAATGACAAGAAACTGCCCGCCGTTTTCAACTTCTTTAACATAGTAAACCCCCAACTAATTAACCCTACTTGCCCCCTTCCCCTTTCCAGGGTGGATATATTTCAGATGTCTGTTAGATCTTCTCAGGTGAATACCAATGTTTGATTTCTTTTGTTACATTTTTGAATACTTTAGTATATTGTTGAAAATTTTGTTTGTTTTAGAACTGAAGATGAATGTTCAGCATTCGAAACTAGTATTCTAATAAAATAATCCCAATTAAAGTGGCAATTAATTCATCAATCCTAATTGTATTGATCCTTCTATACTATCATGCATACCTCAAGTCCTTCCGATTCTTCTCTTATCCAATCCTTACAATCCAAAAGCCTTCGAAAAATTTTCAATCCTCCTTTGTCGCTAATAAAATTATCCATAAAGATCTTAATGTTTCATATGTTGCTGATTTAGCCCAAACCAGATAACTATCTTTTCATAGTAAACTCCATAACCATTCAAATCCATTAGTCCCAACTTGCTTCCCATTCCATACCCGAAAACCCTCCGAGGCGTTGGAAAAGAAGACGGCTTCGAGACCTTCTACTAATGTACTCCAACTAGGGCAGGAAGGACGGGTAATCCTACAGGTTACATTATCTGTTATAGTATAGGGTGCGAAAGTCGAGACTTATTCGTGGGTTCGCCACGAAATAAATCTTAACCCTCCCAGGTGGGATTCGAACCCACGACCTTCTGGTTACGAGCGCGCTAAGACCTACGTCCCAACTAACTCGGTCATCGATTCCCTAATGAACTTTTATTAAAGTGCCACCAATGATTGGCTGCTTTCCAAGTTATTGTCATATTATTTTATTCATTTTCCCACAAATTTAATAGATGTTTATGTTTTATACAGTTGTAAATATCAATAAGAAGATGAAAAAAAATGTGCCTAAATTAGTTTTGTTTATTTAGACCTCTAAAGAACATTTATAGATCCCACACATTCGGGCCTTATTACTCCCTTATGAATTGGTGCTGTATAAACAATAATTTGATGCTATATAGCGGGATTCAAACCTCAAATCAGAGGCTGAGGACGTTCGTTATTCCCATCTGATCGCATATTCATCCCCGGACTTGCCATTTAAACGTCCCACACGATCTTGCCTGGTGATATTTAATGGCCGCCACTTACCGATATGAATTGCTAATTTTCTATCAACACTAGAGGCAGTCCTCGGCGGCGGATAATAGAGTGGGGAGAAACCGCGTTTGAAATAACCAACGAGAACTCAGCCTCAGAATCGGCAATGAAATTTTAACAAAGAAATACATCCATGACTCGGTGTTCCCTGGGATGAAAAGACTGCGGAAGTGGAAGGCATCCGGTAATATTTTACACACTCATCACATGTGATTAATATCATTTTTAAATTTAAAAATAAGAATAAACTTGTAGCGGTGCGAATCAGAAAAGGATGTGGGGGAAAACACTGAGTGTTGGAAGAGATGTACAGGGCAACACTGAGTGTTGAAGGTTATGATAACTGGCATGATATCCAAAGAGACAATGTGAAATGGATTTGACACTGCCGCAATAACTGTATAAACATTATATTTTGTTGTTAATTTTATTTAGAAGTTTTTCATTTTTTATCGACAAACGAAATACTTAATAAAAATCAGTTCGCTTTTCGACCGCAGACAGGAACAGATGACGCCTTGCATGCTTTAACAGAACAAATCAGTACGACTTTAGACCAAAAAAGACATTTGCTAGTTGTAAGTTTGGATATTAAAGGTGCATTCGACAACGCTTGGTGGACAGCGATTTTAACAAATCTTAAGACATACAATCGTCCTAAAAATCTTTATCTGACTATACAAAATTATTTTGAAAAAAAGCGATTGGTTATACACACTAATTCATTTACCATTGATAAAAGGTTGAGTATGGGTACTCCTCAAGGATCTAGTTTATCACCAATCCTGTGGAATATATTAATCAATACAATTTTTCGAATAGAATTACCAATCGACACTAAACTAATCGTTTATGCCGATGACGTACTAGTAAAACGACGGAACATAGACGAACTTGAAGCTTCCACAAATCTTGTTTTATCTAGACTAACAAGGTGGGCTTATCTCAATAAACTGAACTTTAACTCACAAAAGACAGGATATGTAATATTCTCTCGAAAACGGACAATACCAAAACTAAACATAAGATTAAATTCATTACAAATAAACCAACGTGACACATTAAAATATTTAGCAGTACTGTACGATCGAAAAATGAACTGGAAACGACACATATACAATGTTTACAACCAGGCGTTGCAAACCACTAACAGACTAACACTGACAGCTAGGATCTCTTGGGGTCTCAAATAAGAGCTATTTTGCCTAAACTTCTTTACGCGGCACACGTTAGGCATAAGGGCGTCCGACTGAAATCGAATCTTGCAAAACTCCGTAGAATTCAAAGGCTCATAGCAATAAAAATTCCCAAATCATTCCATACAATATCTTATGAAGCTGTTTGCCTCTTAGCAGGTATTCTTCCAATGGACTTGAAAATACATGAAGTAACAAAACTATTTAACATAAAAAAACGGCTTACTGACTATAATAACATTATTCAAGAAAGAATAAACCTCCCATACAATTGTAAATATAGGATTCATCCAGCAATACAAGCACAAATATTGGCAAACAAACAAACAGATAGTCAAACTCGGACAGTTATATTTACCGATGGCAGTAAGAATGGCGACAACGTGGGGTGTGCTTGGTTACTTGAAGATATAAATGATAGGCTCATAGAGTCTCAATACAGGTTAGGAAAGGAGTGTTCTCCTTAACCAAGCGGAGAAGTTAGCAGTACTTAAGGCCACCGAATACTTACTTGAGAATTTAACCCATACCAGCACAAACATAACTATTTATACGGACAATATGAACGTAATACACTCAATTCAAAACTCAAATATTCATGACAGACTTACTGAGGAAACTAGAATAAACTTGACTAAACTACATAGCCAACACAAGAAAATAATCAATGTTGTTTGGATTAAGGGTCATTCAGGAGTAGAAGGCAACGAGAGAGCTGACGCTTTGGCAAAGTTAGCGGCTTACAGTGACCTTCCAGTATCATTTGATAAGGTCCCTATCTCTTTTATAAAAGGAGATATAAGAAAGGACTCTATAATTTAATGGAACAATAAGTGGACCGCTTCTGAAAAATCTCCTAGCCTCCATCGATTCGTTCCCAATATCAGACCGCAAAATTATAGGCGTATACTAAGCACTGACTACAAGCTGACCCAAATACTTTCAGAACACGGACAAACCAAACAATACTTGAAACGCTTCAACTAACTAAACAATGACAGGTGTCCTCGCGATGGACAGGTTCATAATTTCCGACATTTAATATATGACTATGAAGGACTTGACAACATTAGGGCAGGAATGATACAGAACATTATACTAAAACACGGAAATTAGCCAGAAACAGAACAGAGACTTATGACCAAATTTAAATCTGATTTTGTACAATTTATTTAACAAATAGACTTTAACAAACTGACTGAGGAATGTAGGAAGGCAGTATAATCATGCTTTAGTAGGCAGTATCTTGTTGTGCTTTAGTTTTTTTTTTTATTTATTTTTATTATTGTGTGTTATTTGTGGAATTATTATTTTGTAAAAATTGTATTAACGTTACTTTCTTTAGGTTTTTTATTATTATATTGTTTTTTTTGTTTTATTTTGTTTATCTGATTGTACAAAAAAGACAATAAGACCAAATTGAATTTATAAAAATGTAAACAGATGAACTTGGTAATACGTGTAGTATGCCTAAAAACAGGCATGGCGTATGTAAATACGATAAATAAATTCTGCTCTTATGGGGTTACCATAAGAGGAAAAAAGAAAAAAAAAAAAAAATATATATATATATATATATATATATATATATATATATATATATATATATATATATAAATATATTTATTACCGGCCAGAAAATAGTTTGATTGCACACATTTATTTAAATTATACAGCATACATTATTTATTTCTATATAGCTGTAGAATACTGGTCGAGAGTTTTCTCCAAAGAGGTTATTAATTGGCTTATTTTCAAGGGTTCCTTTTGTTCTTGTTATATTTTCTCGAATATTAGCGTATATGAAGGAAAGCCGCCATATTTTTCTTTTGATCTCCAGTTGATTAGCAGATTTTTATTCAGAAACACTCTTCTGAAAGGAATTTTGTTCGCCATTCATTGAAGCGGATTCTTTTTTTTTTTCTAAAATAAACTGAATACTTCTTTTTTCAATGGATCGTTTTTCAAATTATTATATACATTTTCTTTTTATTTCGACAAGCTACCATGATTAAATTCTCATCAACTAAAGTTACTTTGAAGACACATAACGCCATTATACACTATAGTTATTACAGAGAATTTATTTTGTGTTGAAATGAGTATATTATTTCATATTCGAAAAATTTAACTCGAAGCCTAAGTCTATTCAGTTATCATCGTAGAACTTAAAATCATATCTAGATATACCATATCTATCATTGGAGTATATATTGATCTCTTTCATAGCTGTATTGAAATAAAATCAAAAATACACTTTATTCTGGGACACAAAACAGAAAATAAAATAAAAACTGTACCGCTACAATGAAGGGTCCTGGGTTCAGTACTTGGTAAGAGAGTATTGTTTCTTGACCAACGGTTATACAAGAGGAGGTAATGTGGTCAACAATAAAGCTCAACAACCTGGTTTTACCCCCATTTATAAAGGCTATGTGTGCCCCAGGAGTAAAACTAATAAATGATAGACGAGTTTACTATTATTTGTAAGAAGTGTAGGTAATAGGAAAGAAGTGTTTATACATTTGGTGGTAGCATGAGTGATGAAAAGGAGAAAATGACAAAGGATTGTGAAGAGGATTCTAAGGATTCATCATATGGAATCCTGTGGAAGGGGGATATAGATCGAAAAGACATGCAATGGTACCTCCGGAGTTTATAGAGCATAAAGAAATTCTTAGACAATGGAAGGAGAACGTGAAGAAATAGTCTGATAAATAAAAGAACCTAGGAGATATTGTCCACAGAGAAAAAGATGGAACCTCTTTAATTAGAGATTGATTTAGCACGAACCAGATACCTTTCCTTTCATAATAAACTTACTCCTCACTCAAATCCACTTGTTGCACAACTTGCTTCCCATTCCATCCCTGGCGATCCTCCGAGGCGTCTGAAAAGAAGATGGCCTCGTGATCTTGTAATTATTTCATTAGAGTACTACTAATGGGCAGTTCCTCTACAAGTTCTAATCATGCCATTATTTTCTATTTAATACATTATATTTACTAAATGTGTTTTTATAAATACAGTTGTAAATTTCAGTTAATAAAAGATTAATTAGAGATAAAAGATGGTTAGATGGCAGTCTCTGGGAGATCTGAATGCAAATCTGATAAAACAGTTTTAAAAATTTTAAATATGTACTTAAAATTAATACATTCAAATGTAAAATTTTAGATTACCTAAATACTGTAATTTATTTCACTTACAGTCGAATAATAATACAAATATATAAATAAAAAGCTCAGCGAACCCGAAGGTTCGATGCTGACATCAACAACCGTTGACCAAACACCTGCCCCAACCCAACCCATCAAAACACAAATCTTCAAGGCCAGTCCTGACGCAATCCTCTTATCTACGTCTTGGTCTACCCCTTGGTCGTTTACTCGACGGCTCAAAACTGATTACCTTTTTTGGAATTAAATCATTACCAAACCCAACGACTTTACATGCCCAGTTTAACCGTAACGCTGATATCACCTTAACTATACTAACCTCATAAAACAAGCGCAGTTCCATATTTTGAAGCTTTCTACATTTTTCCTTATCTTCATCCTTTTTTGGGTAAAATATTCTACGCAGTAGTTTATTTTCGAAAACTTGTTCTTCCATTAACGTAAACTGCGTAATAGAGAACAGTTGGTAGTATAATAATAATAATAATAATAAAGTTCTTTATTTATTCTGGGACCTCCCATAAGAATAAAAAATAATTTACAATCAAGAGCCTTCAGAGGCTTAAAATAAAATAATATTTTTATAACAAAGTAACAGATAATAATAATAAAAAGAGTAGAAAAAAAATATTAATAAAAAGTAACAAAAAAAAAAGATTTTTTGAATATAAACTGTTTATAATTATAGTTTATAGTTTGTAACAACTAAAAAGTGACTATTGACAGTTTTTGGAGGACAAGATCTGGGTGGATAGTAGGTGGTTAAAGAAGTGGTATTTGAAAGTAGAGAGGTTAATTGAATTACGAATGTTGAGAGGGATGGAGTTCCAAAGAGAAGAGGATCGGATTACGAAAGATCTGTCGAAAGTGGCTGAGCAATGAGCAGGAGTATGCAAATCTGATTGACGGGATCGGGTTTAGATTTAGCTTGTTCGTCAATGTCCAGTTACAGATTCGATTCAGGTCTTCCTGGATCCTTTTAGAGGCTTGTAATAGGTCAGAGTTGGGAAAGGATAAACAGATTAGAAGATCATCGGCATAGAGATGATACCGACAATAATGAATGGAAAGCGGAAGGTCATTAATGTAGACAGAAAAAGGCGTGGGTGATATGATATGAGGATCCCTGAGAAACACCACAGGATAGGGATTGGGTCTTGGATGGAGTTTTATTTGAAATAACTACATACTGTGATCGATAGGAAAGGAAGGACTTAAACCAGCGTAAGGCAGATGTGGATAAGGAAAGGTTTCGAAGTTTGGATAGGAGGATATTGTGGTCAACTTTATCGGATGATTTTAAAAAATCTAAAAGGATAAGGAAAGATTACTCTTGGCGATCTATTGCGGAAAATATATCTTGACATATTTTCAGGAGGGCAGATTGGGTAGAGTATCCGGGACGGAAACCGGATTGATAAGGATTAAGGAGGGAGCGTTCTTCTAGAAAAACTGAAAGTTGGGACTGAACAATGCGTTCCAGAGGTTGCATTGGAGGGATAGGTTGGAGAGGAGGGAAATCGGACGGAAGTCACTAGGGGAGGCGGGATTGGGAATTTTATTCAAGGGGCGGACTAGTGCTGCTTTCCAAGAGGAAGGAAATGTCGAATTTCGAAGAGAAAAATTGTAAATGTGGTAAAGGAGAGGTATAAGTGTGGGAGGCATGATTTGATAAGTTTAACTGGGATATTATCGAGTCCATAATCATTTGTTCGGGATTTCATAATGGTCAAAAGTATATCATCGTAGGACACATGGAAAAAGAAAAAGTTGTCAGGTTCAAAGCTAGGGTAAGGTAGTTCAGTTTCTAGCGAAGGATTTAGAGCTAGGGGGATGAAATGTTGATCGAGTCCATCCGGGGAAACGGGGAAGGAGTTACAGTGGGGTTCAGAAAAGGTCAGTTTTCTCAGGATTTTCCATTTGGATTTAGGATCAGGAGCGGAAGAAAGGGTATTATACATACATTTTGATTTAGAGAGTCGGATAGCAGATTGGTTTTGGTGTCGTAAAATTTTGAAGGAAATATAATCTGTTGGTAATCGGGTTCGATGGAATTTCCGTCTGGCTGCTTCTCTTTTTCTCATCATCTCTCTTACCTCAGGAGTCAACGATGGAGCAGAAGGACGGGGCATCGTTAGTGTTTTTAGAGGAGCATGAGTATTTAGGATTGAATGACGGTGTGAACTAATGGTATAGATCATTGGTTCAATCGATGTAATGGAATAGATTATGTCCCATGGAATGGAATCAAGGTCAGGTTGTAAGAATTCGATTGACAGGAGGTGAAGATTTCGGAACGAAACAACTGTGGGAACAAAAGATTTGGTTGGTACATAATATGAAATTTGGATTAGGTCATATGATGAGAGAAAAGGAACTGAGTGCTGAGATGAAGAAAGGATTTTTTCAGGAGAGTCAGTGATATAAAGGTCAAGCCAGGTATCTGAGAATCGTGTGTGATGAGTGGAAAAAAATGGTACTAGATAAAGATTAAGGGAATGGAACAAATTGACGAGGAAGGATTTATCAAAGGATTCGGATAACATGTTGGTGTTAAAATTACCAGAGATTATGACATTGGAGTAGGTTGAAGTTAATTGGATTAAAGAGGTTTCAAATGCAACGTTAAATGGAACATGGGGAGGTCGGTAAATCACAGCATATAAAGGGTAGGGAGTAGTTGATATTTCAAGGAATAAGTATTCAACGTGAGGAGAATCTGAAGATGGTGATTGAAGAAGGATTTTTGGCTTTAAGACTACTGTGGATAATGACCCCGACACCACCGCCCCTTCGGAGAGATCTATCATGACGCTCAGGAATGAGTAATTAGAAATGGAGACATGGGAAGAAGAAGGCCTGTGAATATGGAACAATGTAAATATGAAATAGCTCTAAATTTTAGATTAACATCTAAAATCATGGTATTACTATAGGAAATAAATACGTTATGTATTGGTTAAAAAATAAACTATTTTAATTACTAAAATATAAAAAAAAATAATTAAAAAAATAGAATTACAGAAAACGCTCTAATACCTGCTGGTATAATTGAATCGTTTCAAATTTCGGAAAACTAAAAAAAACTGCGCTTGGGTTTTTTCTGAAATAAACGGATTATTTTCAAGGCTGCAAAAAGGCTTGCTGATATGGAACATAAGTTATTTCTGCGCTAAAATATTTATATATCTTTAAATTGTACAATACCACAAAAAAAGCATGTTTTGATATTTTGTCCCTTAGGTGATTTCTGAAATAAACGATTCAATTAAAAAACATGAAAAATAAAAGAAACTAAACTTACAGTTGATAATATTAAGACTCGTAAACAAAATTTTAAATAATGGATAAAGTAGATAGCGAACATTTATCAGGCGAAATAGTTATACATATCTTATTTTTTAAATTTCTGCAATGTAAGCACGAACTGAGTAGTTTAGAAATAGAGAAATAGCAAGCATTACATGCTTTTAATCATTTCTTTATTAACTCTTGAATTTAATTTCCTCTTGATATGGTAGACCCTAAATATTTAAACTACTCTACTTATTCAAATTTAATCCCGGAAATGTCTATCAAACCAAAATTATAGCGTTTCCTCTACTAACCATATATTTTGTATTAATAAGTATTAACTACTTGACCACTTTCATATCCGGATTTTGTGAGCGTTTTGGCGTTTAATTTAATAGTTTCCACATCTCTACCCAACAGTACCAAATCATCAGCGTAACCAAGAACCGGTATTTTATCACCCATTTCTAGTCGTCTTCCCGTATGCATAACATTCTGAGCATACATGAAGTATTCTAGTATTAAGTTAAATAATGCCAGAGAAAGACACCAATAACTAATTTTAAAAATTAATAATGCTCAGTCCGTCAGGGTCGCGTATGTTTCTTCTATACATCCGATCAAGGCCGGAGTTCCACAAGGATCAATTATTGCACCTTTGATTTACATAATAGACAAACATGACATTCCAACTAACCCTAACATGATAATAGCAACATACGCAGACGATACTGCAATTCTTACAAGACATTAAATCATCACTCAGTCTTCACTGACTCTCTCCAACATTACTTACAACAATTACAAGACTGGTTCAAACAGTGCAAAATCAAACTCAATAATGACAAATCTCAGTATATCACATTCAGTCTCAGACACGACCCCAGCCCTGCAGTTGATATAAACAATGAACCCATTCAACAAACTAATACAGTTCAGTACCTAGGACTTACATTCGACAGAAGGATGACCTGGTGCCCTCACGTGAAAATGAAACGCCTCTGCCTAAACAATTGACTAAGACTACTATAATATATGCTTCACAAACAATCGAATCTAAAAATCAGACAATGATTGAATACTTATACTTACTTAAACCTTTATGGACGTATGCATCATATTTTTTTGGGACAGCAAAAAAGATTCACATTCAAAAATTACAAACTTTTCAGTCGAAGGTTTTAAGAATTATAACCCGCTCACCCTGGTACGTCAGAAATGGAACATTGCATACAGACCTGAACATGCCCACTGTACAGTGTATTCACACTTCATACAACAGATTTTATGACAAACTTCAAGGACACTAAAACAAGCGTATACAAAACATGGCGACTTTGGATATATACAAAGACAACCCGAAGAAGGCTGAAGAGGATCTGGTTAAGAGATCTCCTGACATAAATCCAAACAAATGCAAGACTGGAGTAGGTAACGATGAGTTCTGAATTCCCTCATGCCTGACATGCCAATTTTACATAATTTCTCTTATCACTTCCGCTTATTTTCGCGATTTGAGTGAAAGGTGTGGATAAAAGGATAAAAGAAATAAAGTGAGAAAAAAAATTAATAATTATTAGAGTTCTGCGCCTGCGCCAGATAGCTATAGTTGTGTCTACATCGTCTCTTTCCTATATCATTATTTTATTGTGAATTAATTGCAGTTTACGGTGTAAATTGTTATTAATTAGCAGTAAATAGGAATCACGAAGAATTGGACTAATTATCATCGTGAGTACTTTCTTATTTACTAGCCAGTGAATATAATAACGTGAAACATTACGAGCAATATGTCGGATTAACAGCTGCCGTTAGTCGTTATCAGTTCCCCCCACTCTACCAGTACCCAGTGCTTCAGTACCCATTGGACAACCGTGGGGGTTGTTGCGTCGCTCTGCAGACGTCAGGGTCAAGTTCACAAAGACGTGGAACTTATTATTATTTATTTTTTATTTATTTATTTATTTTTTTTTTTCCCCTAAAATGCCAGTATGAGATATTATCACATGGTAATGTCAAGCAAAAATAAAAGAAGTCGGTCTCTGGAGTCTAAACCAAGTCCGACAAAACCCAAGTCGAGAAAAGCCAAGAGAGGAACCCCGCCTTCTACAGCCAGCTCTGAAAATAAAACTACAGTAAATAATCAACCTGGGACTTCTTCACAAGGAGTTCAAGATGAATCGCCATTTTTTTCTCCAAATCGTTTCGATCTGCTTAAGAACACAGAACCAGAAGAAATGGAAACTATTATTAATAATAAGATACCACGCCCCCCACCTATCTTCATTAGAAACATAAGGAGCTTTAAACTCCTCTGTGAACAAATAAATAAAATTACAAGCCCAGAGAGTTATTCATGTACAAGCAGGGCTAATGATACCAAGTTAATCCCTAATACACCTGACACCTACCGCACGATTATCAAATATTTGAGTGAAACAAAAGCTGATTTTCATACATATCAGCTCAAAAATGAAAAATCAGTAAGAATCGTAATTCGGCATCTCCACCACACAACACCTGCTGATATTATAGAAGAAGAACTCACTTCCATGGGGTTCAAAGTACGGCAAATTATAAATGTTGTCAAAGATAACAAACACAATCCTGGAACAGGTAACAAAACACCATTACCATTATTTTTTGTTGACCTTGAGCCGACTCCTGGAGTGGAAAAAATCTTCGAGGTTAAGAGGCTCTACTACACAAATGTTGTAGTAGAGAAACCTTATCCAAAAAAGAGACATTGTTCAATGCCACAATTGCCAATCCTACGGACACACTAAGCGCTACTGCCATCATATCCCAAGATGTGTGAGGTGTGGCGATTCACACAAAACCGAAGACTGTAACAAGTCGCGTGATAGTCCAGCCGTATGCGCTCTATGCCACAAGGGCCATCCGGCAAACTATAAAGGTTGCGAAACTTACAAAAAGCTGAAGGCACGATTTCAACCAGCCCAAACCAGCAACGAAGAAACAAGGCCAAGAAGACAGCCCTCTAGACTGGTAAATGAAACCATCTCCTATGCTAATATGATGGGTGGCAGGGAGCTAGCTACTGAAACAGGGGCCATGCCACAGCCCCAGCCTCATAAAATATATCTTGAATCACAATATCCTTCCCTTAACCAAATCCCTCAGTCTCAAACCCAGCTCCCACAAAATCCCATAATCCAACCCAATAAAAATAACATACCTACAATTCCTCATATTCCGCCTCCTCCTAATGCCACTGATATCTCTTCTATCCTTAACTCTTTTCTCTCGGAATTTCGATCCATGATTACACCTCTTATATCACTCCTTACAAATGCATTATCCCACATTATCATCCCAGCCCAAAGAAATCCCTAAATGAAACCTTCCCTATCCATTCTCCTCTGGAATGCGAATGGTATTCGGAATCATACTGACGAGTTGACAGCACTACTACTACACGACAGTAACATTGATATAGCCCTGATTACTGAAACTCGACTAACTAGTAACAGAACACTCAATATAGCACAATACGAAACCCATCGGACGGATCACCCGGACGGGAAAGCTCATGGTGGCACTGCCGTCATCATCCATCATTCCCTCTCTCATTACTTACTACCTTTACCGAATCATAGCTTCCTACAAACAACTGCAGTTGTTATCAAAACCTTCCCTTTCCCTCTTACAATAGCTGCAGCTTATTGTCCTCCTGGAAAAAAAAAAACAGTCTCCCTCACCCAATTCAGTTCCCTCCTTGATTCACTTGGAAACCACTTCCTTCTAGGTGCAGACCTTAACGCCAAACACCAACAGTGGGGTGCCAGAATCACCAACTCCCGTGGCCGAACTCTACTGTCGGCACTTAATTCCAACCATTGCCACTACATTTCTCCCTGCTCTCCTACCTACTGGCCGACAGATCCCACTCGTAATCCTGACCTCCTTGATTTCTTCATCCACACAGGCCTAGGCACAATTAATCATTCCATTAAACGCCTAGACAACCTCTCCTCTGATCACAGTCCTCTAATCCTAACCCTATCCTTAGCACCGATCCCCAAACTTCCTCCCCCATCATTTATTAGAGGCCCAATTAACTGGAACCTCTTCCGTCAAAAACTAGATGATTCGATTGACCTCAGAGTATCCCTGAAAAAACACCCCAAGAACTTGATGAAGCAGCCAACTCCTTTACTAATTCAATTCAACAAGCAGCTTGGAATGCATCTTTTCCTCAACCTTCCTATATCAACCGTATAAAAAATCCTTTGCCACAAGAACTAATAGACCTTATCCAAACTAAACGTCATTATAGATCCCTATGGCAAAGATCCAGGCATCCTGACGATCGGAGATTATATAATCACTATACCAAAATAGTTAAAAAGAAATTGTCCTCCTTTAGATCCCAATCTTACAACTCCTATCTTTCCTCTCTCTCTACCTCTGACAACTCCCTCTGGAACTTAACCAAAAAAATCCTTAAATACCAGCATATATCCCAACCTCTCCGACGCGAGGATGGATCCTGGGCTGCCTCAGATGAGAACAGAGCAGAAGAATTTGCCAAGCACCTTTCCAGCACATTTATTCCCCATCCCGAACTAATCCCCTCCCACACTGCAAAAGTTCACCAATTCCTTGATTCACCGATTCCCCTCTCCTTACCTCCTAAAGCAGTTAACCCCTCTGAGGTCAAATTCCTCCTAAAAAAGTTGAAGAACCGCAAATCACCTGGATATGACCTGCTCACCACCCAGATCCTCCGACAACTCCCACAAAAAGCCATCATCTTCCTAACTTACATCTACAATTGTATCCTTCGCACGACCCACTTTCCTCTGATATGGAAACACTCCATCATCACCATTTCTAAAACCTGGCAAACCTCCCAACAAAACCTCATCTTATAGACCTATAAGTCTCCTTCCTATCCTTTCAAAAATCTTTGAAAAAATCCTTCTAAAACGTATCCTACCTATACTTGAATCCCAAAGCATCCCTTCCCACCAATTTGGATTCCGGACTGGTCACTCCACTGTTTAACAAGGCCTTCGTGTGGTTGATCACATATCATCTGCCCTTGAAAACAAGCAGTATAGCTCTGGTGCATTTCTGGATGTAGCGCAAGCTTTCGACCGGGGTGTGGCACCAGGGCTTGCTCTTCAAGCTCAAGACCCACTTACCCCAATCCCTATACCTAGTCCTACGATCCTATCTCTCAAATCGTTCCTTTCGAGTCCGCTGTGGCTCAGAGTTCTCCAACTGTTATCCTATCGATGCCGGAGTACCACAAGGTAGCGTCCTAGGTCCCGTCCTCTATAATCTTTTCACTGCTGATATACCAACCAATCCTAATACCTTTTTAGCTACATTTGCAGATGATACTGCTATCCTATCATCCCATTCAGATCCCAAACTTGCTTCCCTCAACCTCCAAAGACATCTTCTACAGATCGAAGCTTGGTGCAATCAGTGGAGAATAAAAGTTAATGAAGCCAAATGCAGTCATATAACATTTACACTTCGCCGCAAATCCTGTCCTCCCATCCACTTCAATAATATCCCTATTCCTATATCCGACACAGTACGTTACCTTGGCTTTCATCTTGACAAAAGACTGACCTGGAACCCTCATACTAGACTCAAAAGACAAGAACTAAACAGGAGATTCAGCCAACTCTACAGACTACTAGGCAGGAATTCTCATCTTTCAATTGATAACAAACTCCTCATATACAAAACAATTTTAAAACCAATGTGGACCTACGGACTTGAACTGTGGGGGACAGCAAGGCAATCCAATATCAAACGCATTCAATCCTTCCAATCCAAAGTCCTCCGAACAATTGTCAATGCACCATATTATGTCACCAATAAAACCCTACATAACGACCTAAAAATCCCATTTGTCCTTGACCTGATTCCTTCAAAATTCTTTAAATTTCATCAAAATCTATCCAATCATCCTAATCCTCTGGCTCAATCCTTGTCCAGCTCTAACCATCCCTATAACCCCCCCCCCCCCCAGAAGATTGAAACGGCAATGGCCCCGAGACCTTTTGTAATATAATGTTATTTTGGAGTCCTGGTAATGACCAGCTTCTCCTCTCAAGTTCTGAGCATATGTGGCTATAGCGCTCCCACTCAGCCTCCACTGGACATTACTGGTGATGCAGCTGAGAGGGCAGCGCTGGGATCCCTACGGGTCTGGCCTTAACTCCCAATAAGTGGGGGAATAGGCTCGATTTGGGGTCCCCTAGGCTGAGTGTGTCTATATTGTACATAGAGTATGAATGTATCAAAAAAATTTTTTTTTTTTTTTTTATTATTTATTTTATTTATTTATTTTTTTTATTTTTTTAAATTTATTTAATTTCTTTGTATAATGACTATTTGATTTATTTTTTTTGTATTATGACTGTTGTATTTTATCTCTTATTATTATCAATTGTGTATGGATGAGAACTTGTATATATGGTACGAATGAACTGCATCATTAGCACTGTTACTTATTGCCCTTAACTGAGGCAGATTGTACATATATTTCAATAAAATAATAATAAATAAAAAATAAAAAAAAATAATTATTATAAGTGCCTTCCTCTTGCAACCTGGCTAATGTGATATGAACAAGTTCGTCAGTTTTAGCAAAGTTTGACTCTAAAACCACCTTCACTAAATGTTTTGTTCTTTTCTTGGAGTTCTGAATAACGGATTAAATATGAAATAGTTGGTTCTGCTAATATAAAAAATATACTTTTTGAATTTATTTATTTACTTTAAATTAAAAATGAACAGAAAATCATGTCAACATTTAATTTTTATAATTAGGTATGTTAATACCTTTGAAATGTGTAACTTGTTTCAAGTAAATACACTGCTAAGCATATTCAATTGACTAAAGATGACATAAAATCCCCTATTTATTGCACGCATAAATTACATCCAATATGCGACGCACACATCATTAAAAATTTTTAAAAAAACAAACACTTCATTAGCGAATGCATAGCTAGGCAGCTTGCTGTCTGCCAGAAGAAAATGGAGATCACCGAATTGCATGATTTTAAACAAAGAAGGACAAAACTTAGCGAACATAACCTGACGAAAGGGTTTATTATGACAGAGACATCTAGCGGTAGCGGCCTTAACTAGATATGTGCCGTTATCGATTATGTGGAATAGCTCGTTGGATAGCTCCGGTCCCAGATATTAAATTAGGCGAGCAGGCATCAAAACTTGACAAACAAAGGCCAAACTCGTGTACATCTTCCAGCCTCTTATAGAGTCCTCCACAGTTGAAAAGTAGAATCTCTCACATATCCCTCAACAAGATACGTTTCTATTTATATTCTCTTGATAGATTACTTCAAAGGAAAAATATTTCATCGACAGTATGACCTTATAGAGGGGCTCCACTTAAAGAAGTAGTTAATAACACCTTTGAATCAATTATGGATAAATTGGGTGACGTAAATGGCTGGGAGGAAGTAGAACCTACAGGTGGTCAATGCCTAGGACAGCTGGAATACACTTTTAGTTAATTATAAAATTTACCAGAAGAATTTTCGAAAGAGCTTGATTGGAGAAAGGGTTAGATGAAGAAGTGTTCGGGTCTAGTTGCCGCGTAGTTTTGATAGTTAATGTAAAAATTCCTTAACGAAACCAAATAATAAGGTATTATAAGAAGCAACAAGTTTATTTGAGAATTCTTTTGTTTATACGATCTTCTTGATTTTTATCAATCCTCAGATAAACTAGTCCCCCGTTCGGGTCTCCGAGTGGGGACTGCTTCAAAGGAGTCATGGCGCAAGTTGAAATTAGGGATTTAATTATCGGGACGTGGAATGTTAGTAGTCTTAATACAGTGGGTGAGTTATAATCGGTAACAAACGAGGTTAAGGGGTACGATTTAGATATCGTCGCATTGCAAGATATTTGATGGCCAGTATAAAGTAAAACATATTAAAAAATAGGAAAGAAAGATCCTAAGAAAAACATTCGGACCAGTAAACAGAAATGGGACATGGTTTAGGCGGCCATCATCAGAATTATATAAGCATACTAAAAATATAATTCTGTTACTGAAACAACAAGCTTTTTCAGAAAAAAGAGAGACAATGTTTATGGACCCTATTTATATATAACAGACCAGAACGGAATCATAAGAAGAATCTTCGACATTGCAACCACAAAAAACAAAGTCCAAATGGATTACCGTAGTCGAAGAAGACGTCAGACAGCTGAACCTCACAGAAAATGATGTACAGCTAGTGTAGAAAGTATTGGAATACCAACGAAAATTTGGTTTTACTCGTTTTTTTAACTAGCTTTTATCAATAAAATGGCAATGGACTCTACATTAAATATATATTGAAGAAATCACGACATTTCAGCTATATCCAGAATTAATTACATTAATATCGAAAAATGACTCAATAAAGTGCGCAAAAAGTATTGAAACACTATGATATTGATATATAAAAGAAGGGGATTACTGCAGATTATCTCTGTCCTGTGAGTGGAATTATGGCCAGTGATCTTATCAGACACTTATCAGATCCTATTTATGTTGTCTTCATTCATTTTTTTAACGATGGGATGAAAAGAAAAAGGAATTCCCGCTGAATTCCGAATAGATTCGATAATGTGTGCAAAAGTTTGAGTGAAATGTAAAAATTATTAAACTTAGGTCACGTGTCCGTCTCATATATTATAAACAGGTACAGTTTAAGAAAGTTTTATTGTGAAAAACCTCGTTCTGGGGGCCCAAAAGTTCTTTCGGCATTGGATGAATGGTTAATTGTTAGGAAAATCCGCGGCTTATTGCTTTAAAAATAGCTGCTGAAGCACGTTTTATGTACAGACAGACATTCAGTGATAGTATTGTAAAAAATGAACTTAGAGAAACAATTTGCATTGCCAATCCGCACCTAAGAAATATTTTTTAAGTAAACTGAACCGAAATAAAAAAGATATTTATGCAAAAGAAAATATTAATCGCCTTACTGAATTTTGGGATTGGGTGTTATTTACTGACGAGCCAATAAACGAGTAAAACCAAATTTTTTATTGTTGTTCCAATAGTTTCTACACTAGCTGTAAAAGATCTGCAAAAATTTGGAAACACAATTGGTTCCTTTCTATTTCAATCCTTTTTTTTTTTTTTTTTTTTTTTTTTTTTTTTTTTTTTTTTTTTTTTTTTTTTTTTTGCTTATTGAGAAAGTATTACAATCTGCCTCAATGTGGGCAATAGGTAATATGGATGACTAAATGGATCCATTCACACACTATTTACAATAAAAAATAAATGCAAAGAATAGATAAAAAAAAATAAAATAAAATAATAATAAAAAAATAAACAAAGTATCTCAAACTATACATTACATAAAGCTAAGAAAATAAAAAATAAATAATCCATAAAATAAGTAACAAGACATAAAAAAAAAAAAAAAAATAAATAAATAATAAAAAAATTTAAATTAAATTAAATCTTAAAATACATTCATACTTTATTTACACTATATTCAAATCTGAGGGATCCCCCAACCAGACTTGTCCCTCCACTTTTGGAGGGACAAGCCAGGCCCCAAGAGATCCCAGCGCTTCTCTCTCTCAGCTGCGTCACTAGTATAATATAACATCAGTGGAGGCTGTGTGAGAGCGCTAAACTACAGTCACTCAGAGCATGAGCGGAGAAGCTGGCCATTGCCAGGACTCCATGACGAAATTTATAATAGGTCACGAGGCCACTGCCTTTTTAACCTGCGAGGAGGATTATAGGGGTGAGTGGAGCTGGATAGGGATTGTGCTAGTGGATTAGGATGATGAAAAAGTTTTTGATGAAATTTTAAAAATTTGACAGGTATGGATTCTAGGACAAAAGGTATATTAAGATCGTTATGTAAGGTTTTGTTGGAGACATAATATGAGGCATTGGTTATGGTTCTTAGGAATTTGGATTGGAGGGATTGGATACGTTTGATGTTAGAGTGTTTTGCTGCCCCCCAAATTTCTAGTCCGTAGGTCCAGATAGGCTTTAGGATAGTCTTGTAAATCAGAAGCTTGTTGTCTATTGAAAGTTTTGAAGTTTTGCATAGTATGGGGTATAGTTGGCTGAATCTTCTGTTAAGTTCTTGTCTTTTAAGTTTAGTATGTGGGTTCCAAGTGAGTCTTTTGTCTAAGATGAAACCAAGATATCGCACTGTATCAGATCTGGGTAATGGGATCTTATTGAATAGGACAGTTGGGCAGAACTACGGCGTAGAGTAAAAGTCATGTGGCTGCATTTCGATTCATTGACTTTTATTCTCCATCTGTTGCACCATAGTTCTATCATTGAGAGGTGATTTTGTAGGTTCGAAGAGGCTGTTTTAGGATCAGGATGTGATGAAAGTATAGCTGTATCGTCAGCGAAAGGTGCAAGGAACGTATCGGGAGAGGTAGGAATGTCGGCAGTGATGAGGATGTAGAGGACAGGACCCAAAACGCTGCCTTGAGGAACTCCGGCTCGGATAGGATAGCAGTCGGAAAAATCGGAGCCGCATCGAACTCGGAAGGAGCGATTTGTAAGGTAGGAATGAAGGACGAGGTAGAGGGTTTGTGGTAGTATGCTCTTAAGTTTATAAAGCAATCCGGTGTGCCAAACCCGGTCAAAAGCCTGAGCAATATCCAGAAAGGCACCCGAGCAATATTGCTTCCTTTCCAGAGCAGAAGATATATGGTCAACAAGACGGAGTCCTTGTTGGACTGTAGAATGCATTGGTCGGAATCCAAATTGGTGGGAGGGGAAACTATGTGTGTCAAGTTTGGATAGGATACGTTTAAGGAGGATTTTTTCGAATATTTTAGATAGAATAGGAAGTAGGCTAATTGGTCTATATGATTTTAGGAAAGTTATTATGACGGAGTGTTTCCACAAAACAGGAAAGTGGGTTGTGCGTAGGATGCAGTTGTAAATATAGGTAAGGAACATTACTGCTTTATGTGGAAGTTGGCGGAGGATTTGAGGAGTAAGGAGGTCACAGCCAGGGGATTTTCTTTTGTTTAGTTTTAGTAGGAATTTGACCTCAGGGGGGGTAACAGCTCTATGAGGTAAGGAAAGTGGAATGGGAGAAGATAGGAAATCTTCAACTGTACTGGATTGATTAGGATAAAGTCCAGGATTTGGAGTAAATGTTTGGGAAAGGTGATTGGCTTGTTCCTCTGCTTTTCCCATGTCAGATGCGGCCCATGAGCCATCACTTCGTCGGAGGGGATGGGAGATGGGCTTGGATTTTAGGATCTTTTTTTTATGTTCCAGAGGGAATTATCATGAGCGGAAAGGGACAAGAGGTGTGTATTGAATAACCGGGATCTAAAGGAAGCCAATTCGCGCTTGACTAGTTTCGTGTAGTAGTTATACGTGCAACGATCAGATGGATGTCTTGTGCGTTGCCATACTGCTCTATAATAGCGCTTGGCATGGATGAGGTCTAAAAGGTTTTGTGGTGGGTTTGTTTTAGGGTTTTTTGGGGTATTATTCGGTGAAGATGCTGCCCAAGCGGCTTGCTGGATTGAGGTAGTGAAGGAGTGAACAGCATCATCCAGGTTTTCACGGGTTTTCAAGGAAACTCTGAGGTCTATTTGATCGGTCAGGATTTGTTGGAAGAGCTTCCAGTTGACTGGACCTCTGATAAATGAGGAAAAGGGTGATTTAGGAACTGGTGATATGGATAGGTTTAATATTAATGGGCTATGGTCTGATGATAGGTCGTCTAGGCGAGTTATAGAATGATTAAGAGGTCCTAGACCTTTGAGGATAAAAAAGTCTAGGAGATCGGGATTACGATTAGGATCGGTAGGCCAGTATGTGGGAGAATCGGGAGAGAGGATTTTGCAAGGACTAGAATTTAGTGCAGACATCAATGTTCGCCCACGGGAGTTGGTTGTTCTGGCTCCCCATTGCTGGTGTTTGGCATTTAGGTCTGCTCTTAAAATAAAGTGTTGTCCTAGGGAATTTAAAAAGGAAGTGTAGTGGGATTCGGAAATGGATTTATTAGGAGGGGAATACGCTGACACAATAGTTATAGGAAAGAAAGGAGTTTGAATTTTTACAGCAGTGGATTGAAGGAAATCATGGACTGGTAATGGGAATAGGTAGTGGGCGAGGGATTGGTGTATGATGACAGCGGATCCAGCATGGGCTGTGCCATCTGGGTGGTCAGTCCGATATGTTTCGTACTGAGGTATGTTAAATAGACGTTTGTTGGTTAGTCTTGTTTCAGTAATAAGGGCTACGTCGATTTGTCTGTCCTGTAATAAGGTAGTTGGTTCGTTAGTGTGATTTCGAACACCATTTGCGTTCCATAGAAGGATCGTAAGGGACTTGAATGGGGACATTTAAGGATTTCTACGTGGTGGGATTACAAAATGTGATAAAGTAGTTGAAAGTAGGGTTATGAGAGGGGTAACTATTGATTTAAACTCTGAGAGGAAAGACGACAGTATATTGGTGAAGTTAGAGGAATTCGGAGGAGGAGGGATGTAAGGAATCTGATGAGGATTAGGGTTATAAGGATTAAGCTTTGGATGAATGGCGGAAGGATGAGGAATTTGGGGTTCTTGTGATGCAGGTTCAGGCTGCTGCTGGGCCTTGAGATGTGAGGCTGGTTCTGAGCCTCTTAACATTTCAGAGAAGGTTACTGCTCCATTGACTGTTTTGGATGGTTGTCTTGTTGGTCTGGATGGCTCTTCTCTCCTAGAGGTTGTTTGCATTCTTGATTTCAAGGTTTTGTAGGTTTGACATCCCTTGTAATTTGCTGGGTGCCCTTGGTGGCAAAGTGCACAAACTGCAGGAGTTTGTCGGGATTTTCTGCATTCTTCTGATTTATGTTGCTCACCACACTTAACACAACGTGGTAAATGATGGCAATAGTGTCTTGTGTGGCCATATTCCTGGCAGTTATGGCATTGAACTATTTCCCGCTTCGGGTATGGTTTTTCGACTGATATACTGGTGTAGTACAGTCTGTTTACGTTGTAGATTTCTTCTACCCCCGGTGTTCGCTCGAGGTCGACAAAAAATAGAGGTAAGGCTATTTTGCTGATTGTACCTGATTGATCTCTATTGTCTCTTTGGACATTTATAACCTGCTTGACCTTAAATCCCATAGCAGTCAGTTCTTCTTCGATAACATTGCCTGGTGTTGATGCAGGTAAATGGCGAATTACTACTCTAAGTGATCTCTCCTGTTGTAACTGGTATGTGTGAAAATCTGCTTTGGTATCAGACAGATACTTCACCATTTTCCTGTAAATTTCTGGCGTGTCTGGGATAATCTTAGTATCATTTGTCCGACTATGGAGTGTAAATTTACGGAGCCTACTATTTGATTTAATTGTTCACATAGAAGCTGAATGTTTTTTATATTTCTCACAAAGATGGGCGGGGGTTTAATTACTTTTGGGGGGCTATTAGTTTCTATTGTTTTTTTTTTTTTTTTTTTTTTTTTTTTTTTTTTATGAAAAATAATCTTTATTCTGGGACACCTTGTCCCCTAAGAATAACATATAAGAACAATAAAAAGGTATTATTGTCTGACTGCGTACATATCAGGCAGTAACTTATATAGAGTGTAAATTATATACTACAAGTCTTTGGGTTTACATAAAAAAATAAATAAACAAGTAAATAACAAAATTAAAATGAAATAAAAGAAAAAGAAATATTCTAGCAATAAAATATTATTACATAATTTCGGAAGATTGATAATTGAGGAGGTAGATGAATAAATTATGTTTAAAGGAAGTGAGAGAAGGAACATTGCGGATCGAAATGGGTATGGAATTCCAGAATAAAGCTGCACGATTAATAAAGGATTTTTCAAAGGAAGCAGTTCGATGAGAAGGGATATACAGATCTATAGGCTGAGATCTGGTGTTCAAAAGATGAATGGAAGAACGAAGGGCAAGGATGTCGTAAATGTACGAAGGTTTTTTGGACTTTAAGGATTGGAATAGAAAGGAACCAAGGAAGTATTGTCGCCGAAAACTTGGATAAAGCCACCTCAACTCGGAATACCAGCAAGTGATGTGAGAACGCCTATTTATGGGGATCCCATAAATGAATCTTATAAAGGAGTTCATTAATCTTTTCACCTTCATTTCAAGCTCGCCAGACAGTCCTCCGTATACTAAGCATCCATAATCGAGGTGGGGAAGGATGAGGAAAGATACTAACAATTGACGGGTATTGCGAGGGAAAGATTCACGGAATCTTAGGAGCTGTTTGAGGATGGAGATGGTTTTTCGGGTAATGTGGGAAATATGGTTATTCCAATACAAATGTTGATCGAATACTACTCCGAGGTTTTTGACAGAGTTTGTGAACTGAATAGGAACGTTATCGAGATAAAGAAGTAGATAACAGGAAAGGGAATTAAGGGAGGGTTTCGATCCAATTAGCATTGCTTTAGTTTTTTTCTGGATTCAGTCGTAACTTATTCTCTACTGCCCATTGGTGAATGCTATAAATGTCATCTTGAATTTTACGAGTTGCCTCAAAAATCTCACAAGGATGAAACGATAAATAGATTTGAAAGTCATCAGCATATAAATGATATCGGGAATTATTAATGGCGTCTGTCGAATCATTAATGTAAATGGAAAAGAGAGTTGGTGAAAGAGAGGATCCCTGAGGAACACCTCGCGTCAGAGGCACAGATTTTGAAGGAGGTTGGTTAGGAACAATAACTGTTTGGGAACGGAGAGATAAGAAGGACTGGAACCAGCCAAGAGCACTATTGGAAAGGGAGAGTTTTTGTAATTTAGTCAGAAGAATTTTATGATCCACGGAATCAAACGCCTTGGAGAAATCGAAGAGGATTAGGATAGTAATTTTCTGTTGGTCAATTGAAGAATAAATGTCTTGAGTAATTTTTAAAAGAGCGGATTGAGTAGAATAACCTGAACGGAAGCCTGATTGAAGAGGAGTTAGGAGATCTTCATTTTCAAGGTATTTAGCCAGTTGAGAATGGACTATTCTTTCAAGTGGCTTAGATAGGTTTGATAGGATGGAAATAGGCCTAAAATGGGATGCTGTGGTAGGTGAAGGAACTTTATTCAATGGACGAACTAGGACCTTTTTCCATGCTGTGGGAAAGGAAGAGGTTTGTAAGGAGAAGTTGTAAATATGTATGAGAGCAGGAAGGATGACAGGAAGAGTGAGTTTGATAATTTTTACCGGTATTTGATCGGCACCGAAATCATTTGTCCGGGATTTAAAAACAGAAGCTATTATATCATCGGGGCTATTATATCATTGTTTCTGTCCTGTTAGTTAAAACTTGATATGGTTTTGGTGTGAAGAATGGTGACTCGTCGGTAAATACTTGGGTTGAAGGACCTGGAAGAGATTCCATATCCGTTTTGGCTTTTGTTTTGCAGGGGAGTTCCTTGGTGTATTTCCTAAGCTTCTTGATCTCTTAGTATTAGTCTTTTTGCTGGACATTACCATGTGGAAATATCGCATGCTATTGTAACGATCATATAAATATTGTGAAGAGAAAAAGTAAAAAAAAAAAATAGAAAAAAAAAATATATATAAATATATAAGGTTTACGTATTGGAATACGTAATAATTTGAGGAAAGCGCCAGTAGCACCTCCCTCAGCAACGACTGGCAGAGTACTGCTCAGCCTGGTGGGGGTACTGCTAGTGATAAGATGGCCACAGTACACGCCAGTCTCATGCAATTCGTAAACACAGTGGTCTGTTTTATAGTTTATAAACAAGGTGTTTACTCACGTTTAGTAAGCTGTAATAATCAAAGTTTCTAATAATTTGCTCACAATGTTTTTTTACATGATGTTTTAATCTAGAACACTAGTTAAAAGAACACTTTTCACAGACAGATCTAACGTGCAACCTCACAATTCGGGCGCGTGCGCAGAACCATCGGAAACACAATTAGAAAACACATTTGAACAAGAACATAGTGGAAAGATGATGCAAGTGGACCGAAGAACGGAAAAGAGATCACAATAAACGCATGAAGAGAGTTTGGGAAGAGCGAAGAAACAACCAATGGACTAGGAAGTCATGAAGGCATTCAAGTTCATCCTCTCTCTTAAAAAGGTGTGTGTTCATTATTATCATAACTGAAAACTGGAAGATGCCAAACGGGGTCGTGGTGTGGTATATCAAAAATAAAAAAACATTTTTTCAAATAATTAAAATGTTGCTAGGTGGTCGAGTTTGATGTCGTTTTCTATGTATTTTTGGTCGTAGAATTTAATGGTCCCATCGTCATATCTATTCTATTTACCCTTGACCAGTACTTTGCACCAAACAAAATTAAAAGTCCTAAAAGTGGAAAAAACGAAGTTTTGTCTGGTCGTACTGGGTGTCTTCTTCTATACGTATTAATTAACAGAATTGAATGCTGCCATTCAAATAAATGATATTTATTCTGGCTAGTATAGTTTGAACTGTACCTTAATGCACTGTAGATATATAAAATAATATTGTAATTGAGTAATAAGCAGAACGAGTAATTCAATAAATTTTAAGGAAGCCAAAATCAATTAAAATTAATAAGTATAATCATTTCAATAGGCAGTTTTTGCATTCCTCTTCGATACACCAACAAAGCTGTATGCAGAACTCTAATTTCTCCTTACAAGAACAGCTTAGTATTGCACACGATCCTTTGCAGTGACAAGGCGGGATGAGATCTTCAGGCACTGGTGGGCAGGAGGTATACACTGGCAAAAGGTTGCCATTGTCATACTTATATCCGAACTTAGTTGCATCAAGCATTGTGTATACAGGACTGCCGGCATTTTTCCATATGTAAGTTTGGAGCGACGCTCGGAAACAATGCAGCTTTAATGCATCAGAAGTACATTGAGTAGTATAAAAGTTTATGCTAACTCCGTGCTATGACATTATATCGAGCTGCATCCGAAGAATTTTCTTTTTTTCCAATTTGCATGTAAAGTGACTCCCGACAACGAAATTGAGCATCTGTGAGGGGTTGATCACTTCTGATGAAAGATAAGGAATTCACCACTACTTCGTTAGTTATTAACTTCAGTGCACCTGGTTTAGTTGCAATTTTACTGGTCGAATCGAAACCTGTGAAAGCGCGCAGTAATGGTAGCGCTTCTGACACTCGTACTCGCAAATTTTCAGCAACTGCTCGACAACTAACAAAGCGTGACTTCCTCGACTTTAAACCCATAGACCACAACATTGAAGTCTCCTAAGTTGCTGCCAGAAAAACACTGAGAGCACAAAGACATCAGTTTCACAGCTGTGTATGACAATGACATCCAGTTCTTTTTCGAGCAGCATGAAATACATGACCGAAACTTCGAGAGTCAGCTTCTGCATGGTTTTTTCTTAAATCATGTGCTTCCTTGGGTGATTCTCCTTGTACCCAAAAACACATTTCGGGATTAGGATGTCCTCTTGAGATATACATTTCCTGGTCTTTTGAAAGTGTTCGCGCCAATCGGCGCTTTTGTGAGGGGGGGAAAGGAGAAAACTTTAATATACTGTTCATTGACGCACTCTACGGATCTCTGGGCAACTAGTCCTTATCTGCCTTAATCCCTACTAGAATATTCCTCTTTCTTCTAGCATCTGTGCTCCAGTACGCACCTATTAAAATTGTCCAAGTCCTCATGGTCTTCCATCGCTTTTTTGACCAAGGCGAAATAGCCTTCCAGGACCCTATTCCTCTTTTAAAAGTGATTTTATTTCCTGTGCCAGTCAGTAAAGATTTAGTTCTTCCCTTAATGAGTGGTGATACAAGAGGACAAATATTGCAGCCTGAGAGAAGCATTCGCCAGACGATTCCGGAGGCCTCCGTACAGACCGTCGGCGGTAATAACAAGGTGAGAAGTTTCTTATGTATTATTTGTTTATGCTGCCTTCTCAATAATATCTCCCCAAAGGTGCGAAACTTCGTTTTGATATTTTCCCATACAGTCCATTTTCTCGAGGCCGAGGCGAGTTCTTCGCATCGGAAATTATCGTTCTTTTCCTATACATTTTTGGTCTGATCCGGGCCGTATATATTATTGTGCCACTTTGAAACGAGTGTTTTTGCAGTTTTGGGGCGAGTAATCACATTTTTGGTCCGATCCGGGCCGTATATATTATTGTGCCACTTTGAAACGAGTGTTTTTGCAGTTTTGGGGCGAGTAATCACCCACTCATTTCTGTGCTTTATTTATATTAAAGATTTTTACGTTAAAATTTGTATAAATTGCAAGGTTTGGCCTATTTTTTGTTCAAGTTTCATAACTTCCAATAATTACATATTTAAAATCGACGCTATAGTCGGCCATTTTCAACAAGTGCGTATTGTCAGCTGTGATCTGACGTCACACTTCTCTAGTGACGTACTTGATACTTCATCTCGTATCATCCCCGCCATCTTGTTTTATTCTAGCGTCAGTTACAATTACGTAAGAATTAGTGCAATCAATTTTGCAACTTTTTCTCCTTTCCTTTTCTGTGCCTTATATATTATAATTTCCTTTTATTTCTGTATTTATTTATTCTGTATTTTTCACAATGCCTACAGAAGACAAAAATATCATTATTCAAGCACAACTATTGGCAAAGAGGGAAACGGTGTTTGCTGATATAACTAGCGCTTGGTCCCAAATCAAAGCCTCTACTGTTGAGGATATTTTTGTTGTTCAGGCTCTTTACGAAGATTTACCTTCCCTTCAAGTCAAATTTGAGGGGTTCAATGAAAAATTAAGCGACCTTAATGCTCTCTTATCCAAACAAAATCATGTGGATACTCAAGCCCCTGCAATTGCTTTCAATAGTGTGGTAACCAAAATTAAAGCTAAATATTTACAATTGAAAAAAGAAGAACCTATTGCAACTTCTACAACGGTTGCCAGCCCTATCCAAACCCTATCGCAAAATCAATCAGCCACTTCGTTAATTTCTGTTTGTCAAACTTTCCGAGATATCCATAAGTCTTCCGAAGTCGAGAATATTGAAAAACTTCCATTCGAACAACCCGTGAGTACAGACTACCAAGACTCAAATGTTTCTGACATTCCAGAAAACATTGACCCTTCTATTAACTCAAAAGTTTCTTATGACTTTTGGTTCAAAAATAAGGTATAATTTGTCGCTAGGAACTACCGTTCAGGAGCCTATATTGGTTTGAATGTTTTAATCTCTATTTTTAAGTGTAGGGTGGTAGTAACGGAGTTTCAATTTTACTAGTAACCCCTGGTGCCATACTCTATCAAAAGCCTGGGAAACATCCAAAAAGGCCCCAGAAACGTAAAGTTTTAGTTTTAATGCAGCGGATATGTAATCTGTGACTCTATATAACTGTTGTTGTGTTGAATGGTGTGAGCGGAATCCAAATGGTGGTCAGATATTGTATTTAATTCAGTCAGTAATTTAGTAATACGGTCCAGTAGTAATTTTTCAAATATTTTTGAACAGAGCGGTAAAAGACTAATAGGTCTGTAGGAAGGTGTGTATTTGTCTTTGTTCGGCTTGTGAATCATTAATGTCAATGAATGTTTCCATTGTAAGGGAATTTTTGTTGTTCTGATAATGGCGTTATAAAGGGTTGTAAGAAAAACTACTAGCCTTAAAAAACCGGTAAAAAAACTATTTTCAGGGTAGTTTTTGGAGTACCTCAGCTGTGATGAGATCATAACCAGGAGCTTTATTAATTTTTTTGGTAATTGGTTGATTTGGTTTTGTACTTCAGTAGGGGTGAAAGGTTTGGGAGGAAGTGACATTGGTAGGGGTGAGTCTAAGATTGTCTCTAAATGTTCCTCATACAGTGTGTCAGTTAAGTCATCGTGTGGTCTAAATAGAGTCGAAAGATAATCGGCAGAAGTTCTACAGGGTGTGTTAACTAATTGATAAAAGAAAATGAAATTTCTGACTTTTCTCTGTCCGAGACAGCCCTGGAACCATCATTTTTTCTCAATGGGACCGATGGTTCACGTTGCTTCAAGAGGCGTTTAGTATGATTCCATAGACTGTTATCATCGGCTGTCAAGTTTGAAAAATAATTGTCATAGTTATTTTGTTTAATTTTCGTATTTGGTGTTTGAGGTTATTATTGAGTTTATTATATGTCTGTCTGTCAGAAGGGAATCGGTCTTTTTGCCATTTTTTTGCGCACTTGGCTCTAATAAGATCCCTATGTAGGTAAATTAATAGTTTCTTTATATCTTGGTGTTTGCGAAGACCATGCAGCTTCTTGCACTGATGTAGTAAAGAGTTCGACTGCCTCTTCCAATTCTTTATCTGTTTTGAGAGCAGTTGGGATGGACAGTTTAGAATTTAGTTGCTCTCTAAATAGGTCCCAATCCATAATACCACCTGTTAATGAAGGCCTCTTTTCTTGAAGAAATGTTTCGACGCCCATTATCAGGTTTACAGGGAAATGATCAGAGCCAAGATCCGCTTCGGTTTTCACTGAACAGGGTACGGTCCTGAGTCCTTTCGTCACAAATATAACTAATATGTCAGGCTTCTTGTGTCTAGAATTTGGTAAGTTGGATGGTTGGAAGCAAGTATGTCTAATGACAGTCGATGAATAACAGATCTAAGGTTCCTACCTCTTGGAGTGCACAGTCGCGAACCCCAGTACTGATGCTTTGCATTATAGTCCCCTCCAGCTAAAAACGAACTACCAAGAGCTTCGAAGACGTTTGTAAACATTTGCTCTGTAATTATATACTTTGGGGGGCAATAAATGGCAGCTATCGCCACGTTCTTGTGTTTGGTTTATAAGTGTATTCCTGTGATTTGTATCTGAGGAGTAGAGTCAAGATGAATGGGAAAATGTTTTAGTGTCGATTTGATTGCAATGGCAGTACCTCCGTGTGCAGTGTTGTCAGGGTGGTCTGTTCTGTATAAAGTATATCCAGAGATGCTAAGTTTATTTCGAGGTGTCAGATGTGTTTCCGTCAGTAAGGCTATGTATGTGCGTTTGTGATGGAGGTGTATTTCTAATTCAGTCTTTCGTTGTATAAGTCCGTTTACATTCCATAGTAGGATTGATAAGGAGCCCACAGTCAGAGAATTAGGGGCAATACGGTCTGTGTTAATTGGTTCAGTTTAGTAATCAGGCTGATAAGAGGTCGGACAAGGTTGTTGAGATTATTTAAGGCAGAAATAAGTTCTGATGGATCAAAATTAGCAGGCGGTGCTTGAACTGTACTTATATGATTCATACCTGACCAAGTCTGTTGTGGCTGTACCATAATATTTGAATGAACATGATCTTGATAATTCGGTTCTTGAACACTGGGCTGCTGTTGTAGAGGACGATTTTGCAAAGGTGGAAACTGCCTTGGCTCAGGAGGAGGCTCTACAACCATCGGCTGAGGACGATTTCTGTTGCTGCGTTGAGCTCGTAACTCTCTGAAAGTCTGACATCCTCTGTAGTTAGCGGGATGAGCTCCTTCGCAATTTGCACCTTTCGTGGGTGTTTCTCTGGTTCTTTGGCATACTGATGTCTCATGGGCTTGGCCACATCGCACGCACCGAGCCTGATGGTTACAATATCTTTTCGTGTGACCAAAGCCCTGATATCTTGTACATTGTGGAATATCTCGTTTTTTTCTAGGTTCTTCTATCTTCACATGAGTATAATATAGAAATTCAATTTCATAAATTTTTTCATTGTATGAATGCTTTGATATATCAACGAAAAACATTTGTAGTGTGGGTTTTTGTTCTTGTTGAAATAGCATTTGTAATATTGATTGCTTCGTATCCATTTCTCAATAACTCATATTTTATAATGGAAGGAGTAGAGTGGTGTAGACCTTTTATAACTATTCGGGCATTTTTTTCTTCAGCCAGTTGAAATGTGTGAAAGTCTGCGTTCACTTGTTTTAGGCTTCTGACTGCACTCCTGTAGCTGTCAGCTGTTTTCGGAAGTAATGTTACTATAGCCTTATTTGTTGTTTTTAAAGTTAAATTATTAATTCCTACCTGTTTTACTAGAAATGAGACAAAGGCTGGATAGTTTTCAATACGACGTACATATACTGGAGGTGGCTTCTTAATAACAAGAGTTATATTAGTTTGTTGTCCTTGAGTATTTTGTTTTTCTAATGAGGACAAAGCTTCGAATTGATTTGATAATTTTATATCACTGACCTTTTTAGCCTGTTTTCTGGGGTCAGCTGTAGCTGCTGGTCTTTTTTTTTTTTCCGATGACAACTTCCCATGAATCATGGTTAAGTGCACCAGTAGGCGTATCATCAATTGGCATCTCCATACCTTGGGATGCTTCAGCCATAGCCGAAATTTTAATTAATTTCTTCACTAAGGTACACTACAGTTTTAAATTCACACTTTTTGCCTAAAAATTACCTGTTTTTTACCACTGAACACTGTTATATTAGGCGGACACAATTTAAAACCAATCACCTTTCACTTATTCGATCAGCTGATCTCTCTAAAGAAACATTCAGAACTGATAAGTATGTGTCACTGTTGTACTGAAGCAATAAAGGAGCGCGTAATTGATTTGCATTTATTTTATAGCTGCTCTGATTTTCTGATTTACTTTTTTTATTCGTTTAAAATTATTTTTGATTCCAAAAAATACTTTGGAATGCATTCATCTAAGTCTGCGAAAATTTTCTAAATATAGTCAATACAGTATATTTGACCTTGTATTTCTTCAACTAATTTTCTTCTAGCTGCTTGTGAAATTCGGAATATTTAATAATTAAATATTATTAAATTTTTCATTGAACCAGTTTTTGGTCTTTTTTTTTAATTTTTTTTAAACATATTTTATTTCATCCAAATTGTTTGAAAATATTTGATAAAATTATCAAACAGTTTGTGGCAGTGATTTTCTTTCACTGCATTTCTATTTATTGCATGTACTTTAAGATGAACTAAAAGATCTATTAAGATTTAAGTAAAATAATTTATTTTTGGGTATTGGTGAAATGTGTCGTCTAGTTGCAAAACCGGCCAACTCCTCAATTTTGAGAAATACGTTTCTGTTTTCAGAGTCCTAAGATACACTTTCCACCCATTGGAAGCAAGAAACCTCGCAAAAACCCGTCAAATCCTTGTTAAACCTGCGTTTAAAAATCACAGTGTGCTGCAAAACCGGCAAATCCTCCCGTCAGTGAGTTTCAAAACCGGCCATCTCCACATCCCCTAGATCGCGCTGTTGTTCCAGATCAAGAAGACCTCTTATCAGACAACTATCAGTCTCCTCCTGCTTTTCTCGTAGTTGACGTTTATGCCTTCATTGTTCAGTGCACTTTGTTTTCGTTTATAGAAGAAGTTCCAGCTAATTTAGCAAGAAAGAGACCCTGCAATATGGAGAAAAAACAAACCCCTCCAGATCCGGTATTTGCTCAAATTGAGAAGAAGTTAAGGAAAATCGAGACTCTCGTTAAGCCTTCAGAGTTTGACGGCATTCTCTCGGAAAGTGGAACGGTGTTCAAGCCAGGAAGAGACTAAACAAATCTTGATTGAAGGAGTCCCAGTAATGCCCTCCTCAAACCCCCTGCACTATGGCACTTCAAAGTCACCCCAACGTATAGATTTTTCATAACCAAACAAAATAATAAGGTGCTAGTTCAAGGGAAGGTTTTCTACTGATCGTTTGATTTTTTACAAGAACTTCCTAACATCACCTGCTCAAGAAGGAGGAAGCAGAGAAGTAGATGAAAGGGGTGAAAAAGAACATTAGGAAGAAATGTGTGAGCCTGTTGAAGACGATAATGCCACAAGAGTATAAGTTTCTGAATGTTTATATTTTTCTAAATTAAGTTTTTCGGAACTTAATTACTTTAAAAACAATTCTCGCCAGTTTTTTCGTCTAGATGCTTGAGTTACACCACAACATTTCAGAGTTTAATTTTTTCAAATAATATTCACTTATTCAAGAAAGTTTTGTTCATTTTCATCCCAAAGACCCAAAATTTACATTAAATTTAGTGATTTTTCAGTTTTAATTCGTTGCAAAACCGGCCAACTCCAAAATAAGTTGCAAAAGCGGCCAAATCCAAAATAAAAAATTGAGTAACTCACTCCCTCCACTTGCCCCTTCCATTTCAAAAAGTGCTTTCAAACACACTACCCTTGTGCCACAAAAAACCGAAGAGATTTTGTTCCTACTTCGTTTTGGCGAGATGTAACAGAAAATCAGCTTTCCTGAAAAATGTTGTTTAGGAGATGGCCGGTTTTGCAACTAAGACGACACAAATGATCCTAGTATCACAAGAAAATAGAATTTTGTTATTAAACTCAAAATACAACAAAAAATCTTGTGGGGTTATACTATAATTATAATAGGCTAAAGAATGAGAGGCTACCCAAAAAAATATTAAATTTTATTTTTACTAGTAAAAATGATGAATATTAAACTAACTGTATGGAAATGAAAGTATAAATCAAAATCATAATTATTTATCCATTTTTCTTATTAATATAAATTTATAGTTATTTGACATGTTTTTTATCTTGTGAGAAAGAAATACATATTACCAAGGTGTATGAATATGACTGTTACCAGCTTTATGTATTTTCAATCAGGTATGTATTCTGTTGACAGTATATTCTTCAGCTCTAGCAAAGATAACTAACGATTTTTCTTTTAAACTATTTATATGTTTGTTCCATCACCTACTATCAAAACCAGAGTGTTTTTTCATAACTTTTAAGATCTATTACCTCTGACTCATTTATGAATTTCTCTACAAAATCACCTTTTTGAAAGTCTACAAAACTGAGTGATAATTATTTTAAACTATTTAAATGATTTTACATGCTACCTTGATAGTTAACTACCACCTATATAGGTAAGTCAAGGTAAAGAATGAGTTGTTGATGTTAATATGGTAACCAAGGGTAGGAGGGGAGTGTTTTCAAATGGTGTTGGATCAGCTAAAAGTCTGATAAATCAAGATCAATTATCTTCTAATAAAAGTATGGTTTAGAACATTCTTGTGGCCATTAAATGAAATACGTCTTATGTGGTATATAATAAAACACAATACAAAAATAATTTTCTGAAGTTAAATTGGTGACAACGGACTAAATTTTGATTTATAAAGTTCTTTTTAATTTTTTTCAAATGCCTTGGTGGTTGGAATATTTGACGCACTAATTTATATGCCAATCTGCATTGTGGAGATGTTTTTCAAAATAATGTCAATGGTGGAATGCTGAGGGCAAACGACAGAATGGGAGCCAAGCTGCACCTGCACATTTTCCTATCTTTAAAACTCATTAAAGAGTTTCAAACAAATAGAAACCTCTTTACGATAAAAATAGTTATTGTAATGCATGACAAATGTAATCAAAAACTAAAAATGCCCCAATGGGTGAAAACCGTGTAACACTAAGATACAAAAAACAGGCAAAGCATTTTGTCTTTCTCCCTGACTGGAAAAATAATAGATCACGGATATGTATATCTATAATCTACTGCTTTTACCAATTTACATTTAAGAATTAAAAAGAGTAAATTATTAATTTAATTAAATTAACAATTAATGATTATTTGAAATAAACAAAGTTGAGAGAAAAAAGAAGTTTCAAATGTGATTTTTTTCATTTAAAACAATATAGATAGCTCCTTAATGGTAGGTCCAAGTGAAAAATTTTATATAACAAAAAATATTCAGCATTAAATTTCTGATCTGCAAATTCCCAATCCGAGCAATGCCGATAGTGCTAGGGTGTATCCAAATGTTACATTTTCGTTGAGGATAAAAAAAACAACCTTACAAAAAAAAAGCTGTTGACTCCCAACCAAAAGACAAATCCAAGTAAAAATATAAAAATAAAATAAATTAGTTCAAATACCAATACGATTAACTTGGCATTAAAATTAAAATTATTGTTTAAATTGTTTTAAATACTTAAAAGACTTACATCAATCATTTTGCAATACAGATGTAGTTTATTATTTAAGAAAAACAAGTAAAATAATCTTTATAAAAGCTACCTGGTAGTGTAATTTAAAAAATATATAATTTGGGAAAGGGTAAAATAAATAAATAATTCTAATTTTAATTGTAAATTGCATTTTACAACTTTATTTACAGTAAAAGTAAACAAAAAAGATTCAACTAGACTAAAAACAGGTATGGCATAAAAATGACTTATGTAACATCACAATTGACAGCATAATGGCTACAACTAGAAGTTTACAAATTCCGCAATATCATCAAGAATCTCTTGAGAAGCGAAATAAAAGAGATATTGTTGAGATCTTGGTTATAAATATTATAATTAAAACCTAATACTTAAACTATTTATATTTTTTAGTGATTTATTGTAAAAATTTGAAGGCCTCGTCATTAAGCCTAATTAGCTACACTTTAGAAACTGTCCTCTTTGTGAATTAATTTACTAATGGAAGAAATATGTAAGAAAAAAATGACAAAAAAAAAAAAAAAAAAAAAATGTATACACTGACATGTTTTAAAGAACTGTTAGTAGAAATACGATGTAATAAAGAAAATACATTTTTATCATTATTACAACAATAGTTACTGGTCCAAATAAGCTAACTACCTAAATCAAAGGTCATTTTTTTATGATAGGAACAAACTTTTGAATTGTAGTTCTCATGCTTATAAGGAATTCTATGACCCAAAGTTCCCTGAACAAGGCTTAGGTTCAAGGCTTAGCCACCCTCTCCTTTATTATACCAAACTTGTCCAATTCAGTAAAACTTAATTCTTCCCGATCCACTTAATTATTATTTTTTTTTTTTTAATGTATTAATAACTTTACATTTAAAACACAATTAAAAAATATATATCTGCTCCTTATAGAATGAGAAACATACATTTAAAAAATACATTCATTGTTTATACACAATATAAAAAATAAAAGATGGCTAATTATTAAAAAATATTTTTATTTTTACAAAAATAAATAACGTTGCTTAATAATAACATTGATTTTAGGATTGATGAATTAATTGCCACTTCTATTGGAATTATTTTTATTGAAATTGAAAATTAGTTTTGAATGCTAAACATTCATCATCAGTTCTAAGGAGAAACTATGATAAATAGTTTTCAAATAAAAATAATCCCAAAAGAAGTGGCAATTGATTCATCAATCCTAATTGTATTAATCCTTCTATACCATCATGTGTACCACGACTAATATTGGTTGTTGTATTTTTCTACTTAATTGCTGTTTTAAAAAATGTATCAAGTTTTAAAGAGTTATATTTTAAAATCATTGCAACTTTAAAATTACAGACCTAGAAAATCAAGAGCAGTGATAGGCCAAAAGCAGTAATGGTTTTTTAAATTACTAATAATTCTAAGGAATAGGAACATTTTAGGATAACAATCACACCCAGAAGAAGAGAGAAACCACAAGTATTTTAGGTTGTCTTGCATAACCATTTCACACAAGTATCTAGTCGAGACATATTATTAAGTACGAGACATTCCACAGAGCTTAGCATGCTTACAGGATGTTGTATGTTGACGACAAAGAGATTTCCAACATTAAAAAAAAATCTTTATTGGAAAAAAAAAAAAAAAATTATGAGGTCATAGACAAACAAATATAGACAAAGAGAGCAACTAATCAAAGTAACTCCAACCTCAATAAACCAAATTGAGATCTTAGCCAAAGTAGTGAGAGGTCCACTAATGCAAGTACTACCTACTGACTAGCAAAACTAATGCGTTAAATTTAAAAAAATAAATAAAAGAAAATATTGTCAATTTTATCAAGTAATTTTTAATTTAATAACCTACCTACTTCAAAGTCAAATTTATAATTACCTAAGGTGTCATAGACTACAAAATCCAGTTATATAACTACTCTTCTAAAAAACACCTTGCAGTTCAGAGACAATCTTTCAGCATAAGATATAGGGATGGGTATCATAAGAAAAATGTTAATATTCCATATTGACGATATTTTGAGCAATCAATATTGTTATAATTATATTATAATAAATATTCTAATCATATCACAATAAATTCCTGTTTATTTTATTCTTCTAGTTAATTTAGGTAATGATATCAAACCACTTGTCTCCTCAAAAGTAAGATGTAAAAGAAGTTAACAACAGTTTCTACAAGTGTTTAGTGTTTTACAAATTAATATTTTCTTGTTTCCTCTTCCTAATGTGAAAAAGTGTAACACAAGTTTACAACATTACTACCCACATGGATATAGTGTTTTATATTTCATTTCCACTTCCCTAATGTGAGAAATTTTCATTGTGCATACTGTGTAAATGGATTCTTTGTCACCTATATTACTTATTGCCATAATGTAAGGTAGACTACTTTTAATTGAATTAAAAACTTCTATGTAAAAAAAAAGAAAGAAAGTTTACCAGAATTAAACAACATGAATTTCAACATTGATTTAGTTTTTTCTATTTAGATATATATATATATATATGGATAAATTTCTTGACTGTTACTAAACATATATATATATATATATATATATATATATATATATATATATATATATATATATATATATATATATATATATATATATTTAGGTATTTTGGGAAGGAGCATAGATGGAGCATGTTGTTGATAATTCCCCATTTAATTAATATTGTTTGTTAAGTGTAATTATTTAATTAGTCTTATTATGTATGTTTAATCATGGTAACAGCCCGGCAGATGACCTTAGGATTTTTTAAAGGGAGTAAAAAATCCTTAGCTATGACGTCCTTCGGAAGGGACGTAAAATGGGGGTCCCGAGCTTGTGCGATATCAGGTCCTAGTTAAAGATCCCTATCCTAATTATACCTGGATAGGCAAAATTTAGGACTCCCACCGTAGCATCGTCCGATTAGCCATAGCAGCATAAAGTGACGTTAAACGAAATAAACAAATAAACAATCATGGTAACACTGTGAATATATGGCAGTGGCTGTTCTGTCATCTAAGTTCCTGTTGTCATGTTATGTTATGTTCATTTTGTGCTCTACCAAACCAATATATATACTCGTATGTCAGTTTTCATCAAGTATAACTTGTAGTTATTCCCACTTCCCTTTAGCTATTACAAAAGGTTATGGGCCCAGACGTCTAAGGAAACTACAAGTGGAAAATTGACAATCGTGTTTTCGGAAATAATTAGTGAGTATCCGTTTTGAGGTTATTGTGGTCCACAGTGTTTGTTACCGGTGTCTGTTTTGTTTTGTTTTTTTTGTCGCATTTCGGTTAATTACGCGAATAAACGATGGCCAGTGCAAATATTCTGTTGGGATTTAAGCCGTTTGATGGAGTCAACTTCGCTAACTGAAGCTTTCATATGAAGCTTGTGTTGGAGCAAAATGGTGTGGCCCATGTGTTGACTGAGGAGCCCTACTTAACAAGCGGAACTTAAAAAGTTTAAACAAGATGACATTAAAGCACGAAACATAATTGTTCAGCGTCTGGTAGACAGTATCTTGCCGATGATCAAGGATAAGACGACTGCGAAAAAAATGTTTGATGCCCTCTCATCCACGTATGAGAAGAAAGGGATGAAATCACTGGTGACTGCTCAAAAGATCTGGCGGAAGCTCAAGTACAAAAAGCATAAGGTGCTTCAGGATTTCTTCCAGGAATTTGAGTCCCTCGCATCTGAGGTTAAGGTGGCAGGCGGAAAACTGGACAAAGAGGAGATCGTCAATCAGTTATTGGTGGCTATGCCTTCGGATTTCGACAGTGTAGTGTCTTCATTGGATATTTTGTGCAATAAGGACAAATCAGCAATTAGCCTGGAATATGTGAAAAATACTCTACTAGCAGAAGAGCACAGAATAAGCAAGAAGGACGAGCAAATGAGTGCTTTTGTATCTTATAAACATCCAAAGGCCAAATTTAAATTTACCAAACCAAAGGATGCTAAAGTTAATGTTCAATCCAATTCATTTGTTGGTAAATGCTATTACTGTAAACAGCAGGGACATATGAAGAACAATTGTCCGAAATTAAGGAATAAACAAAAAGCTGGAGTGTCTAAAGAGGAAGAGTTCACATTTATGATGTTTGTGAATGAACAGAGTATGGATTGTTTATCAATTGGTCAGCAGGTTACAAGTTTGATGACACCCCTGTGAGGAGGTTACAAGTTTGATGTTTGTTATTGATAGTGGAGCTAGTAGTCACATGGTTAAAAATTACTATAAACCTTATTTGGATGACCTTAGTCCGGAGAAAGTTAATATTAGTGTTGCCAAGGAAGGACAATGTGTTACAGCAACACACTAAGGTAACTTATCTTGTTTTTCTGATAACGGTGCTCAAATTCAAATTACTGGTGTTCTCATTTGTGAAAATTTAGCATTCAACTTGTTATCTGTTCGGAAGTTAGAAGAAAAGGGATGTCAAGTGATATTTGAAAAGTCGTCTGTAAAGATATTTAATGGAAACAAAGTGTTATATGGACAAGTTTTTGGACGTTTATATGTTGTAAAACTCAATGTATTTCAGGAACATGCAAATGTGACAGGCCATATTAACAATCTAATGCACCGAAGAATGGGACATTCTTCTAAGTATCCGGTTGGACTATGTGATGTGTGTATGAAAGGTAAACAAACGAAGCTACCTTACGCTAAACGGATCCCAGATATAAGGAAGGCAACAAGGATTTTGGGGAGAGTATCAAGTAACGTTTTTGGTAAGATAACACCCCCTACGTATGATGGATACAATTATTTTGTAACTTTTGTTGATAACTTTAGTCACTCTTGTGTACATACTTATTAAAACATAAATCAAAAGTGTTTGAAAAATTTAAGTGTTATTTGGTAATGGCTGAAACTAAATTTGGTGTATCACTGCAAAATTTAAGATGCGATAGAGGAGGTGAATACGTATCTCATGAGTTTATAAACTTTTGTAAAACAAGAGGGATTATATTAGAATATTCCATGCCGAGGAATCCATCCCAGAACGGCATCTCGGAACGTATAAATTGAACATTACTTGATAAAGCTAGATGTCTACTGTTTGATAGCAATTTGGAAAAGGAAATGTGGGGAGAAGCTATTATGTCAGCAACATATCTTGTGAATAGACTATCCACAAGTGCCCTGCCCGACGGTGAAGTTCTTGCAAAGCGATGGTATGGATTTGAACCTGATCTTGAGAAAATAAAAGTTTTTAGATGCCCAGCATATTCGCACATCCACAAAGAGGACAGGAAAGGGAAACTTAGTGAAAGTTCAAAGAGACTTTTTCTTGTTGGTTTCTGCGAGAACCGTAACAGGCTGTGGAATCCCTCTACGAGGAAAATAGAGTTTGCACATAATGTTATTTTTGATCAAATTAGAGAATCAGAAACATCTCAAGAATTGCCTGTTCCTGACATTAAACACGTTGTGGTTCTGCCTAAAGAATATAATCCAAGGAAGTCTACTACTGATGAGGAAGAAGATTTTTATGATTTTGAATCATTAGATGAAGAAGAAGAAGAATCAGAAGAAAGACCAAAACGAAAGAAAATGAAGCCTAAATATCTTGAAGATTTTGTAACAACACTGGCGTTTCAGATGGCACTCTCTGTATGTGATACTCCTCAATTTTATGATGATGCCATCAAGGACGTGGGTTGGCGGGAACCCATAAACAGTGAATTGAAGTCATTAGAAGAAAATCACACTTGGGAGGTCGTGGATCCTCCAGAAAACCAGCCAATAATTGATAGTAGATGGGTCTTCACCTCAAAAATTGTCGATGGTGCACCCAAGAAGAAAGCCCGTTTGGTTACAAGGGGCTACCAACAGCCTTCAACAGAGGACGAAGACTTGTTCGCACCAATAGCGAGGATGGTCACTCTTTGAATCCTGCTCTCTGTAGCTGTTGAACGTGATCTCCACATCAACCAACTAGATATGCTTTCAGCATTTTTAAAAAGTGAGTTATCGGTTCCTGTGTATATGAGGCCACCGGATGGTCTCAAGTGCAGTGAAGTGCAGGTATTGAAATTAGTAAAAGCACTATATGGTCTAAGGCATTATCAGAAAATAAGTTTGAATATTTCTGTAAACTCGTAAATCTTGTTAAAGTATAATCTTAGACCGAATGTGGAATTAAGAGTGGGTGTTGTTGATAATTCCCCATTTAATTAATATTGTTTATTAAGTGTAATTATTTAATTAGTTTGTTTGTTTGTTTATTTCGTTTTACGTCACTTTATGCTGCTATGGCTAATCGGACGATGCTACGGTGGGAGTCCTAAATTTTGCCTATCCAGGTATAATTAGGATAGGGATCTTTAACGAGTACCTGACATCGCACAGGCTCGGGACCCCCATTTTACGTCCCTTCCGAAGGACGGCATAGCTAAGGATTTTTTACTCCCTTAAAAAATCCTAAGGTCATCTGCCGGGCTGCGAACCCGCGATCTTGGGTTTAGTAGGTTGCTATGCTAACCACTACACCACAGGTGACCCCATTTAATTAGTTTTATAATGTATGCTGAATCAAGGCAACACTGTGTATGTATGGCAGTGGCTGTTCTGTCATCTAACGTTCCTGTTGTCATGTTATGTTCTTTTTGTGCTCTACCAAACCATTATATATATGTCAGTTTTCATCAAGTATAACTAGTAGTTATTCTTACTTCCCTTTAGCTATTACAAAAGAGCAGTGATTCAATGTCGTTCTAAATTTATTTCATAACAAAATTATTTCAAATGTTTAAAATTCAAAAGTAATTTACTGTCAATTAAACTAAATTAAATCAATACTATGAAGTCAACAATTTAGCACCCAAATATCGTCATCAGTGGAGTGGATTGTAAGAAAAGTAACTTGTAATTGTAATGATATCAAACCACTTGTCTCCTCAAAAGTAAGATGTAAAAGAAGTTAACAACAGTTTCTACAAGTGTTTAGTGTTTTACAAATTAATATTTTCTTGTTTCCTCTTCCTAATGTGAAAAAGTGGAACACAAGTTTACAACATTACTACCCACATGGATATAGTGTTTTATATTTCATTTCCACTTCCCTAATGTGAGAAATTTTCATTGTGCATACTGTGTAAATGGATTCTTTGTCACCTATATTACTTATTGCCTTAATGTAAGGTAGACTACTTTTAATTGAATTAAAAACTTCTATGTAAAAAAAAGAAAGAAAGTTTACCAGAATTAAACAACATGAATTTCAACATTGATTTAGTTTTTTCTATTTAGATATATATATATGGATAAATTTCTTGACTGTTACTAAACATATATATATATATATATATATATATATATATATATATATATATATATATATATATATATATATATATATATATATATTTAGGTATTTTGGGAAGGAGCATAGATGGAGCATGTTGTTGATAATTCCCCATTTAATTAATATTGTTTGTTAAGTGTAATTATTTAATTATTCTTATTATGTATGTTTAATCATGGTAACACTGTGAATGTACTGTCAATTAAACTAAATTAAATCAATACTATGAAGTCAACAATTTAACACCCAAATATCGTCATCAGTGGAGTGGATTGTAAGAAAAGTAACTATCCCACAATTTTTCCACTAAATGCATTCCCCTTGGGTATGATGGTTTGCCCTGCTCTAGAAAATAATAGCTTTGTTGGCACAGAAGTGAAAACAGTAGCAACATAATTCAAAAACAACCTACAGAAAATTGGAAAAGTTGCATTAATAACATGAAACATTCGAAGCATTTTTATAATATAGAACAAAATATTTAAGCATCGATATATCAAAAGAAAAAATAGCCGACAACCGAAAGAAAAATATTGATATATTTCTATTAACCATGTAACGATACCCATCCCCAATCAGATAAGTTATTATAATACTGATGAAGGAAACTTTAATTTTTTATTCCTCTTTTTTAGAGATGTAATGGGATCATTCATTATTCCAATGAATACTGTAAGAACTTTAATACTGTTTGATTCATAATCTCGTCAGGACAATAGGATTATATCACCATCAGATGCTTAAAATCTCAATTCAATGACTAATTCTCGATTTTATAAGGTTAGCAACCGCAACGTGCTTATTTTCTAGTGCTTTGTGAATAGGAGTGAGTCCCCAGCGATTCTTAGCGTAGGGATCTGCTCCATGGTTCAGGAGCTTTATAGAACAATTCATATGACCTCTTGACGCAGCATAATGCAGAGGGGTTGCATTTCCTACTGATGTGCTGTTCACTGTAGCTCCTGAAGCTAAGAGAAGGTTAATCATTCGACAATATCCCCTCTCGGCTGCGAGGTGAAGAGGTGTCCAATCCCATCTGTCACAACAGTCAGGCCTAGCACCAGCGGCAAGAGCACTAGATGCTTTTGCTAAGTCATTATGTCTAGCAGAAGACAGCAATTTCATCTCGGCGATGGTCTAAAAAAAAGAAATAATCAACATGATACTTTCTATAAATAGAAAGAAATGTCATTTATTTTTTTTTTTTTTTTTTTTTTTTGGTTTAATATATTTTCTTTTTTAACAAGCAAATTTAAATTTCTAAAATTCAAACACAATCAAAAAGTTTCCAAAATAAATAAAGGTAGAAGTTTTTAAATTCATTCAATTTTTAATATTTTTTTAAAAGAAACTTCTGTGATTTGATACTAAATTGCCTTGTCCTAATGAGCTTGGTAAGAAGTCTAAATGACTAACAGGTTATTCACAAAAGATAGATATGGATCAAGGTGAAACAGAGTAACATCCATTTTTTTTTTTTTTTTTTTTTTTTTTTTTCACAGAAATTAATTAAAAATTATATCAGCATTTAAAAAAAAAAATTATATATACATATATATATATATATATATATATATATATATATATATATATATATATATATATATATATATAAAAAATATATATATATATAAAAAAATTATATTACATATATATATATATATATATATATATATATATATATATATATATATATAGTCGACTCTGCATAATGTGATCACAGTTAATGTTATCAACCACTTTGGGTGATCATAATGGCTTGGAATGGGCCCATACAATACCATCTTTCCTTTTATTGTGATCATTCTCAAAATCTTGGAATTCCGACTTTTTTTTTGTTGGAAGCAGGACCGCTGGAGCTGGCACAGGTAATTCTTTCCAAGAACATCCCTTTTTCTATGAATGTACAATATAATCATCACCTTCTCTCAACTATTATGAAAATAACTTCACTAGCTCTGCTCAGTATGATTTCGTCCTCTGAAGTGGTGAGACCATTTTTGTTTTTTGAGTGATTTTTCAGTTTTTTTTTTTTTTTTTTTTTTTTTTTTTTTTTTTTTTTTTTTTTTTTTTTTTTTTTTTTTTTTTTTTTTTTTTTTTTTTTTTTTTTTAAATGAGCACAGCATTATCAAAATTAAGGGACCTTAGTTTATCTGAAATGATGGAGATCTTAAAATCATATGATCGACTGTCTACCAGAATAAGTCAGCGCAACTTTGAATATTTCTCAGCCATTGCTGAATAAACAACAAACAGCAGAAGAATATCGAGAGCTCATTTCTGCAAAATGAGAATCAATATCAGAAAAGAAATACAGTAGGAAAAGAAGAAGATGTGAAAGAAACCTTAAGAGGTTCCTGAAAGTGAGGGAAAAAGATTAAAGAGAATTAGCCAAAAAAACTTGGGAAAAGTGATTTCATTGCTACAGAAGGGTGGTTTCATCGGTGGAAGAAACAGGAAAACAACCGTTTCACAAAACTTCATGGAGAGCAAGCAGAGGCAGAAAATAAAGCTGCAAATTCTTGATTCCAGTGGCAATGGCCGAAATTATTGGCCCAATACTCCAACATTTGAAGAGTGGATGGATATCGATAATGATGTTACAGCTGATGAAAAAATGAGTAAACAGGATGGAGATGATGAAGAAGAAGAAGATAAACCTGATGTAAGACCTCCTTCTAACAAAGAGATGCTCGATGCATTGGCAGTTTTGATTCAAAGAATACAATTTTGTGGCGAAAACTTTCAATTACATTATACGAGCACTTTATTTGTGCTGTTATAAAAAATTGCAAAAACAATCAAAGATTGAAGGTTTAAAAAAAAAAAAAAAAAAAACGTAGACATTTGTTTGTTTTGTACATATGCACGTTCTTACATACGAGGTGTGATCAAAAAGTTCCAGGACTTTTTATATACTATGGGAATGCAATGTCTCACAGCGATGCGGTTGGTAGCATTGTATTGCCTGACTCGACAGGAACACAGCTGTGTTTGCAGATCAATCATAACATCACTGAAAGTAACATTGGCACAGTTTGTTTGAGGTTAGTTTTATAGTTTGGCTATTTTATGAAAATGAATGTGAAAGAAGAGCAACGTGTTTGTGTGAAGTTTTGTGTGAAACTGAACAAAACGTTTTCTGAAACCTTTTTGATGTTACAAGAGGCTTTTGGTGAAGAATGTCTAAGCCAATCATCCTACCATCAGTGGTTCAAGAGGTTTAAAGATGGCCGAACATCCACAGACGACGATGCTCGTTCCGGATGCCCTTCAACGTCAATCAATGATGACAATGTTGCTAAAGTGAACGCTCTCGTACGATCAGACCGTCAACTAACAATCCGTGAAATGGCAGAAGAGTGTAACATTTCATTTGGGTCATGTCAGGAAATTTTAACTGAAAAACTTCAAATGCGTCGTGTTGCAGCAAAGTTTGATGGGTGATTGACAAAGTGGTGATTGGGTCCTTCACCATGACAATGCTCCTGTTCACTCTGCATTAGTTATCCGTAACTTTTGTGTAAAAAACGCAATGACTGTCATTCCTCAGCCCCCCTACTCACCTGACCTGGCTCCAGCCGACTTTTTTCTTTTCCCGAAGCTCAAGAGACACCTGAAAGGACGAAGATTTCAAACAATTGACGAAATTAAAGAAAAAACAACGGAGCTACTAAACACCTTTACAAAAGAAGAGTTTTCTGGGGCCTTTGATCAGTGGAAACACCGGTGGGAAAAGTGTGTTGCTTCCCAAGGGGAATACTTCGAAGGAGACAAATTTGAATAACCTGTATGTTGTATGAATAAATGTATAAAAATTCAGTCCTGGAACTTTTTGATCACACCTCGTATTTTGTAGTTACATAAATGCATATGTACATATTGTAAATTAATTTGTAAATACATATTTTTTATTGTAAGTATTTTCTACATATGTAATAAAAATTGTTGTCTATAACATTTTTTCTTTTAATTGTCTGTTGGTGTCTTTTGCTTAATTTTATTAATCGGTTAGTGTGATCACCTTGTGTGAAGAGAAATTCTGCAGTAAAAACTTGAAAACATTAGAAAACCTGTAGTTTTTCCTTGAAATATAAAACTAAAATATAAAAAAATACTTACCCTTGAGGAAGGAGGTGAAATTTCAGGATCAGTTGTTCGTCGCCTCTGCAAACATGTAAAATAAAATAAAATAAAATTATTTTAAAGAAATTTATTCCTAAACAGAATAAATTAAGAAAGAATAAATCAAACAATGCTTATTAATCTAAAGGCACATCAATATCAAAAATATATATGTGTGTGAAAAACACTTTAAGTTAATAAAAAATAAACATATAAAAAATTTATATGGACGCCTAAGCAACCACATAAGTCACTTTTTGGCCAAAATTAATCATACCTTATCTTTTACATAAAATTTTGAACTCCATTCATTTCCGAGTCCAGATTTTGAAATTAACCAAAGGTAGGTTTTGTTCACATGCCACAAATGGAATCCTTTGACTACATGCTACTTAGCTGTTTTTCGTGTGGTGCATTGGTAAAATGGAAGCATTAATAAGTTTCTCATTTTCTATTTTAAATAAAAATTAAAGCAATGTTAAATCACGAAAACCGAAGTGGAGCGCTAGGTGGAAAAGTAGAAAGGTTGAAGTACCACAAAGTAGGTTTGTAAGTATCGTCAGCGCCCATTCTAGATTTTTCTAGTTTATTAACTTTAGACAGTTATTTGTTATAAATAGAGCGTAAAGCATTAATTTTTTTTACCACCGTACTTCTTTCTGCCGCTGGGTCAAACTCCTGGTATTTTTTTATAAGCTCAATATATGCCAGGTCTTAGTTATTCCTATCGGAATATTCTTTGCTCTCAACGAGCCCCAAACATGGTAAACTTCGAAAAAGATCAATAAATTCAATTTAAAACTCTTGGGGAGTTTGTCTACGTCCAATATCTGACATATCAATGAAGAATACTAAACACAACTGAAGAAATTGTAGCGAGAAATGGTTGCCACCAGTTTACCCCTTCAGACATGTCGCTACGATTCTGCAAAATTGATCCGGGCCGGGATCAACCATCCAATCCAGCTGCAACTCCGATAAATCACTACGATGTCCCGTTTACACACAACGATTAATTGCAACAACTGGATCGTTGCAATAAATCGCTACGATTTATTGTAGCGTGTAAACCGAGCTTTAGCTAAACTATAATCTAATCGAAAACAAATAATTTAATTGTGATAGAAAATTATTTTAAGATAAAACCATAGCAATAATCGGAGTGATTAAGGTTACATTTGACCCATAAAAAAAAAATGTATACAGAATGAGAACAGAAAAATAAAAAACATTAAATATGAATAAAAAATAATATTTACACTGTTGAAAGGCTCTGATGGCGTTGGTAAGCTAGACTGTTGTTGGTCTTCAACATTTAATGTGGACATTTCATCCTAAAATTAAAATTCACTAAATATTAAAACAAATCAAAAAGAAGAAAATAGAAATAGAAACTTTAGAAATAAACAACTAATGACTACATGAACATCCATTATCCAGAGTAATAGCAAGAACAAGTGAGCAAAGAAAAACAAATTATTTTTTTTAATGCATTAATATAAAGGAAAATTGATGATAAAAATAAAGGAATCTTTTAGGGTCAAACCACTGAAGTAACAAACTAATTTTTGAACCATAAAATAAAAACAGAACCTAAAAACTTCTTTATTATCACTATATGGAGCCTTATAATCTACCACTGAATAGTGGCATAAAGACGCTGTCACCACTCCACTCAACCCTGCACCAGAAACCAAGCTGTTGATGTAATAATATCGTGTACAAATCTTGATCTCATCTTAGACGTCTTTTTCTATGACTCAAAAAAAGACATAGTCAAACACATCTCCTTTTTGGCATGTACATTCAAAGTCTTTTTTGAGTAAATTCTTCCTCTCAAACTAGAAAAATTCATCCAATTTGATAAATATTAAAATTGGTAAATACATATTTTGTAGACTTGATAATGATTCCTTATAAGTAAGGAAACAATAATTTATTTTTTATACCAGGTATGCAAGTTTAAAATGTCGTTTTAATTCCAATAGAATGCGCTCTTAGCCTATTGAAGGATTTGCTTATCTCTAAACGCTATTTTGTTTGTTAGTCATATGTTTACAAAAGTCAGTTGTTTTTAAGTCGTTTACGTGGACGTATCATACCTTTCTTTGGTGTTAAAAATGTCTAATTTTAAGCCAAATAAAGAGCATTGGCGGCATGTCATGATTTTCTTATTTAATCAAAAGAAAAAGGCATCTCAATGTCATCGAATTCTTGTTGAGACTTATGGCGATGTTGCTCCAACCGTCAGGACATGTGAACGTTGGTTTCAAAGTTTCAAACGTGGTGATTTTGATGTTACTGATCAAAAACGAGAAAATCGACCAAAAAAGTTTGAGGACTTCGAATTGCAATCTTTATTAGACGAAGACAATACCCAAACCCAACAAATGATGGCAGAACAGTTGAATGTCACTAGGCAAGCCATTTCAGATCGCCTGAGAGCTATGGGAAAGATTCAAAAGGTTGGAAAATGGGTTCCACATGAATTGGACGAACGACAGATGGAAAAACGAAAAACTGTGTGCGAAATGCTGCTTTTACGCCACGAAAGAAAGGTTTTTTTGCATCGAGTTATAACTGACGATGAAAAATGGATTTATTTTCAGAATCCCAAACAAAAAAAATCATGGGTAACGCCAGGACAACCATCCACATCGAGTGCAAGACCGGATCGTTTTGGGAAGAAGACAATGCTGTGTGTGTGGTGGGATCAGAAGGGAGTAGTCTACTATGAGCTTCTCAAACCCGGCGAAACAGTCAATACCGAGCGCTACCGACAACAAATGATCAATTTGAGTCACGCATTGATCGAAAAAAACGCCCAGAATGGGCTCACAGGCACGCCAAAGTCATTCTTCAGCATGATAACGCTCCTGCACATTCAGCCAGATTGACTAAGGAAACGATTTCTTCGCTTGGTTGGGAACTCCTACCCCACCCGCCGTATTCACCTGACACGGCGCCTTCTGATTATCACCTCTTCTCATCGATGGGACACTCATTGGCGGAGCAACACTTCAACAATTTCGAAAACGTACGAAAATGGCTCGATGAATGGATTTCAAATAAAGATGAAGCATTCTTTTGGAATGGTATCCATATATTGCCCGAGAGATGGGCAAAATGTGTAGAAAGCGAGGGTCAGTACTTTGAATAAAATATATTATACTTTTTTTTTAAATTACTGTGTATATATTTTAAGAAATAAACGACATTTTAAACTTGCATACCTGGTAATTATTCTGTGTGAGTTGTTTCCAAGGGTATCCATTGGGTTTTTAAATAACACAAATATAAATTAAGACAAATTACATTTATTATTATGAATAACCAAATTTATATAAACATCTTAAGATTTAAACAATAGTTTTTATTTTATTTAATTAATAGGCTTTCTCTGTATTTTTCTTTCATTACCATACATATATATGATTGTTAGTAGTGTTAATTGAACGAAAAATAAATGAGTAGTGTCAAAATCTATGGCACATACTCCAGCAAACCTTGAGGACCACATATATTTATTGGTCAGCAAGTCTGATAATCAAAGAGATTGATCATTACCTCACCTATCTGCTTACTGACCATGGTAGTTTCAGGGCCAATTCTTGCCAATGCTTGCTTCGAATTAGATAACAAATCATTCTCTAATAACTTCCGTCAGTCTGTATGAATGTCATTGGACAGCCCACATCCTCCAATCCTCAACTCCCAAGATCCTCCTACCATCCTCTGCTACGTCATCCATCCATCTAAGACTGAGTCTTCCTCTGGCTTCTGGTCCTGTGTATATCCTCCTTTATGATTCTTTTGAGGATCTCAACCTCTGATATATGAGCCACATGGCCGGCCCTATCTTCCAGACTGATGAGTTTCACTATGCCTGGCTAGCTGAGGAGATACACTTCTTGATTAGTTCTTCTATGGTATCCTTCATCAACTCTCCTCATCTTGCCATATTTGCACCAATCTAATAGAAATAGTAAAACATGAATTCTTCTGTTGCCATGGGTTCATGAAAGAAAAGGAAGAGGTAGTGAGGACTCAGCCAGCTGTTGGTCCCACAAAACCTGGTTAGTCGGATGATTACTGCATAGGAGATCTAAAATGCCATAACAGATTACTCAGCTCATGTTGGCAGAAAGCTATGTATACAGGAATGGGAAAGGCAAGGTCTGATAGAGGCTTAATAATTAGAAAATAAAATTAAGCACACAGTAAATACATCTGCCAACAGCTCAACTGTAGGGTGAAGAAGAATAGAGATGCAGTTTTTTTATAGAGTTTTAGTCATCTTATGAAAGATTTTCCTCCTACTTTTACAAAAAAAAGATCCATTAAATTGAGGGATATAAAAACACACTAAAACATATTATCATTTTATATCAAACGCAAAATAAAGGTTCAGTATAATTGGATTCCTAGGTAATTTAACCCTGGATAATGAAATTCCCATATTCTAATGTATCAACATACATAGCAATAAACACTAATAAAACAAAACTGGAACTGATTGAGCAACTTGAATTAATATTACCTCTAAATTAATTGGTTTACAGCTGTAATTAACTAGTGAAGATTCACCTCCCATCATCCAATCCTGATAATAAAATATATATTTTAAAAATAACATCATGTATCAAAAACACAACTTTCAAACATTGCACAAAGAACAGTTCATCTCATTTGAATAAATATTTCACACAAACCTTTATCATAAATGGCAAATTAAATTTATTAATGGTCAATTGTAATTTTTCTGTGTTTAATAATAACTACTAAAATATTTTTTCCACTTCATTCTATGAATAATAAAAATTTCTTTATTGTCACACAATATCTTAAAGTGCTATTCTCATTTAAATTGTGATGAAAATGTTTTAGTGCAATTTATTACATCCTTTCATTTAATAATTAGAAAAAAATAAAAAATAGTGGCCCCTTGAGCTTGTGGCTAAAGAAAGAATAACATTGAACATGTTTTAGTGGTTGCCACCTTGACCATCAATACTCATTTGTTTTCTTTAAGTCCTGGCAACAAATATATAAAAAAAAAGAATATTTTCCATTTAATTACTGATAAGTGAACAAAAAGCAAATTTTTAATCAGAGCAACGCCAACAGAGCTAGAGCATGTTAAAAAAGCCCCTACGTTTAAAAATAGAGGTTTCAAACATTACTTTTTTTATTTACAACGATATAGCCCCTAAACAATGGGTTTTAGTGACAAATTTTATATAACAATAAATATAATCCATTAAATTTTTGATGAATGTGATGTCAAATTTTTGATACAAGCAAAACCAACTGAGCTAGAGTGTGTCAAAAAATATCCTACACTTAAAAATAGAGGTTTTTAATGTGACTTTTTTTTTTTTAATTCAAAACAACATTTTGAACAGCCGATATGGGTTCGAGCAAGATTGGTCAAATCTAAGTTAAAAATTTTTATTTTGTACTAGGGGAAACAGAGTCAAGAGGAACAGACTCATTAGAACCAGTCTCCTAGTCAAGATTATTTATTTTAAGACAAGTTGAGCTCCTAACTGCTCTTATTCTCCTAATATCAAACAATCAAACTACATGTAACACTCTCACATTGCCCATAAAAAGTTATGAAAAATTTATAAAATTATGAAAAAATAATATCATAATTTATCACCTCAATAGATGTCTGCGTGCTGACCGATACTCCTTCTGGTTTCACCTGAATACCCATATCCTGAAAACTTCCCATTATATTATAATAAAAAAATAAAGCTAGCAAATGAGAAAAGTAAGTTGAGTAACAAATACCTGTACACCGTCAGGTCCAACTTGAGTCCCTCTAGTGACCAGAGGGTTTAAGCATGCCAAAAGGTACTGAGTGGTAGTATCTCCAGACTGATCCAGGTAATTGAAGATATCATACTTTTCTTCAAGCCCTATAAGAGCACTAACAATCGATTGGGGCATTACAAACTGTTTTTCGACAACCAACTGGGCCAAAGTAGTCAAAACCTTAGCCACATGCTCCTGAGAGAACTTATAGTCGTCCCTCAGCCATACACTAATAAATGATGAGCCCATCTGCGGAAGGTGCTCCGCCAAAGAGACAAGAGCAATGATCGTTGCTACGTCTCCTCGCAGAAGACTGTAGAAAAGAGACAGCATTAGTCCTTGTGCCGTGGTCAGCTCAGCAGTACTCACAGCTGGAGAATAAATAGAGAAGGTGATCGCAAATTGGACTGCAGCAGCCATTTTAGAGGTGATGGGTCGACAAAGGTCGATTGACTGCCTTCTAACCTGGACATCTGTAAAACATAAATACAATACACTGTTTGTTGAAATCAGTAGTTTATGAGGTTTGTCACTTTACAACTGAGGTAGAAAATAGAAGTAAATCTTGTCTCTCAAAAAGGCCATGCTACATTTTAAGTAATCAGTTAATTATTCCTATTTTAATATTATTTAGGATGCCATTATGTATGTATATATATATGTGTATGTAAGTATGAGTATACATAATGTAGTCTGGATTGGTAAGATTTTACTTTGGGAGGCATTCTAATAATTTTAAAAATAGATTTGCAGTAAATAATCATGAATTGTACCACCTACACCAAAATTAAATAGTATAATTGCTTTTAAAAATCAATGTTATATAGAAAATAAATAAACAATACACAAAGGCCTGAATTCTAACAATCTCTAGATTTTTCTCAATAACTAATACTAATAGATTATGTTTTTTTAGTCATGTCAGTATATGTATCCGGAATAAATTTGTGCAGGGAGAAGTGTATTCAGTGTTTTATACACTGAGGAAAAGTGTGTTATATGTAAAAAGTATATTGATTCATGAGGATTAGTTTTTAAACCAACTTAATTTGATAATAAATTCAAGCTGACAAATTGACTAACATCATATATATATATAATTTAATTATTCTGAATTATTCCTTGAATAATTATTATTAAAATAAGACAGTTAAAATATTATAACAGTGAATAGTATTTCGTAAATATATAAAAACATTCCAAATTAATACTACTAATAATGTTTCTATAAAAGTTAGGATAAGAACACTTTACTCACTGTCCATGTTATTCAGAGATATATAAAAAAACTTCACAATAATTGAAGAAGTTATCTTAAAAACATGAATTTGAATAGAAAAACCGTTATCTAACGATATTAGCAAAGAAGTATTCTCTTATGTACATTTATCTCACTCCATCGAACATCCAGAATATACTATAAAATTCAGAAAGATCTTGACCTCGATATAATAATCTAGGTCAGTGAAATGGTAAAATTTGTAGCATTATTATAATAATCTATAGGTCGAGATTTTATTTCAATTATTCACACTACATTTATAATAGCAATATATTTAATTTGTTTAATGTTATAACACCATACGTCAACATTTTCTAGTATCCATCTTCATGAACAATGAAACGTTAATTAAAAAATGTAATTTTAAAAAAAAATTAAACCGACTTCAAATTGATAGATAGGTATACAAAATTAGAAACAGCCAGTGAACCCAAAAGGAAAAAAATAATATTCTTTAGGAATTACGGAAAAGAAAAACAAAATTCAACAGCGGATTTGTCTGAGATATGCCTAATTCAGTACACACACCGACAATTTTTTTTGTGGTTGGTGCCAGCCAGGAGCAGGAGCTGGTTAAAGGTAGGCGCACACCTTTCGTCATCGGACGGATCGGATTTTTAAATTCGACCTATTATTTTAATAGGAAGTGCGCACACCTTTCAACATCTATGTCTACGCATTCTAAAGCAGTTACATCTAAAACCCGAAACCGTCCAATGAAAAAAGGTGTGCGCCTACCTTAAGTCCGCCACTGTGGTCGCTGGCACCGACCTCAAAAAAATTGTCGGCGTGTATACTGGATTAGGTGTATCTTGGAACTATCCGCTTTTGAATTTTGTTTTCCTTTTCCGTAATTCCTAAAAAATATTATTTTTTTCCTTTTAGGTTCACTGGCTGTTTCTAATTTTTTATAACTAACTACTAAATTAAAGTCGGTTACAGTTTTTTAAAAACTGCATTTATTTCTTAGTTTTTAGTGTACTTAGCTAAGATAGGAGTAAAGAGGTAGTTATTGCTTATTATTATTATTATTATTATAGGTAGATAGGTAATATCTAAGTGATTACGTTTGATTATTAGTAATTTATAAGTCTAAATTACTTCATAACAAAGGGGAGATCCTTATTGAGAGGTTCTGCTAAAAAAAATGAAGAATCGTGGGGCAGAGGGCAGCATGGAAAGGACAAAGAGACTCTTTGATCAAAGAGATAGACGCAAAACTCGTGGTGCGGAAACTCACAAGTCTCAGCGACTCGTTCGCATGTCAGAATATACCCGTAAAATACGTGGTCTCGAATCTGAAGACGAACGTATTCAGCGTTTTCAGAAAATAAGAAACCAAGCGCAAATCGCACGTTCTGTCGAATCTGAAGACGAATGAGCTTTGCGTCTTCAGAAGGCGTCGAATATGAGAAAAATACTCATGCTCTAGATTCTGAAGACGGACGAGCCGTGTGTGTTTAGAAAATGAGAGAGCACGCGCAAATCGCACGTTACTTTAAATCTGAAGACGAATGAGCCGTGCGTCTTCAGAAAGCTGCCGAATACAAGCAAAATTCACATGCTCTCGAAGCCGAAAAACAAAATTCTTATGCGTTTGCAACATACGAGAGATCTTATTAAAGCTGTCCGTACGTCAAACCTAGATGAAAACGTACAAAAACGTCTACATCAAAGTGAACACATACGGAATATTGGGTGTAAAGAGTCTGAGGATGAAAGAATAGAGCAACTAAAAAAGCCCTGAGTGAAAACGCTCTTATTCAAAGATTGTTAGAAAATGAAGAACAGTGACTACACCGTCTTTCTCTAATGCGTCAAAACGCACAGCAGCGACGTCGTCGGATACACGGCTAAGAAGAATTTCTGAATGATTTTAAAGACTTTGCTGATAATCCGTGCTCTATATGTCATAAAATGCTTAATATTAAGCAAAGGTAAAGTTCCATCTCAAGCCTATATTTTCTTAATTTACCCGTATCTCTGAAACCACTGGACCGATTTTAATGAAGCTTAAACTTTACCCTAAGTTGAAGTGTACCTAACTTAAATCAGAAAGGATCATCTCGATATGACTTATATTTTTCGAGAAATCCGTGAACAAACATACACTTACAAAATAAAGCACACGTGCTTGGAAGCCTACATGGATCATCATACTAAAATATTATCCAATTCCAACAATATTACATATACATGTCAAACTGATAACCTCCTTTTTTTTTAAGTCGGGTAATAACTATTCAAATACCTACCTATATTTTCTTAATTTGCCCATATCTCTCAAACTACTGGACCGATTTTAATGAAACAAACTGTTTCCTAAGTTGAAGTGTACCTAACTTACTAGTGTACCTAAGGCAATACTTAGAAAGAATCATTTGAAAACAGAACTTACTAGTTTAATAATAAAGTGTATTACAGATGTGAATTTATGGCAGAGCAGTAAATAGCTGATTATTTAAAAGAAGAAAATAGGAGGTTATACTAGTCAATGTTTTTTTTAGTTTACGAACTAATAAATTTACTATTTGGATAGTAAATATAAGCAAAATACATTGATTCATGATGACTGACACATTGGGACATGGGTCTCATAGGCTTGATACAGGCGATAACTTTGCCTGCGTATATGACCAATTTATATTATAATAAAAAGAACCAGAGTTTAAATATGATTAAACAATCTTAACACTTTTAAAACAATTAACAAGATTAATTTGTATTTTGAAAGTGTTTATATTGAAATATCATGCTTTGGTAAACTTCACTACCGTAAATACCACCAAATTGAATCATGAAAACTTAAATGGTAGTGAAATCGGTCCTGAGGTAACATAACTTTCATCATCCTTGTCCGAGATAGGACCATTTATAGCGATTTGAGCTTACAACACATCGTGCACTACATCGGTCTTCTGCTATTGGCCTAACCTCCACAGACAGGTGGTTTAGCCATTGTCCTTCTGAAATAAGCGACTGAAACTGATGTTTGTTTGCTCACCTCTACGCCTTATTTCGTATAAACGTAAAGCATTCAATTTTAAAAAGGTTAAATCAGTAAAACATATCATTTTTAAGTTTTATTATGTGTTACACAGGACTGAAGTCGACATATACTTGCACGACAAACGGATTGACATTGCACTAATAACAGAAACACATTTAACACCCCGAACTAAATTTTACATCCCAGGTTACAAAATATATAGAACAGATCACCCAGACAATACACCTCACGGAGGTACAGCCATCCTCATCAAAACTGCTCTCAAACACAATCCATTACAATTACCCATAACACCAGACATTCAAGCAACAGCGATCATACTATTAACCCGACAACACAGCATTACGTTTGCTGCGGTTTATTGTCCTCCGAGGTATGCTCTGACGCACACTATGTTCAGTGATTTCTTCAGACGTCTTGGTAGATGCTTTATTGCAGGAGGTGACTACAACGCCAAGGATCAGTCTTGGGGTTCACGACTGAGTACTCCACGAGGAAGAAACCTAAAATGTGCCCTCCATGAGCTTTCATTGGATACAATATCACCTGACTCACCTACTTATTGGCCAACTTCCAGACAAAAAACACCAGACTTACTAGACTTTTTCATTACTAGAGGACTTAGAACTATACCTTACAGCATAAGTACTAGCTCACATCTTTGTTCTGATCATTCTCTTGTGCATTTATTACTATTTGAAGAACCTTGTGAAGCAAAAAAAAAGCCGACTCTTACTAACGGCAAAACTGATTGGGATGCATTTAGAACCTTTTTGAACGACTCTCTCTCAATTCCTTTATCTATCAAGACTGAAAATGAACTGGATGATGCAGTAGAATATTTCACTCAGAACATACAAGAAGCTGCGTGGTCTTCTTCAGTTCCCACGCATAGAAAGTCAGAAAAGCTACCCATTTACCCTCAATACATAAGGGATTTGATCAGAGCAAAGAGAAGAGCACGGAACATATGGCAGACGGACAGATTGCCCTCAGACAAACGAACTTTTAATAGACTTAATAACGAACTCAAGCGACAGATACTAAAATTTAAAAGAGCGAATTACGATAATTACATTAGTAACCTTAAATCTGATGATGGAAGCCTATGGAGGCGTACTAGAAATCTTACCGGGCATCGTGAAGTCCAAGCACCCCTCCGAAAGGAGGATGGCTCTTGGGCCGTGACCGATGGAGAAAGATCAGAACTTTTTGCTAAACATCTCTCAACTGTGTTTACACCACATACGAACTGCAATAACATTGAACATGACAAACATATACACAGCACTTTAGATGTACCCCTTCAACTGACATTACCTCCACCTCCCTTCACACCAGCTCAAGTTGCCGAACAAATAAAAAAGTTACCGAAAAGAAAAGCCCCTGGCTATGATCTGATCACTGCTAGAGTACTCCAACAAATGCCTAGGAAAGGTCTAGTATTCTTAACTACTATTTACAACGCAATACTAAGGACTACTAAATTCCCTCTACAGTGGAAACACGCACATATTACAATGATTCACAAACCAAACAAAGATAAAAATATCCCCTCATCATACCGACCTATTAGCTTACTTCCTGTCTGTTCCAAAATTTTCGAGCATTTATTATACAAAAGACTCTCTGATATACTAACAAAACTGAACGTAATACCAGATCATCAATTTGGATTTAGAACACAACATTCGACTATACATCAATTACACAGAGTTACCGACTACATATGCACGGCACTAGAGCACAAACTGTATGCAACTGGAGTATTTCTGGATGTTGCTCAAGCTTTTGACAGAGTTTGGCACCAAGGGCTTTTCTTTAAACTAAAGACGATACTCCCACCGACCTACTATCTTATTCTACAGTCCTTTCTTTCTGATAGATCTTTCTCTGTCCGTCAAGGCTCAGAGCTTTCTTCTATTAAGTTGGCGTCAGCAGGAGTGCCACAAGGCTCAGTGCTTGCTCCATTACTCTATATCATATACACACACGACATTCCAATTAGCTCTGACATTCTTACAGCGACATATGCAGACGACACAGCAATTTTAACAAGAGATAAAAATCCGAATCATGCTTCACTGACTCTACAGCATCACTTGTCAAAATTACATGACTGGCTAAATACTTGGAAAGTACAAATAAATTACGACAAATCGCAACACATTACATTTACACTTCGACTTGAAACATGCCCACCAGTTTTTCTTGACAAACACACCGATTCCTCAAACAGACACTGTACACTACCTTGGTCTTACATTTGACCGAAGAATGACATGGGGTCCACATATAAAGAAAAAAAGTAAAACGCTTAACCAAAGACTAAGACTTTTATATTCACTCCTCTCCAAACGTTCAACTCTACAACTTAAACAAAAAAATTAACACTTATACTTACTTACTGAAACCTATTTGGACATACGCTTCTCAGATATACGGGACAGCTAAAAAAGACACATATCAACAAACTCCAAATCTTCCAGGCAAAAACATTCAGGACAATTACAAAAGCCCCATGGTACGTAAGCAACATAACTTTACATACTGACCTACGCATAGCAACAGTTAAAGAACAAATACAAACCTACTACAAACGATTCCACGAAAAACTACATGGACATCCTAATACACAAATAAACAACATGGCCACAACATATATTCCCGACAACACACAGAGAAGACTAAAAAGGAGCTGGATGAGAGACCTCCTTGACTAAAATAATAAAATAAAATAAAGACTGGAGGTGCCGCTGGGTTCTGCTCCCTCTCATGCCTTTCAAGCCTTTTAAATTCGTACCGCAAATTCACTGGTTGTCAAATATTATTTGACAGGTGTGAATAAATATATAAAGTCAAAAAAAAAAAAAAAAAAAAAAAAAAAATTATGTGTTACATTCTTGTGCATATATACATTGGAAATTACAAATACAAAAATCATACAAGTTTTCAATCAAGTGATTATATAATTTTAGATTAATCACATAGGTTACAATACTAGGAATGGAAAGGAGAATTACAAAAAGACAAGACTAACGAGATAAATTAACGTATGGATCGGGAAAGAATTTGAAACTTTTTTTAAATTATCTGTGATATTGATAGAAATAGACCTCTTTGCTCAACGAACATTACTGATCAAACACTACCTTACCTTTACTGATTGTCTTAATGACAGTTTTGAGTATTATGTCATAATTCCATTATAATTAAAATATGGATAAATTCGGTCAAATAATGAAATAAGAAGCCCTTTACAGCTTTATATATGTATATTTGACTTTAACTGAGGCAAGTTGAAAGTTACATGAATTGTTTAGTCTATGCCAAATTTATGTATTTTATTGAAAATGACCCCTGTATATGATTTAACTTTTGTTTGTTTATAAACCTGAATTTGAAAATAAATATATAATCCTTCAATTTTTTCTGATTCTAAACCATTTATTTATATTTTTGTAAAATTTGTTCCTTAATCTCTGACAGTGTTAATTACTACTGGGATTTTATTTTTATTATTCATCTTAAAAACTACTATAATTAATATCTTTACTCCATAATTTGTTCCACTCTTGTTTGATTATTTTATTTTACTTTTATGATCTAAAATGTATGTAGGTCAACTTTTTTTTTTAAATTTAGTTATAGTACTTCCTTTAATTAAAATTAATATCTTACTGCTACTTTATTCAGTTATATTGATACTAAGTTTACTACCTTGTATAAAACTAGGCAGTTGACAAAAGTGAGTTGATCATCATTCTGTTAAATTTGTAGACTTTATGTGTTTAAAAATATAGATATTGCTTTATATTTATTTAAAACCGATTCCAAGGAAAAATTTATTCAAAGAAGTTCGTTATTGTGCTCCTCGGTTTATACGCTGGACTAATATTTGGTTCTTTAATCAATTACATCACTCATTTTGTTTAATTGTTTTTAGGAACTCCATTTTCAAGGATGTCCCTTAGTCCAGCTTTAGCTTTATGCAAGCCAGGTAATTATAAATATCATTTTGATTCCTGACATGTTTTCTTGTTTTTGTTTTATTGTTTTGTAAACTATAAAAAAAAAAAAAAATGTTACAACTATGATTGCGTTTGGTTATTTAATAAAGCATACTATACCTTTGTACATGTATGTAAATCTAGAAGTGTTGATAGAAAATTGTCTTGCACAGTTCATTTATTCTTTTATGGTATTTAAAATAGTAAACTAGAAGATTTATAAGTTTCTTGAGAAAAGTGATTAAATATGCATCAGGAAATCGAAAGAAAAAAAAAAAACACATCCAGGTTGAAAAAAAAAACATTGGAGTGCTCTCCTAACTTTATAACTTATCAATAATAGTATTATAAAAAGCATTCAACTCCTCTTTATTAATATAAAAAACATGTCACATGTTTTTTACTATTAACAAAGAGGAGTTGAATGCTTTTTATAATACTATTATTGATCAATATATATATATAACTCCTTCATTGAAGATTTTATAACTTATTTTATTCTCTGTTAAATTCAACAATCAGCAAAATCCTATGATTAACAGTGATTAACTATTGAATCATCACCAATTTTATGGAGGCTTTTTTTTATAAGAGGAAATGAATTTTCTGCACATAGACGGTAATAGAACCTTTCTTTGGCATTCTTGTACCTTAAGGCCCATTTATACTTGTCACTTTAGATGACAATCTTGGATGAATAATTGAAAGTGATAAGTGTATATTGCCTTTTATCCATTGTTTCATCCATAATGTACACTAAAAATGAACGTTGAAAGTTGACACCTTTCCTGCTTTTGAGGAAAGAGTCGTTCCTCGAACTGATGACTCATCAAGGATGAAGGCTCAGTGAAAAATGTAAACAAATGATCTTTTCGTTTCCTAGACTCTGTCATTACTTCACATTCGACCAGCCGACTCTATTTTGTAGTGTGTTTTTAAATTCTAATATTTTATCTATTATTTTAAATTCAAATTTTATAAAATATCATATAAGTAGCAGGATAAGCAAATGACAATGTTAATCAAAATTTACAAGTGCTTATGGAACATTAAATGTATTGACTATGACAAATTGAATGTATAATAAAATGATTTTGAATTGAACTCAAATTAAATGATTTGTTTATTCCTCAGAATCTTCTGCCAATTCTCTTAAAGGCATTGACAAAGCTGCTAGATTTTATCTTCTTGAGACCCATGGTTTCACCCACCAATGTCTTTGGTCACTGCCAGTTGTCAGTTAAATTTCCTGCAGGTCATGTATAAGTCCAGGTGAAATTATATGAATACTTCCCCATGTATAATTCTAAAATTTCATCTTGAACAAGACATCCTGCCACCTGGTATCACTGCTGTCGTTGCACCTACTGACACAAAATTTTATTGAAAAATTGATCAGTGAAGATGAAAATACTAAAATGGATGAAAATATGTAAACAAGGGTGAAAACTCTGGATGAATTCACTCTGAGTTAATCACTTCTGATGTACATCAAAAGTGAAGAAGTCTAAATCCCAGTTTACATAATGAATAACCAAAACAATTTCTTAAACAAAAAATCTCGTCATTCCCTTTAACTAATCCTTCTGGGAGACCTAAATTTCTCTCCAATAATCCCACAATCCTATTTGTATTCTTCATGGAACTCCCTGTTTCATATCTCATCTTACATTAAGATTAGACTGAACAGTGAGTTTCCTAATTGTTAATTTATTATTAATTAATAAAAAATACTTTTATGAAGTATTTTGTCAGATTTTTCTATGGTTCAGATGTTACCAGTTTCTAGTGAAAAAAGTGAAGTGATTTTATGTGGTGATATATCCTAATTCTCATCTATAGTTTTATAAGGTTTCAACCTACTATCTGTTTTTCACCACCATTCACTTATAAAATTTGCCTCCCTAAGTTATGAACTTAGCTGTCAAGATTTTGCCTTTGTTTGTTTATCTCTTTAGCTAGTTGAAGTTGACTGTTGTCCAAAAGCATTAATAAGTTCATTGCATATATTACATAAAATTAACAGAAGAATTACGAAAATGTAAATAAATGATAAAAATATTATAATTGACTGTATGATATAACAGTTGAAGAATATGGTCAGTGATGCAGTCAGGTTTATAAACTACACATCCAAGTCACAAAAAAATTTTTTACAAGGAGTGCCAACGATTCGATCTGCCCTGCGGGTCTTCTTCAGGACTAAAAAAAATATAAAAATGGATGTCAACAACACGATACAATAATTAACAAATAGAGTACACATAATTACATCATTAATTGAAAGAAAATCAAAAAATTTTATTACATAAAGAATATGAAATGGTATCAAGATCTAGTTGAATGATAGAATTTACAATTGAATTTTTGGTTTTATGATACAGTTCTTAATAACTGATTTTTTTTTTTACATGGATATGTCTTTTGGCTGGGGGTCTATACTTGTTTGGGTTATTGTTTTTTTTTCACAATCAAAAATCAAACAATTTGACAATTTCTAGCTTTGTTAGTGTTGCTTGGATCGAAAATTTGCCGACAGTTTCCTTATCGACACCTTTGAAACTCCTATTTTCTCTCAACTTCATTTATTTCAAATAATCATTATTGTTAATTTAATTATTAATTTAAGTAATTTGACCTTTCAATTCTAAAATGAAAATTGGGAAAAACAATTGATTATAGATAAACATATCCTTGATCTATTGTTTTCCCTATGAGGACGATATTGAGATTTTTTTTTTTTCTATAAAATCATATCATTTTATTCTCATTATTTATTCTGGTGAAATTTCTTATTATTTATATCCATCTTGACAGAGGCAGTCTGGTTGAAGATTGAACCAGCCGATGATTTTGATGGTGAGCAGTATTTGAAATCAGAAGAACTAGAAATATTTGAAGATCCTTCATTGGCTTCACATTTGGATCCTAATACATTTGATCCTTTATTAGGTAGGCAATATTTACTTCTGTATTACTTACATTATTCTTGGGATTTTATTACCCATAAATTTTGTCTGTTTTGGGAGGGTTGTGTGAATTATATATATATATATATATATATATATATATATATATATATATATATAATATGAATTATATATGAATTTTCACATCACCAACATAATTATAAAAAGATCCAGTACAGAGTAAATAGTTATACACACAGAGTAAAAGTTGGGTTGTGGTATATCGAAGCCATGTGAGCTCACTGAAACAGAGCTCCTTAGAATGCTATCAAAGAAGGTGGAAGATTGTTGACCTAAGACTCAATAGGTAAGGGGGCAGGGAGTAGCAAGTAGAATGGAAGGAGGAAAAGAATGAAAGAAAAGGTGATAGAGAAAGTGGAATGAGTTACAATTAGCTTGATTTTATAAAATCATGTCTTTCCAAGTGTTATCAGAGTGACCACCAGATTGGAATTCCCTGAAAACCTGGAATTATGTTTGAATTTTCTATCATTGGAAATATTAGGAGATTATGCTTGAATTTTGTATCTTTGGAAAAATCAGGGTAATTATGCATGAATTTTACGTATTCACCTGTAATTGTGTGAGATCGTAAGATAATAATGAAGGGATTTATTAATTACTTAAAAATTAATTTTATAAAAATAAAGTAAAAGGATTTATTTACTCATTTTCAATTTAAATGACAATGAAAATAATGTATTAAAATATTAAATGCACCGGACGTTTACTCAATTCAATTTGATTTAAAATTCTCAATCTCTTGAAACAAATGACGGCCGATCACAGACTATCAGAATAACATACTACAGTGTTAAAATTGAGCAATTACAAAAAAAAAATAAAATACTAAGAAAACAGAAGAAATTTCAATTTTTTAGTGTTTGGTAGAATGAATGGAAGTGTTTTTATTACTGATTTAGCTCATTTATTTCTGTTTTTTAGATACAAAAGACGTTGTTCAAGTGAAAATTGAGCTAGGATCAGGTGTAGATTGCCATCGTCATTCAAAAGGTTTGAATCTTTAATGATTTAATTTAAACTTCTTTTAAATGTTGTGTTTCCGTTGTTAAATATCTTGTGCATTTTTTATCACAATCATTTTAACTTATTAGTGTCTTCAGAAAATAATTTCCTTTTTTCTTAACAGAGGACCTCATAGTATTTTTTCACAGCCATCTTCACACTTGAGCCACATAATAATTAGATATCAAAAATATTTCTTTATGAATTTCCATATTTTCTAGGCTTAAAGTACTGAGGATGTAATATCAGTTCTAATAATAGCTATTTCACTGATAATTGTTTTAAAATAAATTATTGATTACTGATTTAACAACTTATTTCATATAAAATTATTATTTTTGTGAATCCTTTCTAGTTGTTCTCTTTATCTTATTTGAAGTATGAGGAAATTTTTTAATGTATATTTAAAAATAATGGTATTTTGGTTTCAGATAAAAAGAAACTTCAGAAGAGATACATCTGCTACACATGTGGTCATAGTTACCTACAGTTATGTAAATTAAGGAATCATATCAGAATTAATCATCTTCGACTGTCTAAAAAAAACCGAGGCGGAGAAACAAGGAGCGAATATTTCCCTGTAGCATGTGTTCCTATAAAGCAAAGCGAGTTGAACATTTGAGAACTCATTTTGTGGGCGTGCATGAGCGGAGTAGACCACATCAATGTCCCCACTGTCCTTATTCTGCGGCTCAAAGTGGCACTCTCAGATCTCACATACAGTCACAGCATTTTAAATCCAAGCCTTTTATGTGCACCCTGTGCGACTATACATCGACTCAATCTGGAGCTTTGAAGCGTCATATCATGATGAATCACACTAATGAGAAACCATTCCATTGCAATCACTGTGAATTCAAAACGGTCCAAGCAGGAGATCTAAAGAGGCATTTGATGCTGAAGCACAGCAAGGAAAAGTGTTTTGACTGTCCTTATTGCAACTATTCTTCTATACTCTGTGGCAATGTAAAACGACATATCATGCATATCCATACAAACGACAAACCCCATAAATGCCCGCATTGCGAATACTGTACAAAACTAATGTGGGTGCTTAAACAGCATATAGTTTCAAAGCATTCCAACAGTAAACCATTTAAATGTGATCAATGCAATTATTGTTGTTCAAGGTTAGATATACTGAAGGTTCATGTCTCGTCGAAGCATACAAAAGATAAGCCATTTAAATGTTCATTTTGTGACTATTCTGCCGCTCAGCAACCTCATCTCAAGTATCACATCATATCAAAACATACCGTGGACCGACCTCACCATTGTCCTTATTGTGATCATACAGCAACCACGATAAGCCATCTCAAATCCCACGTCAGGTCACGTCATACAAATGAAAGGCCACACAAATGTCCTAAATGTTCTTATGGGGCTTCAGAACTTGGTACATTGAAACGTCATATAATGTTTAAACACACCGATGAAAAGCCTTTTAAATGTTCCCATTGTGATTACAGAGCTAAGGAAAGTGGCAGTTTAAAACGGCATTTAACGATACATGGGACTGAGCCTGCAAAGCCTGGAAGTTGAAATATTTGAATTTGTAAAATAATTCAAACTTCTTTCATTAAGATTCCTTTGTTAACTGTTTAACAGTAATTGACCACTTCTTTGTCTTTACTCAAGAGTTATGTCTTACTCTTGATACCTTCTTAAAAAGGATCCATGAAATAATATAAATAATATTAATAATAATAATTTTCTTTCTTGGATCCTCCAGAGTTAAATTATTATTATTTTCAAGTTCATGTTTTCTTTTGAAGTTTGTGTAAAGTTTGTTATTCCTTCTGTGGAACAGTGAAACTGTGAGCTTTTGCTTCTTATTTTATCCTAATTTAGGATAGTGAGATTAGTTCTTTGTTTTAATAAGAAGTACTTTGGTACGATCTAGTGTTCTCCCGGCTATTTTTATAGTTGATCATCTCTAGGAAATTATCTAAGTTACCATCTATATTCTTAGACCATTGTTACCAAGCTGATACCTCTCTACTACTCTCAGCTCAACACCTTTTTGTTGTTTTTAAATCTAAATTCCTCAATAGTGTGTTTGATAGTTGGATATGAATCATCTAACTTCTAATAAACCTGACAGATTATCAGAGGCTACAATTTTAGAATTTCTTATCATCTCATCAAATCGGATGATATGGCTTGTTGGGTTGGGTCATTATCATTAATCAGTGTCTCTTTAGATAGTCTGAATCCCACTTCGAGATATAGGAAAAGAGAGAGAGAGATAGAGAGAGAGAGAGAGAATATTTTTATAATTATAACAGAAATTGAGTCTAAATCTGACTTTTTTGTATCAAATACTCAATTAGTAGTGGAAAAATATTTTCTATTTACCAGTTATTTGAATCCAAATTCATAGATATGAACAGGATCCAAAAGTTGTGGGCTCGTGTATCTTCAGATGATCCACAACCTTTTAAATATAATAATCAAAGGTCTCAAGCAGAGATGGAGATGATTTTGACTGAAGAAAAGAGAATAAAAAGGAAAAAAATATAAAGAAGTATTTTGAAATTAGAAGTGAAGTGAACCTAACCATCACTACTGTATGTGATAGATAATATAGCTGAACTGAAAATGAATTAAAATATTATAAAAATGAGAACTCATAAACTCACAAGCAAACAAGAATATAAGTTATGAATTATAAAATAACTCTTAACCCAACTGCCAACTTTTTTTTTGTCAGTTTTACAATTTTTTCTCAACAATGCTGCCAACTGTTAATCACAAAAATACCCTTTGATCCCCAAATGGGGCCCATGGCAGGGAATGGTTTAAAATCATATCATAGGTTAAAATAAATGTTTTTTAATTAAATTCATTTAAGCTTTTTTTCTGTTCCATGAAAGCTCTCTTAACTGGCCTGAAGGCCTGAAAGCTCTCGTTAATGGCAAACTCATTTAGATCGAGCATTTGGCTTGATAAGAAAATCAAAAACATTTGGGGCTATTGAACTAAATAAAAATGAAGATATAGGAAGTTGAGCTATGTAGCCAGGGACACACAATTAAAACTTGTATGTATATCCATGAATACATATCCCATCTACCTACATCTTCATTAGTTCTATAGTTAACAAATACCTCATCAATATAAATAAAAATGAGTATGTTTTACTTAATACTATATGTATCATAGTAACTAATTTACAGGAAAGCATAAATAACTAGTTTATTAAAAAAAAAAAGTATATATTAAGTCCTATAAGAAGAAGAAGAATATAAAGCTGGACTGTACAGACTCACCTTATTAATCCAATGGATTTAAAAAAAATAATACTATTTTATTTCCATTTTTTTTTTTTTCCTCTTTTATTAATAAAAATTTACAACTGTATTACAAAACACATCTAGTAAATATGGGGTATATATGAGATATAATGACATGAATATAACTTGTAGAGTAACTACCCATTGGTGGTACTCTAATGAATATTTACAAAAGAAGATCATGAGGCCATCTTCTTTTTAGACGCCTCAGAGGATTGACAGGAATGGAAATGGAAGCAAGTTGTGCAACAAGTGAATTTGGATGAGCAGTGAGTTTATTATGAAAGGAAAGTTCTATTTCCTTTAAGAAATTTTTATTAATTTTCATTCTTACTAGAAATTTAAATTTTGTTAAAAGGTCTACAACATTAGTGTTCTTTAAGCTAAAGAAAACCGCAAAGACTATTCATTGATTTTTGTTTTCATTATGTACTCTACATTGTTTTATTTTATAGACCCTTTCAAAATTAAACATTTATTTTGTGTAATACATTCTGTACAATAAATAAATTCTGACTATTAATGAGGAAGATGTTTGGTTTTGTTAGTCCTATCTCAGCCATGAAGTTCTTGTACTAAGGAAAATTTAGTATCTGATATCTTCCAAAATTTAGATAACAAGGAAATTCAGTGGAACCACTAAGTATCCAACTTAAAAGGGAAGGAGTAAACTTTGAATTATCAAGGATTTTGATATATCGAATTTTCATTTGTTGAGGTGATTTCTAAATGTCTTGAATATGTAGAGGTTCATAATATAATAAATATTCAATGTACCTAAAGGCCGGTTTACAGGCTCAAGCCATTTGAGCAAACTGGTTTGTGCAAATCAAGTCAATGCTGTTCATAGGTTAAGTTCTGCTTGTACAGTTTTGATGTGAAAACCTCTCTGTTTTGTTGAAAATGGAAAATTGTGACGAAGAACTATTAATTCTTGCAACAGACAACAATGGTAAAATATCCTTTTTTTTTTTCCACATTGCAGTAACCCTGCAATGGGTGCATGTATGTATTTCTACGCGTACCATCTCTCGACATAACGCGTATTATCATTAATATTTGTACAAACATGTTCAGTTATATATATTGCAAAAATATTTTAAAATAATATAGAGATTAATATGAAATATAAACAATAATTACTTAATGGTATTAGAAGTTAATTAATAAATACAATTAAAAAATAAGTAAAAAGTGAAGCCAAACAAAATAAGTAAATAAATAAATAAAATAAAATAAAACTAATGTATGTAAACAAATAGAGGTAGAATTATATATATATATATATATATATATATATATATATATATATATATATATATATAGATATTATAGGTATTAGATTATCTATTTATGATAGATATGTATAGCTATTATAGATTAATTGTTGAGTTCCATATAATCAACATTATCCACAAATGCATCAAACTCATCAAAATATTTACCTATGAGATCCTTCTTTGAAGGCGGCCATTTGTCTCCGTTCTGTAGGACTTTGGATATCAGCTTGTATCTGTGTCTTTCCAAATTTCTACAGTCATAAATGAGATGATCGTAAGTTTGCTCACTATTTCTATCGGAGTTACAAATGCTGTTGTATTTGTTGTAATTTCCGAGAGAATATTATGAATTTAGTTTTTTCAGGTTGAAAGTTCAATTTATTTTTTCCAGCCCATGTGCTTAGTTTATCCAAGATCTCATTGCATTGTAGTTGGAGCTAACAAAATGACTTTGATTTAAGTAACAGCAATATGTCATCTGCATATACAATGACTTCAGCTTCTTTCAATGTAACAATCTTGAATACCATATATCGTCCATTATTATATTCCAAAGGAGAGGGGAGCAGCAAGAACCCTGAGGCGTTCCTTTACTTTGCCATTAAGTAGAAACTGCATCTCCTAATTGGATTTGACTTTTACGGTTTGTTAAATAATTTTTAATTATTAGATAAATGTTTTGGGGGCATGATCTATCGTGCAATGATTTCAAAATCGATGGCCACCAGGCGTTATCAAATGCTCCTTTAATGTCTAATGACACTGCCAATACATGTGATTTCTGTTGAAATGTAGTTTCAACAAAAGTAACTAATTTGTGCAATGCACCAACAGTATTTTTTTGTGGAATAAATCCGAACAAATTTTCATTAAAAGGAACATTTCTTGCCAAATATAGCAATAAGCGAGAGGAAATTAGTTTTTCCATAATTTTTCCAGCAATTGGAATCAATTGGTCTGAATTTTTTATTATCAGGCCCTTTCGGGATAGGGATTATTTTTGAAATCTTCCATGGTTCGGGAAATAAACCTCTAATGAAGCAAGTCTTATATAGCGTGTAAATAAAGTTCGGAAAAATATTGAAGACATTTTTAAATATTATTGGTGTTATTCCATCAATCCCAGCTGCTTTGTTATTATTTAAGTTATTTATTGTATCCTCAATTTCTATATTTGTTAGTGGGTCGTCTATTTCAGTAGACGATGTCTAATTCTTGCAACGGACAACAATGGTAAAATATCCTTCCGCCATCATTAAATCCTGAAAGATTTCAAAACAGTATACTTTAGGACAATAATGGCGGAATATCCTTCGGATAACTTGATAATCGTCAAAGACGAAAAATAATACACATGTGGCTAAGGATGTCCGTCCTTCCGCCATCTTAAAATAGTATCCTTAAGGAAGAAAACTAATAAAATCGTTAAATCCTGAAAGATTTCAAAATAGTATCCTTAAGGATAAAGACTAATTATTTGTCGAGAAAGAGAGTCCTTCCGTCATCTTAAAATCGTTATTTACTGGAATACTTCAAAATAGTATCCTAAAGAACGAAAACTAGTATATATATATATATATATATATATATATATATATATATATATATATATATATATATATATATATATATATATATGTGTGTGTGTGTGTGTGTGTGTGGAGAAGGATGTCCTTTCGCTGTCTTAAAATAGTATCCTCAAGGACGAATACTAATAAAATCGTTAAATTCTTGAAGATTACAAAAATAAAAAAAATAGTAACCTTAAGGATGAAAACTGATTAGTGGGGAAGGAGAGTGGCCAAGGATGTCCTTCGGCTGCCAAAAATCGTGCACATTCACTCAAAATATAGTATGGAACAGGTGGTCGAACGTAAAATGCGCTTAAGCATCGTTTACACGCTGTTACGGTCAAGTTTTGAAACTTATAAAAATTTACACCGCACACTGTTGCCTTAAGCCCAGTGGAGACGGCAAGGTTCGACTTATAACAGTCTCGGACGCCACGCTATTTTTTTTCTTAAAAGGAAAATAGCGAAAACTCTTAATAAAAAAGAAGGACTTACCCTAGTAACATTAGTCCAACACTTCATAAATCAATAAAATACCTTTTTCTAGGAACACAACTTTTTTTATTCAAATTTACAACCTTCTCTCTTTCTTATCTTTTTTAAACTCATATATATCATATGTTCTTTTTCAAAAAAAAAAATGTTAGGTTTTTTTTTTATGTTATCTAAGGTTATTTTACTTTATTTTTTTTTTCATTAAAAAAATAATCTGTATCAATCCTCCTCTTTCGTATAAAAAAATAAAATAAAATAACCTAGTCAGTGGCTTGTTCTGGGTGCGCTTTCAGATCCTTCACGTGCCATTTTCCCATATTGATCCCATCCATGTTTTCCAGTTCGTAAGTGAGGTTTCCGAATCGTCTAGTAACACGACACTTTACGAAAGATGGTGCTAGTTTCCCGCTAACGTACCTCGACGCATCCGACAACACCTGATTCTTCTTCCAAACAGTATCGCCTACTTTAAATTCTTGATGTCTTCGCCGAAGGTTGTAGTTGTGTCTGCTTCTCTCGTAAGCCTTTCTGAGTTCCTCTTTAATTTCCTCGTACAACAGAGGTAGGTTCTGAAGTTTGTCAGCAAACTCTTGTCGGCCTCCCATATCTGGTCCATTTGATACACTGTGGTAATCTGTGCCACTTCTGGGGAGTTCCCTTCCGAAATTCAAGTAAGCTGGTGTGAAACCCGTGATTTCGTGTACAGCCGTTTTCATGGCAAACGCCAGTTTATAAATATGTTTGTCCCAATGACGGTGATTTTCTTTCACATATGAAGCAATCAAGGTCTTAATTACACGGTTTGGCCGCTCCATCGGATTAGACTGAGGGTGATAATAAGGGGTGTATAAGAGATTGATTGAGTATTCAGCAACTTTGGTTTGAAATTCACGGCTCTTGAATTGAGGTCCATTGTCACATATTAATGTTTGTGGGCATCCAAACATGAGAATTACCTCCTTTTCCAGTAAGGAACTAGCCTTTTTCCCAGTTACTGTCCGAAGGGGCACAAATATGCTATACTTTGTGAAGTAATCCGAAAACGCCAAAATAAATCGGTTCTGGTTCGTCGATAATGGTAATGGTCCAATTATATCAACCGAAACCATTTGCCATGGTTTTGAAACGACGCGTTGTTCTCCCATGAGTCCCGCAGGGGCTCTCTGCAGAGGCTTGTGCGCTAAGCATGTCTCGCACCTAGCCACATATTTAGCCGTGTCAGAGGCCATGCCTGGCCAATAATAGTACTCTCTCAACCGTTGTAGTGTTTTAAAGCGACCTAAATGCCCCGCTGTTGCTTGGTCATGACATTCCCAGAAGGCTTCATTACGTTTTATCTTTGGGTAATACCACTTTCCATCGGTTATCGTCTCCTACTATTTTCTTTTTATTAGGGACACATTTCCATAACGATTGATTTTCTACTCTCCAATCTGCGTATTTTGTAGGATCCTCTTCAACTCGCTGTACCATTTTCAAATACCACGTGTCCAGTATTTCTCCACTGACATCAATTCTACAAACAGGTAACTCGTAGGTTCGGGACAGAGCATCCGCAGCAGCGTTCTGTTTACCCGGACGGTGCATGATTGTGAATTGGTGTTGTTGCAGCTTTAAAGCCCACCTAGCTAGTCGACCTTGAGGGTCCTTGAGATTGTTCAGCCACTTCAGCGCAATGTGGTCTGTGATTACAGTGAACTCCATTCCCTCCAAATAAGGTCGGAATTTTTCAACGGCCCAAAGGACTGCTAAGCACTCTTGCTCCGTGACACTGTACTTCCTCTCTGAAGCTGTCAAGCCTCGGCTAGCATACGCGATCACTCGATCTCCTTCTGGGTATTCCTGAAAAAGTATTGCACCTAATCCTGTGTTGGAGGCGTCAGTTTGAAGGATGAATGGTTTACTAAAATCTGGGCATGTTAAAACAGGTGCAGTCACCAGTTTTTCCTTCAACAGGCTGAATGATTGTTCTTGTTCATCTCCCCATTTCCATTTCTTGTTTTTCTTCAGTAAATCTGAAAGGGGTGCAGTCAATGTGGAGAAATTTGAAACAAACCGCCGATACCAGGAGGAAAGTCCTATAAATTGTCTAACCTGTTTTACATTCTTAGGCGCTGGATAGTTGAGTATGGCCTCTATTTTACCAGGGTCTACTTGTAAACCGTTCTCATTTACCACATATCCCAGGAATTTGAGTTCTTCTCTGCAAAACTGGCTCTTTTCCCAATTTACGGTTAAGTTTGCCGCGTATAACCGTTCAAAAACCTTCTCCAGAGTAGCTAAATGCGATTCAAAATCTGATGATACTATAATAATATCATCTAAATAGACGAAAATATTCGGCTCCAAATCCCCTCTCAATACATCATCAATGAGCCTTTGCCAGGTCGCTGGGGCATTGTGTAGCCCGAAAGGCATTCTACAGAAATGAAATAGGCCACGGTTAGGGACAGTGAATGCAGTTTTCTCTTTACTCTCTTTTGCCATCGGTATCTGCCAATATGCACTTTTAATGTCGATGGAAGACAAAATCTTTGCATCACGTAGTCTATCGAGAATGTTGGTGATATAAGGAAGTGGGTAGGCATCCCTTTTAGTCACTGCATTCAATTGGCGGTAATCCACACAGAATCTATATGACTCATCCGGCTTCCGGACCAAAACAACAGGTGATGACCAAGCGCTCTGCGATGGCTCCACGATTTGATCTTTGAGCATTTCATCAAGCTCCTTGTCTAATATGGCTTGGATCTTCGGCGAAACAGGGTAATAACGCTGCTTAATGGGTTTGCTATTGCCTGTATGTATCTCATGTTCGACTTTACTCGTACAACCCAGCTTTGATGGTCTAGCACTACGCCATTTCTCAACTAAACTCTCTACAATTTTTTTCTGGGTTGGAGAAAGATTAGGTCTGGTCAATACAGTCGGTTCATTCTGGGATACCGCTAAGCACGTTTCATCTGAAAACTTAAACGAGTTTTGAGATATGTTCGGCACTAGTCTGAATTTATTCCAAAAGTCAATACCGAAAATAAAATCATCAACCAAGCATGGTACAACAATAAAATCAATCTCCTTTGTTCTACCCTCTAATTCCACTGGCAATCTCACACTCCCTTCCACGTAGAGCGTATTGCCTCCAGCTGCGCTTATTCTTACATCTGACTCATCTCGCAGGGTGACTCCAAGTCCTGCGAATCTTTCCCAGCACTCTCTACTCATGAGAGATCTGGAAGCCCCAGAATCTAATAAACCAAGTTCGATTTTTCCCAGAATGTTTATTCTCAGATATGGCCGTTGGTCTAATTCGTTTTCAGGGTGTCTATGAATTTTTCCCTTTTTTCCTTCATAAACATCCTTTACTATTCCCAACCATTCTTCCCACTCTGCTTTGGTTGTGGATTTAGGGTTATGTCTAGGCTCCCATCCACTTAGGCCTGACCCCCTTGTTCGTTTCCCTGTTTGATTTTGTTACACCTACCACACGTTCGTCTTTCCACGCCTTTTAGCCCGCAACCCTCGCAAAATTTGGTTTTCTTTTGATAGCACTTCTTGAACGAATGGTTCGTTCCTCCACAGTTCCAACAGCGGAACAAATTATTGGTCTTGCCGTTTCCTTGGATAGGTTCTTGTGACGTTTCCAGGGTGGCCTTACAATTTTCTTGGGTAGGTTCTTGTGATGTTTCTAAGGTGTTTATCTCATTAGCCGGTTTCCGTTGGGATGGGCGATAAGCCAAATCTGGTTCAAGGAGTCCTTTGCTGGTAGGGGGTGATCGATATACATTGATCCTCCATCGCACCTCTTCTAGCTGCCTCCCAAGGATGATCAAATCTTTCAACGTGGTTACTGGATGTAACGCTAACCGGTCCAAATAGTAAGGGTCAATATTCTTCTTGATCAGTCTAAGCATTTCTTCCTCCGAAGGAACAACTGATAGCCTGTTGAAATAATTCTTCATCACCGCTACGTAGGTACCAATCGACTCTGTATGCCCTTGGGTTCTTCGTCGTATTTCTTCCCATAATCGATCCTCGTAGTCTAATGGTGCGTATTCGGCCTTTAACTCAGAGACAAGTTCAGACCACGATGTAACGTCTCTTCTAACCGACCTAAACCATATTAATGCAGGCCCTCTAAAGAAATCGTACGCCGCCGAAAACAGATCTTCTTGAGTCGAGCTCCTGGCCAGGCTCAGATCTTCGACAGTCTCCAAGAAGGCATGTACACTTAGGCCCTCGCCATCTCCAGTGAAGTGTACACCCCAATCCTTTATAGGAATTTGTTTTTTTCCGAACCACAAAGGTAGTTGCACTCGCGCCTACTCCATGCTGATTGGCCGTTGAATGACGTTCAGTATTTTCTGTGGATTCCCCCGACTCCTCTTTTTCATCACTTTGTTGTGAATTTCCAGAATTTTGTATGCCAACCATTGGCTGATCTAACCTTAACTTCAACTCCTCAAATTTATCAATCAACTCCAGACACTGTGACATAGCCTTAGATTTTTCTTCAGTATCAGCAGCATCTTTAGCCGTGATCCGATTTAATCGGTTAATCAAATGCTGTAGTACTGTGTCAATCTTTTCCATATCTCCAGCAGTACTAGAAGATGTTAAGAAAGATATATTTTTTTTCTATTTTAGCCAGCTTTTGATCGCACACTTCTAGTTCCGATACGGCATGGAGATCGACTGTAGGAGCGACGTATTTTCCTGCACTCTCCAACTTCAGAAAAGTGCGAAGTTTATTCCGCATCTCGTCTGCTGTAGGTAGCCCAACAACCCCACGAATCTTTAGTTCATACTCAAGCTCCTCTTTGATGAGCAAGTTCACATTCATCTTGAATAATTTTTACTTTATTTCTACTTTTAAAGTCCCTGTTCGGTACACCAAAATGTTACGGTCAAGTTTTGAAACTTATAATATTTACACCGCACACTGTTGCCTTAAGCCCAGTGGAGACGGCAAGGTTCGACTTATAACAGTCTCGGACGCCACGCTATTTTTTTTTTAAAAGGAAAATAGCGAAAACTATTAATAATAAAAAAGAAGGACTTACCCTAGTAACATTAGTCAAACACTTCATAAATCAATAAAATAACTTTTTCTAGGAACACAACTTTTTTTATTCAAATTTACAACCTTCTCTCTTTCTTATCTTTTTTTAAACTCATATATATCATATGTTCTTTTTCAAAAAAAAAAATGTTAGATTTTTTTTTTATGTTATCTAAGGTTATTTTACTTTATTTTTTTTTTTCATTAAAAAAATAATCTGTATCAACGCTTATGCCAACCTCAAGTCGAATTTCTGTCCCGACAGTTTTAACTCAAGCCAAAATTTTGGGCCTGTGCAAACACCAAAACCTGCGTTTACACGCTCCAATTTAACTGCACAAACTGGCTTGTGCAAGCCAATTTGAACAAATGGCATGAGCGTGTGAACTATAGAAAATATATGCATATTTTATTGAAATATACTATTTTACGAGAATTAATCACGTCAATTATAAGAAGTCTTGAAAAAATCAAGCGGAGCTTTGGAAAAAATCTAAAATAGTATTTTGGTCTAACTGAAAACGACACTTTGTCTAATTCATCATCCAGAACAGCAATAGATTTAACAGCCATTACTAGCACGGACATTTGGTTTACCAAGTTCTGTAATGAATTCTGTTACTTTTTTCTGTTAGGTTGGACCACTTATCAATAAGTTTTTGCCAGGGCAGTGTTTTAACCACTTCAAAACACACTGGCATTCTTGGAACTCGGGCCCTTTTAATCTGATGAAAAAAAAAGTTTGATTTTCATGTTTCCCTATTTTCTGAATTGTCAACTACGGGATTTACGGCTTGAATAATGTATTGAACAAGTGCGGTGTAAGCTCAGTAATGTTTCTCTCAGCTCAGTAATAAATTACTTAAACCGTGTTTATACAAACAATATCATTTTCATTAGTAATTTTCCAAGTAAGGGATTAGTCCAGGAGGTATAGTGTGAAAAGAGATCATAAATATTGTGCTAAAACTTAACAGAAAGCTTTCTTAGTGTCATGACCTATAAGAATAATTTTATTTGGCAGTACATTAAAGCTATGAAATGAAAAATATGGGTCATTTTCAAATAAAATGCCAATTTAGCTTTCCAGAAAACCCAAAAATCCTCAAAAAAAAAAAAGTTACTTATTCATGTTCTGTGGCATACTATGATATTGCCAAACTACTTGAGAATATATACCTGAGTTGGTTCGTCAAATTTTAGCTTCCTTGATTTTTGATGAATTTTAGAATAAATAAAACCTTTAATAATTTGACATATTTATACAAGTTTGTAACTTGTCAGCATTATGATTTTTATTCAGCTTTTGGTAAAGGATTCTATAGATTGATTCTATAGTGATTTCCGGGGAAGAGCAATATTAATAAATTTTGTGTGAAAAAAAATTTCCAAAACATTTAACGTACTTTACCAATTTTTTTTTTCACTTTGTTAAAACGTTTATGGATTTTATTATTGCCCTCCCTCCCAAAGTTATTAACATCTGTTAAGAATGTCTAGACCCTTTCAATAATCCTTCCTTACCAAAAAATTATTATTAACTGATTAATTTATTTATTTTTAATTGTTGGTAACGTACGTCAAAAATATATTCACAATTAATGGTAACTTAGAGAAACATGTAAAAAATTGCATTTTAAGAAAAACTCTTAAAAAAACAAAATAAAAAGTATTTATTATATGTTTTATCAACAACATTACAAAATGCTAGGACCTAATTTTCATTTCTAGCGATCACAGTCTTTTCCATTGTATATTAAGAGAGAAAAAAAAAGAAGCTTTATTTCATAATTCTTCTTTTCTTTTTTTTTTTTTTTTGCCATACATTTAACAAATGGAACCATAAATTAATGGATTTTACAAAAATTTTAACACACGTTACCATAACGGTAACGTATGTCAACAGTAACGTATGTCAAATATTAGGAATTTTAATTAGAAAAAGATTATTTAACTACAATTTTTTTTCAAATATAATGGCATTGAAACATTTGTAATGTAGAAAACTACGAACTGTAAAAATTAGATTGGAAGTGGTGAATTCAATGTGAGAAAACAATGGTAACGTATGTCAAAATGAATTAAGGCACTCGCTGTGTTTTAAGAATCAATGTCGTCTTACATTGGTTAATACAGCGACCTGGGCCCTTGGTTGGGTATGGTTACAATACATAGTCTGGGGAATGTTAGGACGTTATCCCGACTCCCCTAGCTCCAGTACCCACTCTTCTACACCCGGTCACGTACATCAAATGAATAAATTCGGAAATTCTCGGACACAAAGAAAATCTTTTCTCAAGCCCCCAAAATTTCATATTTTCAAAAGAAAGTTCTATATTCAATTAATATACACATAATTTAACAAGAAATAACGAAGAGAATAAAATGAAAACAAATTCCTATACTCTTTGTGAAGATTTGAAGATGAAAACTTGAACTGTGACAGTAACGTACGTCAAAATATTTAATCATTTATTTTGTTTTTTTCTTGTTTATCAGTGGCCACCTGATTGGACAATATATGTAGTAGGTTACAGTTTCCTTAAACATGGAAAAACCATGAAAAAACATGGAATATTTGAGAAGGCTGTTGATGGAATTGTCGCTTTTTTGAGCGAAGGGTTAAGAACCAATGTGAATCAAGGTAGAGTGTGGGTGAATGAGAAGTAAGAGTAAAATGGTAGGCCGAAGAGAAATTGAAAGGTGGAGGACGATGGAGAAATAATAATTTTCGAAAAATTAGACGGCAGAAGAAGGCCATGAACAAAAACGATAAAATAGTCTAGCACTAGCAGCCGCAGTTTAAGCGTCAGTTCTCTACTAAGTTCTGTTTTCTTAATTTCTATCCAGTTTTGTTCGTTTATTTTTAATATATTCAATTATTATATTATCAGTGACATAAGTGAATTTAACAGTGTAAAAAAGTATACTCCTTGGGTTAAACTAGAAATTATGGGTGATCCAAGACCCAGTACTTTAAAAAATTAAAATTCAAGCAAAACACAAAAACGAAGAAGAGGTGAGTCAACCCAGTATATTATCCCAATAAACATTAGTTTTCCGGTATTTTCTGAACAAGATCACGAAGATCCTGAATCAAAATTCTGGCAAAAATACCACAAACTTAAATACCTCCTTATAGTAGTAAGTGGGTCATTTAATAACCTTAAAGATATTTTAGCTAAATTAAAGTAACAAATAAAAGACTTGAATATAAAATACAGTGGCAACAAGACAATACTTAATGTACAAACGTGGGAGGATTTCGCCAACCTTAAGACTGAACTGAAACAACTTCATTTTCAATTTCACACATACACTCCGAAACATGATATAAAGCCAAAAGTTGTACTAAAAGGCATGCTCCCAGACTTTCCGATGGAAGATATTTTAAATGACTTAAAAATCCAAGGGCTACAAATTTTCTAATTTTTTCAAATGATTTGCGTCAAGGCCGACCTGGAAGATTTGAGTTTTAGGGGAGTGGGTTGGAGAGAGGTTTGTGGTCAACGGTTGGTGGTGTCGGCATCGAACCTTCGGGTTCGCTAAACCTTTATTTATTATTATTATTATTTCAAATGATTTAAAAAACTAATAATACTGAAACAAAACTACGTCTTTCGGTTGTGATTCTCGAAAACAAAGAACGATTAATTAAATTAAATCGTATTAAATATTGCAATCGTGTTGTAATTAAATGGAAAAATACTATAGTAAAAAAACTTTAACTCAATGTTTTTGTGCCAATAATTAAACCACGTGGCACTAAACTGTAATAAAACCCCAAAATGCCTTAAATGAGCAGGAGACCATCTATCACGTGATTGTCCAAATATTCTATCCGACGGTTTTGTACCGAAATGTTGTAACTGCCAAGAAGAACATTTTTCAAACTATAAAAATTGCCCTAAATACGTTAGGAATCAACAAATTAAGTAAACAGAGAAAAACTATCAAGCCCTCAGAACGCAGTATTTTCAAACCAAAACATAATGATTTTCCAGTATTACCCAAGGCGAATTCTTGTAGGATAGAAAAAAACTAGTAAAATAATAATACTACAGAATATTCTTCTGCCGAAAATGAGCCTTCAACTAAAGATGATTTTAATGACATAAAACAGTTCTTCGGTCTATTTAATTTTCAAAATATTTTTAGTTAATTTAAACACATAATTTCAGAAATGAAAACAGCAGAATTTGGTATATCTAAAGTATTTATATTAGTTGAAGGCTTATTGAGCTATGTTGACTAATGTGTAATATCAATTCAAGTGTTTATTATGAATATCAAATTTGCTTGTATTTTCCAGTAAGAAATTTACTGCATATGGTATTTAAACTCTTTATATCTTGTAATTTATTCGACAGATACTATTACAATTCCATAAATTTCCACCGATGTACACACACGACTATATACAATCACATCAAATTTAAATACTTAACCGCCCATTTACGTTCACGAATTCCGTCTTATTTGTTGAATTTGAGAATTATATATAATCAAACGATAAACACTCTACGGGTCATATTTATATGTATAAATAAATAATAATACTGTAATTATTTTATTTTACGTAATAACGACCCTTAATAACAAAAATTTAAAACTAATGATGTGGAACGCCCAGACCCTCCATAGAAATTGTATAGCATGTAGGGGCTTAACCAAAATAAATAAAAAAAAAAAAACGATAATAGACAAATGTGTACTATAAAAAAACAAAAACATTTACGCTGGTTTGCGGAACAAGTAAGATCAGGAATAAAATATTCACTTACCAAATTTCTGGTCGTCCCTCGGAGAATTTTGGCCGCTTCCCTGATTTCAAAATGCCACGACTAGAGCTCTGACGCAGCGAAATATCGACCAAGGAAACGGGATTTTTCTCTTCATTTTTACGTGGAAATCCGCCTTTCTGAACATTGATTGTGGTGAAATTTTAGACGACTGACGTCGGACCAATTTCAAACGCTTAAAACCACTTGAGAAAACAGAAAAAAAAAAAAGGAAGCCGAAAATTAAAGGAAACTTTACACATATGCTTTGGAGACAATAGCGATAGTGTGATCAACTCGGAAGCCGGAACTGAACAGGATTATTAAGATGGGTAAAGTTCGTTGGTAAAAGCTACGTAATGTAATAGTAAAGTGCATTGGACTGCGATCTACCGGTAACACTGGTAAAACAAAGATTAACGCTGATAATGATAGAGGGCGCCAAGAGATCTAAGTAGTTAAATGTAAAACAATAACAGGAGACGGATTCATGAAACTAAACAGAGCAGCAAAGTCTTTGCATTTTAATCGAAAATAAACAATACTGAGAAAATAAAAGAAACACTTATAATCGCCTAACATAGCATTCAAACAATTTCTTTTCGACAACAAACCGCATTTAGTATCTGTTAGTGAAACCCGGCTCTCCCCTCCAGCACGGCCAGCAGAGTGACTCCTCCTCGCTCATCATAGAAGAAGGAAGACCATCCGTCTACAGAGTGGATCCAGCAGCTGCCGAGGACACCCATCTTCAAATGCCGCAAGGCAATCAAAGATCCCAAACCCTAAATTTAAAAAAAAAAAAACCCTCCAGATAGATTCTCAGTGCCAGGCTACAGAATTTACAGGAAAGATAAAAATCGAGCAGGCGGTGGCGTCATGATTTTGGTGCGCTCCGATTTTCCTCACACATACAGGCCCATTCAAAATTTGAAATATGCTGAGACGATTGTTGTAGAATTTCAAATAGATAAAAAAAAAAATAATAATAATGGCTGTAGCAATTTATATATCTCCAAATAAATTCATTTTTTCAGATCTGTTAAGAATTTTTAAATCACAAAAACGAACGTTAATTTTTGGAGATCTAAATTCTAAAAATGTGGAATGGAACTGCCATAACAATAAAAATAGTCGAATGTTATTAAACTTCTCAATTAGGCACAATATTAAATTGGATAGTCCGAGTGAACCTACATACATTCCAACTCAGGCGCGTTACAAACCAAGCATTATAGATTTAGAACTCACCCAAAACGTAAATAATCTTTCTCGTCTCGTTTCGTTACCTTCCTTTAATTCGGATCACAACCTAGTGATTTTTCAAATCGAAAAGAATTTTAAAACCACCAATCCACCTATGAAATACATTTTCAAAAGGCAAACTGGAAACTATTTAGATCAATAATTGACAAACAATTAAATCCCAACCTATCATAAAAACGATATAGAAGAAACTATTAAAAACTTATATATGATAATCAAAAATTCTATATCCCGAACAATACCCCAAACACCAAAAAAATTCCAAATTGAAGAAATTCCGATCTGCCTCAAAATCCTTTTATCAATAAAAAATTTAATTAGAAAATGTCTCAAAAAACAAAAGTCATAAAATTATCTCCAACAGATTCAATGCTCTCGTAAAAAATCAATTAAATAAATGGAGGAATGAAAAATTGTCCCATACTCTCAACTAATTTCGTCCTGGAGACAAATGTTGGTGGCGGATAATATTCACCAATCTTTCCCAATCCTGCAATCAAGCATGGTACCGGCTTGATTTTCTCCGAAAAACTGAAAACAGAATTAATGGCACAATACTTTAGTTCTGTATGTACTATTTCATCGGCTCAAGGCTCTAAACACCATATTAGCAAAGTTAATAATACTGTAAAAAAAAAAAAAAAAAAAAATCCTTAAAAAACTAGTAAGACCAGTAGGTGGAGCTTAGTAAAGCAACTCCAAAACAAGAAATCCCCCGGCCACGATTCTATACTCACCATTGTCATCAAAAACCTAAGGAAAGAAGCTATTATTTTTCTAACAATAATTTATAGCTGCATTTTTCGTTTACGATATTATACGTTATCATGGAAGACAGCCAAACTCATTTCAATCCCTAAACCTAATAAAGATCCATCATTAATTAATAACTACAGACCTAGTAGTCTATTGAATATATTCTTAAAAATATTCGAAAAACTCTTACTGGCCAGATTACAGAAGTATATATCCCTCCACTACATTGTTCCCGATGAGCAATTCGGTTTCAGAGCCCGCACTCGACTGTAGCCCAGCTAGCCAGACTCACAGATTATATCACAAAAGGTTTCAACGAAAAGAAGCATGCTACTGCTCGGTATCGAAATGGCTTTTGAAAAAGTATGGCACACAGGTCTTATCTATAACCTTATAAATTATAATTTCCCACCCTATATCATTCATCTTATTGAATCTCATCTCAGCAATATGTCCTTCGTTATCACTTTAAACAATACCAACTCGTCAACCCACTACCTTTCAGCTCGTTTTCCTCAAGGCTCCTGTCTTACCCCAACCTTATTTAACCAATATATTTCCGATCTTCCCTCACATCCATCAGTAGAACGATCATTGTATGCTGACGACGCCGTAATTTATACATACTCCTTCCTACACATATTATATAATAATAAATACTATACAGGCCCTCCTTAAAAAGTTCAGCATTTATTTTGAAAAATGGAAGATTAAAATAAATTCATCAAAAACACAAGCCATTATATACACAAAAAGAACACTCATAACTCAGAATATCGAACCACGATCCTTTGGGCACAGTCAATCAGTTACTTGGGTGTACACAAATCATTGACTTTTTCTAAACATATTAATAACAAATGCTATAAAACTAAAATTATTATCAGCAAAATGAAACCACATTTCAATAGACAATCTCATCCATCTACTAAAAATAAATTGATATTGTATAAATCTGTTATACTACCAATATTAACATATTCCTCATATGTTGACATGTGTGAACACCTACATCTACATAAATGGAAGTAGATGTTGAATATATGTTTTTATGTATTTGTAAATATTTTGTCTTATCAACATTCAAGTAGTTCTTAAATTTTTCTCTACATATTTTTCGTTTCTATTCATTATTTTTATTTTATTTTATTTCATCTGTTGCAAGAGGCGCCGCCAGTGAATTGAGAAGCTGAGCTGCTGCGTTCAGACTGCTCTTGGGACCAGTCCAGTCCTTCGCGACTGAGGTATGCAAACCCACATCACCTAAGTTTCTTGTACCAGTTTAAACTGTATATGTATATATATTCATAAAGTATGGTTAACTGTGAAGTATAGGAGGTGTAGATAGTTAGGGTAGGCAGTCATAGATACTCAGAAGATCAAAATAAAATTGTTATTTTATTTTCATTGTTAAAGCCAACGTTTGGACTTGCATTGCAAGTCTTCATCAGGGCTAGAAGAAAATAAAACATGCAAAAAGGTACAGACATATAACTGAATCCTTTGAAATAATTACTAATAATAATTTCTACATTGACAATAATTTCTACGGTATGACAAGGATACCGGAAGAGAACTACAGGTAACAAAGTGGAAGCGATAGCCCATGATAAGCAGAGGTGGAGCAGGCTGGTTAATGGTGGAAGAGGAGTTCCATGTTATGAACCGATCAATTGACTCCATGTTTTCCCGAAAAAGAGAAAAAGGTTTTCTCTCTTCGTTGATTGATAACACTTCCAGAATGACGACGAGAAATTCAGGAAGTTTTTCCGGCTGAAATTCATTCAATTAGATTTTATAATTTCTCTATATTTCTATTTCTCTAGCATACTAACACGAGCCATTTTTAATATAACTTTTTAATAAACGGGAGCTCAACGAGGCGTACCATGAAATGTAGTAATTATGATGGCTTAGATTAGTTACTTTCATTTCTAAAAATATTCACTTTGGTTAAAATTAAATCATCATTAGTAGTAAATTCACGATTATATTTAATGTTTTTTTTTATGTGTGGGCAGTCTTGGAGATTGGGAACAATCGAATAATGTGAGCTGTAACCTGCTACTGGTCATTTCAACGGCCACAAAACAAATAGTTTCGACTTAGGTGGTGGCCAATAGCTAATGGCGGTGGAAGGGGCCAGTACCCTAAAGCTACGTTCTCACGGGGCGTGGCACGCTTGCGTGATCCACGCATTCGTGGAATTTCCTCCGCCTGAACAAGGTGGCGTGAGTTTGCCTCTGACGTCATCTAGATAGAAGAGAGCCCACGACTGCTCACGCTCGGTATCAAACCTGTTTGATTTTCAGGCGTGGACCACGCCAGTCGAGAGAGGTAACAAGTGGTTTATTTAGAACAAAAATGGATAATATGTTGAAATATTCTTGGTATAATATAATATAATATATACCATAGAGGAGCTTCTCGTGGAAAGTTGTGCAGTTTTGAGTTCAGTTTTTATTGATATGTTGGCAAAAATATTGAGAGAGTCACGTGGACATATAAAAAAAAACGGATGAAAAAGCGTTGTTGGGTCAGGAACTAGATACTCGCAAGAAAAATCATGGAATATTAATAAAACAGTATCCTATAGGACAACGATAGTGGAATATCCATCCACCATATTAAAAATATTTTAAAACAGTATCCAATGGGACAACAATGGTTGAATATCCTTCGGATAACTTAAAAACCGTTAAATATTTTAATATTAATAAAACAGTATCCTTATAAGGACAACAATGGCGGAATATCGTTCGGGTCCTGGAATATTTCAACATATTATCCATTTTTGTTCTCAATAAACTACTTATTAACTCTCTCGACTGGCGTGGCCCACGTCTGAAAATCAAACAGGTTTGATACCGAGCGTGTGCGGTCGTGGACTCCCCTCTGTGTAGATGACGTCAGAGGCAAACTCACTCCACCTTATTCAGACGGAGCAAATTCCACGAATGCGTGGATCACGCTAGCGTGCCGCGCCCCGTGAGCACGTAGCTTAAAACACAAGGCCACTAGAACTAAAACTAGTCGTGGACAATATTGGCCCATGTAAACGCACCTTAAGAGTGTGGAAAACAGTGTTGTTACCTACCGGCAGACAGAGGCACACATTTTTTTTTCTGATTATGTTTGGTTATTTTTTATTTTGTGAGAAAATAAACGTTTGAGTTCGCGCAAGATGCTTTGTTTTACTTATGCCTGTTTTTAAGACTTTACAGATATTAATAAATATTGATTTAATATTTAGTTTTTATGATATCTATTAAATATTTAAGTTAGTTAATGGGATTGAGGTAACTAACAGAAAATTTATTGTTTTATAACATCAGTTGTGGATCGTCTCTGCAGTCAGAAGACTCGCTTGTGGTTTAACCAGCCTCTAAATGAAGGGGGAACTTGATCCTTTATTGAATAGGGGAAATACCTGGAAGTTAAAGGTAGATGCTTAGACACTACTCCATTACTCCTGCCCATGAAACAATTCTTCCTTTCCAAGTACTCCAAGATCGTTGCAATAGTACTGGTTTTCCTTCTCGTTCTTTTATTTTATTTTTGGTACAACTATAGACGAGGTGCTCCACCAAATCTACCCGATCTTCAATGCACCTGCGAGATCGATTCCGACGCTTAACTTCTAGTTTGCATTTATCGGGAGCTCTTTCCTATAACCAGACATGTAAACATCCACTTATACATTTTCAACTTGGATTGTGTTGTCTTCTGAAATGTACAAAGGTGAAACAACAACATGGATTTAGTGTTTTATAAATTGATGTTTTCTTATTTCCTCTACTCTGATGTGTAAAAGTGCAATCTATGTTAACAATATTAGTTTCTTCATGGATATGGTGTTTTATATATTTATATTTAGTAATATTCCTTCCTGTGAGAAATTTTCAGTTTAGATATTTTGTGAATGGATTCTTAATCATTCATATTACTTATTGTCGTAAGGTCAGAAATATTTTAATAATAATTCAAAAAATAAAAAAATCTAAAGAGAAATGTGAGAAAGTTTATAAGAAGTATCAAAGACTGTTATTTCCACTTCCCTAATGTGAAATAGTTTATCAGAAGTTAACATTACATGTGATGTCGTATTATATTAATTCTAATGTTCTATATCAATTATTAATATAACAACTATATTAATATTAATTCAACATTGATTTAGTGTTTTATATTTTGATGTTTTCTTATTTCTACGTAATGGTTTTCTTATTTCTCATTTTAATATGAGAAGTTATAACATAAGTTAATACTGGTTTGAACATGGATTTAGAGTGTGCCTGTAAATGAAGGAGTGTAACCTTTCCCCTTGAAAAGTAGCGAATAAAACAGAAATAAATCTGAACAAGGGTAGAATCGTCAAAAGGTATTCTTGGTAATAAAAGGTGTTCTTGGGGCGTTTAGGGGCTGGAGCGCCTCATCGATAGTAGTGCTTTTTTTGATTTATTAATTTTGTTGGTAAAAACTAAATTAAAAATTAAAATTAAATTCGGAAGTGGGAGAAACAAGAAATGAAACAAAATAGAAAACATAAAATAAAATGTGCGAAACACCAAAAAAATATAATATACTGTATTAAAAAATCTAATAAAACTTCATCTATAATATGATTTGATGAAAAGTTTTTATTTAAAAGATATTTAAATACAAGAAAAAAAATTGACGTCTAAAACCAAACAAAAATATATGTAATGGTTTTGTTTTTCATTTTCTCGTAAAATAATTTAGGTGACGCTGCGGCAGCATAGGGAGTTGGAGTGTCAAAGACTTCTCGTAACCTCTGCTGTGCTGGATCGAATCCAGCCTTGGCGGGTTGAAATTTAGTTCATGGCAGACCCGTAGAATGACTCTAGAATAGGTTGGCAACTTATAGGATAACCTGTCCTTCCATCGTTGGGCCACATAAGGACATTAAGCCCATACAAACAACGTCAACATTTTTGTATTTACAATGTTTTAGATTTTCTTAAAATGTTTAAGACATGTAGATTTGTTTTGTTCTTAAAAAAAACAAAACGAAATAAACAAACTTAATTTTACGACACACATAAGTTGAGCTGGTTTATGACCGTTGAGGTTGATATCATTAAATAGCACCCTTTGCTTTGAGTAAATCAGCTACATCTTTATGTCCCTTATCACTAGCATATCCAAAAGCAGTGCGGCCAACAGTAGATTTTTCATTTAGTGACACTCCCTGATCAATGAGAAGCTTTGCCACATCCAGGCAGCCGTTGTATGCAGCAAATATTAAAGGTGTACAGTAGCTGGCTTTAGCTCCTGGGTCTGCTCCTCGATACAATAGCACTGAGACCACATTAGCATGCCCAACTTCTGATGCCCAGTGCAAGGCAGTGCGATCTCCTTTACCTCTCATATCCACAGCGGTACCGGCATCAAGAAGCAATGAAACAAGATCAGCATGTCCGCTGCGTGCTGCTCGATGTAGAATCCCATCGCCATTGCTGTCCCTCTGATTCAAATCAGCACCACGCTCTACTAACTGAAGTACAACGAGGGGCATATTGATAGCTGCAATAAGAGCAGGGGTTTCTCCTTTATTATCTTTTTCATCCACTGCAACACCAGACTCCAACAACATGTCCACAGATTCAATGCAGCTTCCTTCAACTGCATAGTGAAGTGCTGTCCGACAATTTTTGTCTTTAATATGTGGATTAGCACCACTATGTAACAAAAAAGTAACGATGTCTGCCTTTGAATTTTTCAGTGCAATACATAAAGCTGTTCTGCCCCTGCTATCTTGAGCGTCTATTTCTGCACCCATTCCAAGAAGCATTCTCGCAATAGATGCATCAGAAGCAACATGCAAAGGAGTGGATCCATCTTTATTTTTTATGTTTGCTGTTATTCTTCTATCATAAAGTACTTTCAACATCCCTGCATTACCTGAGCGAGCTATAAAATGGACTATCGTTTCACCATCTTCAGATTTGAGATCCGGTAGAGCTCTACGTTTAATAAATGCTCTGAACAAATCCACATTCCGTGATTCCACAGCCTTCTTAATAAGATTACTGGCTCCTTCTGGAACTATACTGGCATCAGCTCCTCTTTCCAATAATATCTCAACACCACGAACATTACCGTTTCTGACAGCTTGGACTAATGGGGTTTCCCCGAGGTGGTTCTTTCTATTTGCTTCCAATCCTGCTTCCAGTAAGGCCAATAGTGCTTCATTTTGGCCCCCAGCAGCTGCAATATGGACATAAGTGTCTCCTCGGAATATGCGCCTGTCAAGCCTCGCTCCAGCCATTAACAGGGCCTTGACAGACCTTACACTGTTATTTCTAACAGCTACCTCCAGAGGAGTGGCAATGGATGAGTTCACAACTTCCATGTCAGCCCTAAGGAACCCAAGGACAGCAATGGAAGCGCAGTTACCAGTCCTTGCAGCCAAATGGAGGAGACTGTCTCCAGATTGTGTCAAGCCATTTACATCTCCGCCCTCCGTAACCAGAGTGATAATGTCACCGGGACAGTTGTTAGAGACTGCATTTTCCATTTCAACTGCCAAATCACAGGGTTCCTGAAAATAAAATTTAAATTATTTGAAATTCATTTTCCATTTCTATTGCCAAATCAACACGACCTTCCTAAAACAAAAATATTTTATAAAATAGGTTAAAAATTATTTCAGACAACATGAAAACTTAGTGGACACATAATAAAAAATAACACTTAAAACTGTACTATTATGATGAATTGGATTTTAACCACTACAGAACATTTTTGTTTTTTAATGTTTTGCGTTTCCTATGCCTGAACCTGAACAAATAGTCAAACATTTCGACATTTCTTACACTTCCGCAAATTTTTTGCAGAACGGTTGGTTAAAAAAGAAAGCTTCTTATATTTAAAATTAGACTCGACTAAATTTGCTACAATTTGAGCAGAAAATGAGCACTGTATCTTACTGATTGAGCACTGCAAATTACTGAAAAAAATTTTAACCATGAATCTTAGTCCCCTTAATTTGCAGAAATTATTATTTTTTTTTTTGTAGTCATCGCTCTATACTTCCTTCTTTTAGTAAACAACTCAATCTATACGAATCAATAGATCCGTCCTGAGAAACAATGAACAACTAATAAAAACTTTTTATAAACATCCCTATCTCACCAAGCTAACCATGTTCAACATCCCAACGGGACTTTGCCGCGAATATCATCAAATAGTTAAGCTCATCGCGTTTTTTCCACCCTGAAGGTGTAGGCAGGGCTGCCTACTTGATGAGTAGGGTCTTACGAATTGTGTTGAGTACAACACTGCGTGGTCCCCTTCCAGCTAGTAACTTCATATATTTTAACCAAAGTTGAGAGGAACTGTAGTTCCACTTACCAGGATAGGGGTTAATGATATACTGAATATTAAATATAAAAAAACAGACATACATAATTAATTATATAATAAACTAAATACCTCAGACGATGACGTAAGCTTGGCACTAGTGACACCATACTTGATTCCAAGGGATGACATGATTCCCATGACATGATAAGGCAGCTTCAGAGCACCGTTCGCAACCAATTCCCCAAGCAACGTCATTGCATTTTCTATGTCCTTCTTGGGAAACATAAAGTCCTCCGTCAACCAGACCTTGAGGTGCTTGGACCGAAGTTGCTGGACCAGGTGGCAGACATCCGATATCAAGAAACAAGACGTCACATCTCCGGTCACTAATGAGTTGAGGAGAGCCAGTAGAAGGCACTGAGGACTGCTCAGCTCCATTGCTCCGATGGTAACTGGCTTGTAGATGTAGGATGTAGCTCCGTAAGTCACTCCTGAACAGAGCTTGCTGAAGGCTATGTTCCTACACAGCAAGGCAACTCGCTGCAGAGCGGGTTGCTGCCCATCCTCAGAGGACGCCATCTCTTAAATAGACAAATTAAACTAATAAAGGTTTCAGTTTTAAATAAAATGTTTTTAAAAAAAAAAAAAAAAAAAAAATCATTTATAAAGATGATTATATCTCAGAAAACGTTATGTAAGATAAGCCTAGGTAAGTGAAACTCATGGGGATTTTTCAAAGGTAAATATGTTAAAGGAAAGTATAATAAAATTGCCTTTCAGCAATTCGAACATGTTTTACCGATGACCAAGTTGGCGATACATTATGGTGGAACGTGGGGGCGTTACGAGTAATTTTTTAATTTGATATTAGGACAGTAGGATCAGTTAGGAGCCAGAGTAGGAGGAGTTAGGAGGGTTCTACCGACTTGAAGAACTTTGTTGGTATTAATATTCATACCCTTTCTCTTTAATTCTTCATCCCACTCTGTCACTGCCTGTTGAAGTCGTTCTGGGCAGTCGGCTATAAGCATTATAAGTACTATGTCGTCTGTATAAAGGAGAAATTGTATAACGACAGGATGTAAGTTCCATTGGCCCAATCTTGCTGCATGTCTCTTACAAATAGAGGCGATCCCATAATATAGAGGAGGGGGCTCAGAGAGTCTCCCTCTTTCACTCCCCTCTCCAGTCCAAACACACCTGATTCCTGTCAATTTAGGCGCACAACACACTTTGGTTTTTGGTAAGTTGATTTTATAGCCTTCAGAAGCTTTATTTTTATATTCTCGGCCTTCAATGACTCCCAAATTTCATTCCAGGGCACCGAGTCGAACGCAGCCTTGAGATCCAAAAATGCCAGATAGATGTTTCGGTTGCGGTCCCAAAACTTCTCAGGGCAAAGATCTGGTCTTGCGTTAGCCGGTTGGGCCTAAAAGCACTTTGCTCTTCCTGCGAATCAGGCTCGACCAGTGGTCTTAACCGGCTCTCTAGAATAGAGGTATATACTTTATAAAGCACGGGAGACAAGCAAATAGGTCTATAGTTGGAGCAAACTCTCTGGCTTTCTTTCTTGTGGATCGGGATTATAACATTATACTCCCATTCCTGAGGGCATTTTTTTTTTCCTCTTCCTATACCTTTTGAAAGAAACTTTAGAACTTCTACTAATTTAGGACCTCCATATTTAATGAGGTCTGGGAATAGGTTATCTTGGCCTGCTGCTTTTCCAATCTTCATCTTCGCAATAGCCTCCTCAAACTCTTCCTCCTCGATCGGGTCATTACCTTAATCTTCTGCTCCGGATCTACCATCATAAATATCTTTTTCTTCATCCCCTTCTTCCACGTTTCCCTTGAACTGCCCTGAGTAGTACCTCCGCCATATTTCCAGCACCTCTTTCCCCTCTGACACCATCTCTCCCATCTCATTCTTAATGCTTCTTATTTGTTTTGACTTTCAGTCTCTGAGAGTTTTTATTTTTTGCCAGAAGAGCTTGATATTCTCTGTGTGATCACTATCTAGACATCGGCCAAATTCCTCCCATGTTTTCCTCTTAGCTTCCCTCACAGACAACTTTAAACTTTTTCTTGCCACCTTGTCCAGCTCATAATTGTTGAAGCTTCTCTCCGTACAGAACATTTTTCATTTTCCATTCTCCCTTATGATTGTCATGAGAATAACATATGTTCTAATTCCATTATGTATAATGTATTATTGTTTATGAATTGTATATTTATATTAATTACTATTGAATGTGTATTGTGTTTCAGGTATTAAATAGTTACTTGTTTTTTGTTAAATAAAGCCTTTCTATACAAAGTATTCTTTTCATTACTCCTCTTCTTTTCATTTGGCTGATACTTTCTTCACACCACATACCATAGCCGCTGACTCCAATATAACACTTTTCAAGTCTACCCATAGGTCATCTAGCTGTTTATCAAGGTTTAGCTCTTCCAGCCGAATCCTTAGCTCTTTCTCGTAGTCCATTCTTTTTTGGAGATCCTGCAGCTGTTTGATCTCAATCCTTTCATAGGCTTTTGGCCGAGGCTTCTTCACAGATGGGATTCTGTTATCAGAAATCAAGAGCATGTGGTCACTACCGATTTCAGCCCCTCGTATGGCTTTAATATCTGTGAAGTATCTTCTGATTTCCTTCGTGTATAGAAAGTAATCTATCACACTATTTACGTTTCTTTCTATTGCCGAGAATGTTATCTTATTTACCAGTTTACGGGGATAAAAGGGATAGGATCATTGTCGATACCGAACTCCAGTAGGCGCTTTCCGTTACCGTTCAGTATTCTCTAGCCTCCATAAAGGCCCATACAACCGTGGGGGAATAAGCATTAATTGTTAATTAAATTTAAATAATTTAAAATAACTTAATTTCGAATAAACCATAAATTGTTAATAATTTAAAATCATACAGGTAAGTAGAAAAATTTAAAAATAAAACCATACGAAATGCGTTGTTGCCTGTCACCTGCAACTCAATATGTGGATTCATCAAGAGGATTCAACTTAGCCTCTTTCACTCCAACTCCAGCACGTAACCTACACGAGGTGTGTGTTCCCTGCTAAGCCACTGTTGAGGTTGTATGCAATCCACCCCCACACAGGGTGGCAAGCAGGTCATCGGATTCTGGGGAACCTGCAACTTCATGTATTCAACCAGTTCTGACTACATTAAAACTACCACCAAAGAGCAAGAGAAACATCACCTACTTGGCTACAATCAACATCAACTAATAAAGTGGATAGTATCAGTGAAGTCAAATCTGGAACAACTAGGGATCCCACTGAATAAAACACAAGACCGACTGCAGTTCCGGCAAGCTGCCCGAAAGGGAGTTTTCCCAATGTCTCTTACCAGTAAGAAGACCACAGGGACCAAGTGGACAGAGGAGAGAAAGCTGGCTCATAGTCAGAAGATGGGGGAATACTGGAAGAGAAAGTAGATCCTCACCAAAGAGTAGATACGAGCCCAGTAATCCTCAGTAGACCCAAAAGAAAATAAAAACTATAAGAAACTATTCAAATTGAAGTGAGACATCAAAATAATAATTGTAAATACCTTGATGAAGGTGATCCATGTTGAAATTAAAACCAAAATAATATACAAACTAGGAGGTACAAAGGTACAAAAAACATTGACAAAGAAGGAGAGTGTGTACAGTTTGAGCTAGAGAGCAGAATAAGGTGTGTAGCTCCGAGAGTGCACTTGTCAAAACGCGTTGTTGCACGTCGCGACCCGCAGCCTCAAGACCTCTGATGGCTCTACTTAAGTCATTTTCTAATGTTTCCAGAATCTGGGTTCATTGATTGATTGAAAAATCTGTTCTATTTTTAACTTTAAAAAATTACTTTTGTCCAGCTTTTCAAGCCAAATACCCCACTGTGCGATCGTGTAAAGGTAAAAGTTCATTTCGTGGGTCTGCCACGAAAAACATTTTCGTGGCTAGCCAATCCAGATTAGAATCCACCTTCAGTAGCAAGCATGCTGAGACCCTCACCCCAAATCGCTCTGCCATGGAGATCCCGAAGAAAAATTGTTATTACACTTCTTTACAAAACTGAAGCTGATATATTAAGAGATAAGTTACAATTAGAGGCGATGTTCTTTTCTTGGCAATACTGAGAATCTCGTCCCTATGATTTGAACTAATGTTACATTTAGGACTGATCCTCCTATACCAGACATGGGCAAACTTTTTAAGGGGAGGGAAAAAGTTGAATGAAATAGAAAAACATCTAGGCGGGCCAAAAAAATTGAACAAAAAGTTTTACACGTGATAAACTTTATTTTTAACTTGTGTCGTCTAGCTGCAAAACCGGCCATCTCCACAATTTTGAGAAATAAATTTTTTCTGAGTCCTAAGATACATGCTCCACCTATTGCAAGCAAAAAACCTCGCCAAAACTAGTCAGATACTTGTTAAACCTGCGTTTAAAAATCAATGTGTGCTGCAAAACCGGCAAAATCCACCTGTCAGTGAGTTTCAAAACTGGCCATCGCACTGTCGTTCCAGATCAAGAAGGCCTCTTATCAGGCATCTATCAGTCTGCTCCTGCTTTTCCTGTTGTTAACGTTTATGCCTTCATTGTTCAGTGCACTGTGTTTTTGACGTAGCAAAGAACATCGTAGCATCACCTGCTCAAGAAGGAGGAAGCAGAGAAGTAGATGAAAAGGGTGAAGAAGAACATTAGGAAGAAATGTGTGAGCCTGTTGAAGACGATAATGCGACAAGAGTATAAGTTTCTGAATGTTTATATTTTTCTAAATTAGGTTTTTCGGAACTTAATTACAATAAAAACAATTCTCACCTGTTTTTTCCGTCTAGATGCTTGAGTTACACCACAACATTTCAGAGTTTAATTTTTTCAAATAATATTCACTTATTCAAGAAAGTTATGTTCATTTGCATTCCAAAAAACCAAACATTTACATTAAATTAAGTGATTCATCAGTTCTAATTCGTTGCAAAACCGGCCAACTCCAAATGAGTTGCAAGAGTGGCCAAATGCAAAATAAAAAATTGAGTAATTCACCCCCTCGACTCGCCCTTTCCATTTCAAAAAGTGCTTTTAAACATACTACCCTTGTGCCACTAAAAACCGACAGAAAATCAGCTTTCCTGGAAACATTCGTTTTTTGGAGATGGCCGGTTATGCAACTAGACGACACACTTTATCTCATTACACTCAACTTATATGGTACAAAGGTAGAAAACTTGCAAAAAGCTACAAAAATGTATTATGTTTTAGAAGATTATGAAGGCATGTGTGACAGATGAAACTGTGAATAAGTTTCTAAAAGTAGTTCGTAATCTGGTAGAAACTGGGATGTGCTGACTCGCGGTAGTGAAGATAAATGATGGTCGGTCAAAGTCAAACGGTTCCCTGCGCTGTTTTTGCGAAGCTTCATAGCCGAGCAACACATGCATTCAACTCCACATACCGACATGCGACAATACCGTAATTAAGACGCAATGAGAAGAAAACAATCATTTTGTTCTAGCTTTGCAGAAAATAAATTTTGTCTTATGTATAATTGTGTGTGACCATGTCGCGGGCCGGATTGGTTAGCCTGAAGGGCCACACTTGGCACGCGGGCCGAACTTTGCCCATCACTACCCTATACCATTATGTGTACCTCAAGAAATCTTAAATTGACTCATGGAACTATTAATCATAAAACATTTACCAATTATACCTGCTATGTTTGCTTGGTAAAAAATATTATGTATGACAACGTTTACTTGATTAATTAAAAAAAATCATTATATATGACAACTTTTACTTGATTGATTAAAAAAAAACTCTTATTTTTCTCTTCTATGGCTATTTAAATTGTTTCATTTGAATGACGATGACATTATAATGTAAGGCACAAAATGTAGGTTTCCTTATTATCCGGACGTGACAAAGTAGAAAATATATTTATTTGACGGGAAAGCATATATGTATAACTATGATTGAAGAATTGTTATATTTCTTAAAAATATAATTTTTAATTTTGTTATATTAGAAATTTGTTATATAAATATGTTTATTATATTTTTTTCTTTTGTTTATTCCTAATCCATTCAAAATAGGATAAATCCATTTTGGGTTCCATACAACTAAAAAAATTATTATGATTATGTATTATGATCTGCAAAGTATTTTTTAACTGTTGTAAGCATTCTAGTTATACCGTTGTTTGCATTTCCTGAAACGTTTAACGTTTTGCTCCTATCTCAGTTTAAAAGTCGATGCATCAATTGTGAATCGCCAAATTTGTAGCAACTTAGCACTGTTACTCGCGTCAGCTCGGACAGATACATATTTTCAGTATCATATCATTTGTCACACGTACATAGTAAGATTAATATTCATCATAATTATTCTCTTTCCTTAAATGCCACTAAAGTAATACTGAATTGGTTTGCACGTATGAGATTAGAATCCAATAAAGGTAATTAATAAAACATTAATAAATGGGGTTATATGCAGACAGTAACACAGCATTTCTCATAAACCCCAAGAGCAACATAGCATAACTTTGTATTTACAATATGCTTCATCACATCATATGTATTTCCCTTTTTTTGCATTCAATTATTTTTAATTTTAAATTTATCTGTTTTAGTCTCTTGTGATCACTTTAACCAACTTATAATACTTTATTTTATTTTCAACCAACTATAATAATATTTTTTATACCTTTTTTTTAACTTACTTATTTTCTTTCTCATTGTATAATTTACCTACTTCTTTTTTTAGTTAATTTTATATTGTCCATGAACAATTTACTTGCATTTAATTTAATTAATTACTTTATTTGCATTAAATTTAAATTTACTTCTATTTTTATTGTATTTAATTTTTTTTTCCTTTTATCTTCTGATTCTGTATTCAACTATTTCTTGTTTAAGCTCTGATAATGTCAAAAAAGATACCACAGAAACATTGACAAAATAAAAATATGTTTTGTTAATTCCAAACATTGCTTATTTTTTGACAGATCCCTCTAAGCAATCTACTTTATATCAATATATATATGTATAAGTATATGTATGTGTATGGGATGATAAATATATATATATATATATATATATATATATATATATATATATATATATATATATATATATATATATATATATCATCCCAAAAATCTGATGATAATGAAATGAATTTCACTGAAGTAGAAAATGGAAGTTGAAAAACAAATATAAATTTTAAAAAATTGATAAATATATCAGTTATCTAACTAACAATCGGGTATAATACAGATTTCAATGTTTAAAAGACTACATAAATTACATTACCTTTTAACATATAATAAGGTTAAATTATATATTGAAAAGCCCTTATGTCAATTACCATTCAAAACTAAATTGACAGACTAACACAGATATCTGTATATGTTTATATCTTTTATATTTCAATTCCCTTCCCTTATAACTGCTCACTTTTAAAATCTTTTATCATTTAAGCTAATTTCTTTAACGAAATACTTTACCCATCTCCATTTTTTGATCCTCCTCTAACTTCAAACCTTTTACAATATTATTAATCTTCTGAATATATATACAAAATCAAAACAAAATTAAATTAAGAATTAAAAAAATAAATAAATTGTTAATAAATTTCAACTGGGTCTAGGAGTGATAAGTGGGAGTGGGGTAATTGAGGAGGTGAACTGAACTACTATATCTGAGTGCCATGAGTTCTAGTCTCGCTGAGGGCAGAAAATTTAATTTCTGTTATTTCAGCTGTGGATCGACTTTTGGGTATGAAGACAATCTTGGGGCCAACATATATAAAGTGTGTACCCTTAAATTAGGGCATGAAAACCTGGCAGTTGAGTGTGATTGTTGACCAAGCACAGAACTTGAGGCTCATGGGTTGTAGTGGAACAGGTTTTCTTTATATATTTTTTATTTTTATGGATTGATAGCTTTACTCTGTTTAATCGGATGATGATATCTTTTCATCTTTAAAATACTCATAAGAAAGAAAATACATGTCCTACTCATGTTTGAAAACACATCAGTAGGTCAAGTAATGCAGTAAGCCTGTGCACCATGGAAACCACAACTCTTAGAAACATGAGGTGGGTAACTCCCCCCAGGTCATTTGCTCAAGCAATGAATATCTGTTTGAAGACAAATTCCCATGACCAAAGGTCTGTCAAAGCATATATATATATATATATATATATATATATATATATATATATATATATATATATATATATATATATATATATATATGTTGATACATACTTCTCAACATTCACTATCTTCAACATTGGCACATTTTGATAGAAGCCCTGGAACACTTTTTTATTCTATATTACGCGAGAAAGGAGTGGTATTTGAGGAAGGGGGTTCCATTGTAAATATATAAATGTGATTTTGCTTCTTTTTTTTTTTTTCTTTTTTTATCCCTTAATGTCTTTATTTATTTTATTTTTTTCCCCCAAACATATAGATAGAACATGAGATTGTACAGTGGAACATCCACTTGTATAACAAATGGCCATACAAAAAATAAGGCCTGTTCTTAATCCAGCCAGACCTCTACCTTTATTGACCAGCTGTGAAACATTTTCATAGATGGACTTGGCTGGCTTTGGAATTCTATGCATCAAATATTCCCTATTTCCTTAAACAATCCATATGTTAAATTTCATTAAAAAATGTTCACGTATACCATGTCTTGTCTATTAATATATGGTAAACGACATTTGTTGTAAACAAACTTGTAAGTTGTTTTAGATGGAAATATTAATGTTAAATATTTATTTAAATTAGAGAAAATAAATGACTAGACCATTTTTAGACAATGAATAGATTTTTTTAATATTTTCAAAATAAATTATATATATATATATATATATAGAGAGAGAGAGAGAGTGTATTGCATATAAGTTGTTAGAGACAGTGAAATCCTAAAATTAAAGTAAAACTGCCAACTAAATGTTACAAACAATTTTAAATTATGAACAGGTTAATGTTAATGAAAAGTAAATTATTTATATCACCGTTTAATATAAATAAAAACAACTTATATGATTACTAAATAATCACCTTACAAACGTTTTGAGTGTGGGTTGAGTGCAGGCTCAGGGGATGTGTCAATACAGCTTGATAGGGCTGGGCTCAAATAACCCGTTACTTTAAAACTACTCAACCCCTTTTACTGGAACTGGAACTGGGAACCATATTCCCTGATGAGAACCAAGGAACGACTACAGATCCTATAGTTGTGTTACTGCACTCACTGTTCCTGTAGCACTCATTTGTAACAATATAGAGTTTGTAAACAATACGTAAAAAATTCACTATTTCCCAATAATCCTTTTGCCCATTTTTTCAATTATTAATAATGTCATTTTTAAAAACTAATGGTGAATTTAATATTAAGGCTAGTACGTTCTGAGATTCTTTGTACCGACTCTTTATCTTAGATGCTTAGATTCATGTGGCAGACTGCATCGCAGCATTGTCTACAGGCAGGTACGCGCTGGGATTCATTTTTCGGACTCCTTGCGTCTCGGATTCATTTTCATGCATCTGAGATGCTCCGCGACAATGAATCTAGCATCTCGTGTGTTGTGGTTTAGTATTTTTTGAATCCCAACCAGAATGGGATTCTTTACACAATGTGTCGCAACATTGAGTCAGTGCGTACGTAAATCTCGAACAGAGTGGGCCTCTCACCGTTCTCGCGCATTCTTCTTTATTTTTTATCGCTTATCTGTTGATAGGATAGGATAGGATCAAGTTATGGGACGATTAACAGCAGATGTTATTACGCCCTAGCTTTTAGGTTACTCATTACATTATACTTATTTTTTAATTATTTTGTATGTATATATACATTTTTTCCCTTTATTTTTATTTATTTTTTACACACACACACATTTATTTTTAATATAATGAATGTTTTAATTATGTGACAATTATAAAATAAACTAAAAATAAAATAAATATACTCTGGTAATTAAATTTTGTTGTATAAGTTCATTCCTTTTATAATCGAAATAATTTTCTCTATGCTACCCGGGTTGTTTTCGGGGGATAGTTACATACTTCTTGCCAGATCTTTCGAAATAAAATGGGATTGATGGATCAACAGCTGATGTGCTTTTGTTGAATTGAAAATTTAAAAAAAAATAATATCTGCTTGTACGGCAACGTCTTTTTTTTTTTAACTATTTTTTCTTTGGTGGCGTCTGCAAATGATTTAATAAAGGTTGTGAGATTTTTTCCCCTATATAACCTTTTGGCCTCATTATAAGGAACTTTTTCAGTGACCAGAATTGATTTTATTTCTTTTTGTAATAGAAATACTGTACCGGTACAGGTTAAACATTTTTGATTTTTATTACATTTTAAATTATCTTGATGTTTACCTTCAATCGATTATTTTTTGCATTAAAAGGCGGGGTGAGAAAATCCTAATCAATTAAAACAGCTCATTGGGTTTGGTGTGTAAGGCTGGACCCTTATTGTGTGGAACCCTATTTTAATAGTTTCAGGGAGTTTTGGAACAGCAAATGTTGGAATGTAGTTGTGGGTTAATTTTTGCTCTCCCATAATTTTAATTTGTATTCTATTTATATCTACGATGATATATTTAATTCATTTTTAATTTCGTCAATTTCAACGAACTGGAGATCAAAACTCCTTTGCTGTAGTTGATTTTTTTATGAGGGGTATCCTCAACTTGGAATAAACCGCTGAAATATTTAATATTTAAGGAAACAGCGGATTGCTTGTTATTAATGGTTTCTACAAGTAGAGTACCATCTGTTTGAATCTGAGCCATGTCGAACGAGGTCGCGCTTTCGGGAATTGCAGTAGCATTTTATACATAGCTCTACGGAGCCAGTTTCTGCAATCAACAGGCTTGCAGTCACTCTCCGGTTCCTCGCAAGTGGAGATTCATATACAACCTCATGTATAATTTCGAAGCAAATAATATCCAAGTTTGTTCCTGAAGTCTGCACAGCCATCTACATTGAGAACGTATATAAAGGCAAGTTTTTTTGTTTTGTTTTTTCTTGTATGGAGTAGGTACGCGGTCATTCATTGCTCAATTTGCAATAAAATAAGGAAAATTATTTTCTAGGTAATTATTTATTACAAAAGTTACATATCAAAAAGAAATATTATTTTAAGTTCTCGACAACCGGCCTGACTTGCTCTTCAGAATTAAAGGTGATATTGCCATAAAGAACGGATTTCTTGCATTAAAATTTTTCAATACGTGCAATAAAAATAAAAAACATCGACAAACATTCAATCCAATCTTCTACTGATGTAAAGTCCCTGTGCGTCTGTAGTTTCATCTAATGTGGTGTAAATGTAATTGTTTACGTATTTCCTCAAGACAATGTTCACAGCAGTGTTTGAGATTATATTTTCATATGGTGCACTCGTCAGGAATGTTTGTTTATTTCGTTTAACGTCACTTTATGCTGCTATGGCTAATCAGACAATGCTACGGTGGGAGTCCTAAATTTTGCCTATCCAGGTATAATTAGGATAGGGATCTTTAACGAGTACCTGACATCGCACAGGCTCGGGACCCCTATTTTACGTCCCTTCCGAAGGACGGCATAGCTAAGGATTTTTTACTCCCTTTAAAAAATCCTAAGGTCATCTGCCGAGCTGCGAACCCGCGATCTTGGTTTTAGTAGGTTGCTATGCTAACCACTACACCACAGGTGACCCCTCGTCAGGAATGTTTTGTTTAGTATATTTTCGCAAATAAGACTAAAAGGGTTTGGACTGTAGTTTATTATAACTACTATCGTGTGCTACTTATTAAAACATGTACTATGTAATAATGTACTTACTTAAGTTGTGATAAGCATCCACTTGAGGTTTTCGATTGGAACCAATTGATTTATTTCAAGAAGATCAAAAAAATCGTTTTCCGGTCTGATTTCAATTCTGGATATGGTTTTATTTAAACGTTAATTTTGACGATTGGTTGGTTGTCACTTAAGGCATATTCTCTATTACATGTACTTGTTTACCGAACTAAACTCTATTGTAGAATAAAATAAAAATAAAAGAGTAGGTTGAAAGGTGAAATAAAATAAAATGAAATAAAATCGAAATTCTACTAATATTAATACAAAAGAAACCAACGAGTTACAAAAAATAACTGGAAAAAATCTATTTTTTCTCCTTGGAAAATTATACAGATTATTGTTGATATTTTAAAAATAAATAATAACTTTTCTCTAAATGAAAAATAAAAAAAAATTCAATATTTTTAATGAAATATCAAAAAGTACGCTTTCGTTTCCTTAAAAACTAAAAGTGCAATAACCCCCCCAAATGTGTAATTGCTCGGAAATCCGGTCTTTAATAATATGTAACCCATTTTTAATCGCTTGATACAATACTGTCTAAAAAAGGCTCAATTTTTATTCGTAAGAGCAGATTTGTGGCGATTGACATGCGGTCTACTTTATTACTTCACTGAGATTGTGAGGTACCCATACTCCTAACTTGCCGACGTTTCCAGGTGGCGATTAAGTGTTGATTGTGATGAATTTAAGCTTTCTGCAATACATCTTGTTGACTGACGTGGATTTTGCCTTTAAGAGGTTCTCGTCTATCATATACTTCTGATATGTAATAGAACTGGGATGAATTATACACAATCTAACCATAACAGAATTTTTATTCAACACAATAGATAACCACAAAGAAAAGGTAATCGCAGTATCGATTACCAGTATATATTACTTATTATACAGTATATATATACAGTATATATTACAGTATATATTACAGTGTATATTACTGTTGTGAAGTCTAACGGTAATACACAACAGTGTCGCCCCCACTTATATGACAGGGACTAAAATTATGGATTTTGAAAATTTGAATTTTTACAAAATTATGAATAACTGAAATATTAAACATGAAAATCTAACATACAAAACATATTGAAATATTAGTGCTCATAATCTTTAAGATATGATGGTGATCTTCGGCATCGGATCGGACGACAATTTGGGTCTTCTTTTCCTGAAGAACTTGTTGAAGGTACAGTGGTTTCAGTAGATGGGGCCTCATTCGGGTTACTAGGTGTTCCTTCTGGCTGGCAGTGTTCTGACACTGGGTTTTGCTTGGGCAGGATTGGAGCATTAATAATCACTGACTTTTTTCCCGGATCTCTTTCATGGTTATAGGTCATTGATTGAGCCGATGGCACCCTGGTGGAATTGAGCTGGTTTATATGTCGTTTCAAGATACGCCCAGAATCCAATGTTACAAGATAGTGTCGTGACCCCAATTGACGTTTCACTATGCCAAATTGCCATATTTCAGAGTTGTTCTGGAACATCTTTGCTTGAATCCTCTCCCCCTTTTGAAGTGATCGAACCAGCTTGTCCCTGGGATGAGGCCTTTCCTTCTGTTTGGGGAAAATAGCATCCAATTGAAGTCTCATCTTGCGACTCAAGTATGCTTCCGCTGGTGATACGCCATTCCCACGAGGGGAAGCACGGTAATGGAACAAAATTCTTTGCACACGTTCTGCCAGCGTTCCTTTTTCATGTACAGATGCCTTCATTCGGTGTTTAAAGGTTTGCAAAAAACGCTCAGCCTGGCCATTTGTGGCTGGGTGACCCGGTGCTATGAGCTTCTGACTTATCGCTCGGCTGGGACAGAATTTCTGAAACTCTTGCGATGTAAAGATTGTAGCATTATCTGATACAATGATTGATGGATACCCATGGTATGAGAATATATCTTCAAGCAGTGAGATAGTAGAAGAGAATGTTGGTGCTTCTCTGGAAATCCGAATCTCCGGCCATTTTGATTTAGCGTCAATACATATGAGGAAGTGGTGATTCTCAAAGGGTCCTGCGTAGTCAATGTGGATGCGTTCCCAATTGTTCGCAGGTTCATTCCATGAATGAGTGACGACTTTTCGAGGGTTTTTCTGCAGTAGTGCACAATCCTGACAGGCTTTGACTAGATGTTCTATTTCTCTATCTACGCCTTCCCAATAGATGTAACGTCTTGCCAGTTGTTTCATTCGCATGATCCCAATATGGGTGGCATGCAGCTGGCTCAGTACAGCGGGTCTGAGGTTTTTTGGGATGACTACCCGGTCTTGTCGAAACAATAAGCCATTTGAAATAGTGAAGGGCGAATCTTCACAACGAGACAATAGATGTTGAATTATAGCTTGAAGTTCTGGGTCTTTTCTGGTTTCTTGGGCTATGGCTTCAGCTGTGATTTCCACATTTGATATCTGAAGTAGTGCTTCAAATTGTATTAAATGAACCTCTTCATTAATCTTAACATCAACATTGGCTCGAGACAAACAGTCAACATTTTCATTGTCAATTCCTTTCTTGAATTTAACTGCATAATCAAATCCTGCAAGAAATGAGGCATATGTCAGTAGGCGTGCAAATGTCATTTGAGGGAGTGATCGGTTGTGACCAAAGATTCTGGTCAGTGGTTCATTGTCAGTGACTAGGATAAAACGTCTTCCATAAATGTAGTTATAAAACTTTGTTACAGCAAAAACAATGGCAAGGGCATCGCGATCAAGTTGGCTGTAATTTTTTTCTGATGAGGATAGAGATCTGGAGATGTAAGAAATGGGTCGCTCAATTCCTTCAACGATGTGGCTTAAAACAGCCACTGCTATGCCAACTGGACTAGCATCTGAAGTCAAAACAATTGGCAGGGTTGGGTCATAGGGCACCAGTACACGATCACTACACATTTCTGACTTCAGTTTGAGAAAAGCAGACTCACACTCGGAAGTCCACTGGAAAATCTGGTTCTTGCAAAGGAGCCTACGAAGAGGATATGACAATGTCGAATAATCAGGAATGAAGCGCGAATAATAAGACAACATGCCCACAAAACGACGAACGTCATCCACATTTTGTGGACGTGGCATCTCCCTTACAGCTTGGATTTTCTCTGGTGATTTCCGAATTATATTATGTTCAACAATATGGCCAAGATATTCGATGCTAGTTTGAAAAAATGCGCACTTCTTTTTGTTGACATGAAGATCATACTTTGACAATCTTTGCAAGCAGAGACGTAGATTTTGTGCGAATTCCTCCCATGTTGTGCCATGACAAATGATGTCGTCAAAATATTGCTCACATTTTGGTAAACCCTGAAGAATTTGAGACATTATTCTGTTGAAAGCACCTGGAGCAGTGCGAATTCCAAAACTGAGTCTATGCATACGATATGTTCCTCGATGTGTGGAGATAGTTTGGATAGCACTGCTGTTTTCATCTACTTGGACATGTAAATAGGCGTTATACAGATCAATTTTGCTGAAAAATTTAGAATTCCGTAAGCTGCTGAGAACGTCGTCAATTCTCCGTATTGGAAAGTTGTCAGACACGAGTCTCTCGTTTACTCCGCACTTGTAGTCGACACATAAACGAACTCCTGAGTCGGGTTTTGGAATAACGACCAAGGGAGAATCACTTGTGGCTACTGGTGTAACAATCCCCTCCTTTTCAAGTGCGTCCAGTTCCTTGTTGACTCGTTCTCTGAGAGCAAATGGGACTACTCCCTCTTGTGTAAAAATTGGTTTGACGTTGTCTCGCAGATTCGAGGATACCTTGAGGTTGGGTATACAGCCAATTCTTTCTTCAAAAATTGAGGGAAATTCCTGAATAATCTCATCGGTGGTGAGAGAGAGGATGTTTGTCTCTAATTGGTCTGAAAGCTGAAGAGACATATCGATATCAATTTGTTTGAATTCCAACCCCAGGCCTCTTATCCAATCACGGCCTATCAGGGCATCATGACCGACTGGAACAATGTATAAATCACTGAGAATAGATTTGTCTTTGTGTGTGATAGTTACTTTCGCTTTGCCATCACATGTGACAATATTGTTTGAAAAAGTACGAAAACGTATGTTGGAAGAAAGTAAGTCAATTCCAAGGTTTAGAGCATCAAATCTGTCTTTTGGCATAATTGAAAAAAACGAGCACCGGAGTCAACCTCCATTATCTGAGGTCTACCATTGATTGAAATTGAAATAAGATATTTACCTGAACATGCATTTACTTCATATAGGTTAACAAGATTTACATTTGTGTGAAAATGAACAGGTTCAAGGTAACTAACTCCATAGATATGTTCAGAGTCAGAGTCAGAGTCAGAGCTAGATAATTCATCTATCTGCTTACTGTCAATGCTGTTCTTAGTTAGTGTTGTAATGCAGACTTTTTGAATGTGCCCTGTCTTTCCACAAGCTCTGCAATGGAGGGAGGACCTAGGTGTGCGGCATTCATGAGCTCGGTGAGATGACCGTCCACACTTGAAGCAAAGGTCATGAATGCCTAAGGCTCGAAAGTGAATGTTGGTCTTTGAACGGGGCTGTGAACGATTTCTGTACTGAAACAATTTTGATGAAGGACTTTTGTTTCCCGAATGCCTACTGGGTTGATGATCACGACGAGGGTTTTGTAATTGTGACACTTTGTTAGTAGAGGCAGTCTGTTAAGATGAGTTAGAACTGGATTGGTTCATCAATTCATGGCTTTGAATACGAGATGCTTCTAAAGCTACAGCCTTGGCTACAATGTCATCAAATTTCGTATTATCAGATTGTAAAAGTTTTTCCCTAATCCAATTGTCTTTTATACCCCTGATAAATTGTGCACGTAAAAATATATCTGCGACAGAAACCTTCTTTTTGCATGAGCAACTCACAAAGAAGTCACAATCAGTGAGGTTACGTTGTAAAGTTGCAACATATTCTGGGATTGTTTGTGAGTCCTCCTGATATGATGATAAAAAATAATGCTGAGAGACAACTACATGTTTTGATGGGGAAAGCATTTGTGTGAAAGCCTTCCTAAGATCGTCATTAGATAGGTCTTTTAGTGGCTTTTGGGGACCCAAAAAGGCGGACAAATTGTTGTAATGAGCAGACCCTACTGAAGCACACAATAACTGTGCTTTCTTTGCAGTATCATTCACGTTTTTCACCGTCAAATAATTGTGAAAGCGTTTTAGGTAATTAGTAAACTTCTCCTTTTTCCCATCAAAACCCTCAAAAGGCGCGATGTCCGTTGATGTATTTGCTAAAATGTCCTTGACTAACTGAGTTTGACTAGCTGAGATAGCTGCTGTGAATGTAGTGAGGAATTGATTAAACTGTTTTTCATCCATTGTTAGTGACAATCGGCAAGAGAAATGGGCGAAAAGTTAAGTGACAAGACAGTGAGAATATTGCTGATATAGGTTTGCTGAGTTGATATGATGACTTACGTGACTGGGGCTTAGAAAACATTCTGTGACTCTTGAATGTCTCACGAAAATAGGTTTAAATCCTCGTCGCCAGTTATCATATACTTCTGATATGTAATAGAACTGGGATGAATTATACACAATCTAACCATAACAGAACTTTTATTCAACACAAGATAACCACAAAGAAAAGGTAATCGCAGTATCGATTACCAGTATATATTACTACAAGTCTGACGGTAATACACAATATCGCCAAAGTCGGAAGGACATTCCGCCCTCGGTTTGTCTTTTAAGATCGGAATTTTATAAACCAATATGTAACTGCTCGGTCAGTTATTAGTTCTTCATCATATAGACTGCATATTTTTCTGCTATCGCCTTAGCACTATTGCCTTGATTAAATTCCCAAAGCATTATATGATGAATATGCATTATGTGACTCTCCATTTCAGAAGTTAAAAAAACAAACAACAAAAATTTAACCCTATGGAACGGCCGTGTATTTCCACCGTTTTAGTTTTAGCACCAGCGAGTAACAGAGCTCTGACAAATGATACATCATCATTTCTCACAGCTACCTCCAGAGGAGTGGCGATGACGGAGTTTACAACTTCCAGATCAGCTTTCAGGAACCCGAGGGCAGCAATAGAGGCACAATTTCCAGTCCTTGCAGCTAGATGAAGTAAGCTGTCCCCTAATCGAGTTGATTCCATCAACATTTCCACCATTAGAGACCACATTAAGAATATCACCAGGATTATTGCTGAACACTGCATTTTCCAAATCAATTGATAAATTGCCATGCCTTTCCTGAAAATAAAATTAAAAATATTATTAATATTGAGAATTTTTTAAAAACTATTTATTGATATTTATAACTGTATTCATTATATAGAAAAGTACCTGGGTTCAATAGTCACTCAAGACAGCACCCCCGATGTGGAGATTAGGAAAAGGATAGCCGCCGCTAATAGATGCTACTTTGGTCTAGCAAGGCAGTTCAGAGGGAGAATACTCTCAAGAAAGACCAAGCTCTACCTCTATAAAACCTTAGTGCGCCCCGTGCTCCTGTATGGATCGGAATGTTGGACAGCATCAAAGGCAGCCGAAAAAGAACTGATGGTCTTTGAAAGAAAAGTTCTCCGACGAATCTTTGGTGGGGTAAAAATCGGAGAGGAATGGAAACGCCGCACAAACCAGGAGTTGTATACGATTTTTGAAGAGGCAGACATCGTTACAACCTACAAGTTAAGGCGCTTAAGGTACGCTGGGCATATTGCCAGAATGGCTGATGGAGATATGCCAAAGGGGTTGCTGACCCAACTGATCCATGGGACAAGGAGAAAAGGAAGACCAAAGCTTAGGTGGTCGGATGGGGTCGCTGCAGATGCCAGAAGCATGTTGGGGGTGCGAAACTGGACGGCGTCAGCGCGGGACCGTGACGATTGGAGGAAACGGTTGGAGGAGGCCAAGACCTGTCACCGGGTTGTAGAGCCGTTATAAAAAAAAAAAAAAAAAAAAAAAAAAAAATCATTATATAGAACAAGTAAATTTGAGGAAAATGATAACAATAAGTCAATAACACATAAAGAATGGGTATTATCAATAGAAGTGAAAAGGTGTAAAACTATATTATATTTTAACGATATTAGTCCAGGCAACGAAGACAAAAAAAGCCAAAAGCAGACATAATTCATGTAGAAGCCACTTTTGGCACAGTTGTAGAGGAAGATGTCCTTAACAACATACTAAAAGGACTGGTGGGAGGGCGTGGAGTTAAGGGTGGGGTGAAACATCCATGCCATCTGAGAACCCCGTACTATTGTGAAATCCTTATTTTTTCGTTATAACTTCAAAAATATTTGTCCGATCCCAAATTTCTTTTTTCCATCTCAAAGCTGGTTAAATTTACTATCAGATCCCATATACCAAATTTTAATTAAATTCCGTGAAACACCCATGCCCCTGGCATGCCAACTGAATATATCAGAACTGTCATGTTTTTCCAAAACACACAATTAGCATGCTAGACCTACATTGGATCCGTGTCTCTCCAATTCCAATTGTTCCAAGAACTCCTAATTCGCTGACCAGCAGACGGTCGAAAACAAGTGCCTACATTGGTTCAGGATAAGACGGCCGTCTAGAGACAATTTTAAATCATTTCAATGGAATCGGCGCTGTACCATGACAATACGAACGCATATAGCATCAAAATTAATAATTATTGCTAATGTTAATAGTAATTATTATCTTAATTATAATTTATTACTTTATTTATTCGGTTTTTTTTTTGTTGTAATACACGCAAAATTTAAAAAAAAAATGTTATAATCAACAAAAATTCTATTATGTTACAATATAAAATACATTTAACATATATAATAGCTGTTTCATGGCAATATGAACGAATATAGCAGCAACATTAATAACTATCATCCCCGTCCCAGCTTCTCATAAGTAAAGAACTTAAGATAATTTTGACTAATTAAAGGTTTTTTGTTTATTGACAGAAATCTTGTATTGAAGTATGCAATGCGGCATTATTCCTTCAATGATAATTTCAGGCGTAATAGTAATTTTTAACCTGGTTAAAATTGTATTCATTGAATGTTTGAAGATTGCTGCATAAAAGCATAACTAGACATCCTATTTTTATTTTTAATGATTTCATCTGGTTGGATTTTAATATCTATAAATTATCTATCCATAAAAGTATATGATAGTGTGACTAAACTCGTTTCTGCCACTCAACATTGTACATTTAAATTTAATTATTGCTAAATCTTTCTAGACCGAAAAAAATAATTAAGTTAAAATTTTATACAAATGGGTTTAGCAATTTTACCAATGCGATCTCTATTTGGGGAATGGTGCTAACCACATATCGGTTGATTTTCAAACCACTAGAATTCACACTTATCAAATATTTTATTTGATTATATGTAAATTTTAAATAATGGATTTATGAAATTTATAAATTTGTTATCGCTTTTTAAAAATCAAATTAATTAAAAATCAGTAGATTTTATTATTACTGAACCTTCCTGGAACTATAGGTTAAAATTTAGCATAGGTTAGTTCAATTTCATATAATAGTATAGATTACTGCTAATGTTATTAGTAATTATTATGTTAATAATAATTTATTGCTTTAGTAATTTTTTTTTTTTTTTTGGTAGTGTTACACAGGCACCAGTAAATAAATGTAAATATTCATTATGTAAAAAAGAATAATTTAATTTTTATAAATATTAACAAATATATATAAATATATAACTTTTACTTATGGCCACTTTATCAGGCGATAATATCCACTATAATATATATCACGATAATATATCACCAGATCAATTAATATACATTTGTATATTGTCATTTACACGTCCTGACGGGACGAAAAGGACTGGAGACAGACGGATCCACTGTAGGTGTAGCCTAAGTTGGGACTCCGCTCAAGTATGGTCTCGGAGAAGGCAATCCAAAGAGCTCTAAGCAGTATAGTTCGAAATAGGACTCTGTTGAGGCTGAAAGTTATATGCTGTATTCATCATTGAAGAATCAAGTCTGACTTAATTAAAGAGCTGGATCACAGATAAAGAAACGAAAAGAAAGAAGATACTAATTATAATTGGCCTTGCTACATGAAAGAATAGAAAAAAGGATAGGCTTTTGTTTTGAATGGATAAATAAATTGAAAGTAAATTAAGAATATTATTATAAAATGTAAATTTGTTAAATGTATAAACACAATTAGATTATAAGCATTCTACTAAATGCCTGAAGGACCTAACATTTAATTTATTAAACATTCTGTCTGAAGGGCCAAAATATTAATATCTGATTATAGTCAATTAAGGGTCACTAGCGTCATGATGTTATTTGATGCTCCTGCAACTCAAAAAAAACTTCTGTCAATTGCTCGATCCTACACTGATACCACTCCTTAGTATGGCTATTGAAGAACTCTTGAAACGGAATTTTAACTCCTGAAAAATCATCAATTTTTTTCTATCGAAGAAAATGGGATATGGATCACAATAAATATTAAACTGATGGTATGGTGGGTTCAACACATTAAAGATTTATAAACGTTTCCTTGGTCTGATGGAAAGTATGCGGCTGGATATTATCTTAAGCTTTTTTCTAATAGGTATACCCTAAATATCGCTATCAATATATCAAATATCCCTTTTGTCCTTAACTCTATACCAGTCAATTTTTTCGAAATTTCAAGAACTCTTCAAATCATAAAAATCATGTGGCTCGATCTTTTCCAACTATAACCATCTCTATAATCCTCCTTTAGGTTAATAAGGCAGTGGTGTCAAGACTTATTGTAAAATTCTGTAATGGAGTTCTGGCAATGGTCAGTTTTACTCTACCTCATCAATATTAAATTATAGATTAAGATAATAATAATTACTATACCACAGATGAAGATGAAAGTTGCAAATAAGTTATTCCATATTTCATGGCAATGCTGGACATAACTTCCATCACATGTGACGTCAGCCTTAGTCCACCAGTATCTACCAGCTTGTTAAGCAGAACCATTGCCTTTTTCATATCCTTTCTAGGAAATACAAAGTCCTCTGTCAACCAGACTTTGAGATAACTGGATCGAAGTTGTTGGACTTGTTGGCAGATATAGGCCAGTAAGAAACAAAACATGACATCACCTGCCACTAGCAAGTTCAGGAGTGCTAACAGTAGACATTGTGAGCTGTTTAGCTCCATAGATGCAATGGTTATAGGCTTATAGATGTATGCTGTAGCTCCGTAATTGATTCCCAAGTTCAGATGATGATAAAACAAACACATTTGGGGAGATATGCAACACACTACATAGGAAAACTGGAATAGGGATGAGAAGCAATAATAACTTCCTAGGGCTGATGTAAAAGAACAACCTGTACTTTTAAGTCCTTTATGTTTGAGTGGAAAGAAGTTGAGGGAATAAATCAATACAACCTGCACCTAAAAAGAAACAAGACCCAGATGAAAAACCACACCATGCCCGGAGTTGTACGATATTAGCTAAGATCCAGTAAAAATAACATAAACTATGAGCTCTGACCACTTTACAATATACTATCTCCACAAAACATAATGTCATTATTTGTTTTTAATGCAATTAGCCATAATCTGCTGAATAAAATAGATTAATTAGATACATGGAGCATTCAGATATCCTGCTGAACATAGATAACTGAAGTATTTACAGATGAAGGAAAGCAGTGCAAAGCTACACCAACAGCTTTTATTACTTCCTTAATTCTCAATGTTTATTCTTTATTTGTTCCTTACTTTACTGACATTATCATTTTTATTTCCTTGTTCTCTGTGAATTACATCTGCCTACACCATTGATCATATGAATTTGTGTCAAAAAGGTCTTTCATAAACTGACAACTGACAATCAATATAAAGATATGTTTTGTTCACAACAGATATTTAAGTGAACAATACAACTGAAGACTGTAAATACTAGGTTTAAAATTAGGATGGATTGAAATGGTATATACACTACTAATAAGACAATCTCATGAAAATAACACACCATAAAGATGGAAAAAAAATGAGCAGCCCTGCTAATAAAAAAAAAGTGTGTGTGTGTGTGTGTGTGAATTTGTTTGAATTAGTCTTTGCAGAATAATTCAACTAAACATTTAAATACTTGCAGAACTATTAACTTCAAAGATCACCTCTCGACTCCCAACCAAGCTAGTCCAGATTTAATGAATATAAAACTAGTAATCTATATAAATAAAAATGAATCGCCAAATGTGTTGCTAAGCGTAAAACTCGAGAACGGATCGGCTAATTTGCCTAATTTTTTTTTAAACGTATTTGTTAAGTCACAGGGAAGGTTCTTATCTATATAAATAAAAATGAATCGCCAAATGTGTTGCTAAGCGTAAAACTCGAGAACGGCTTGGCCAATTCGGCTAATTTTTTTTTAAACGTTCTTGTTAAGTCACAACGAAGGTTCTTATCTATATAAATAAAAATGAATCGCCAAATGTGTTGCTAAGCGTAAAACTCGAGAACGGATCGGCTAATATGCCAAATTTTTTTTTTTAACGTATTTGTTAAGTCACAAGGAAGGTTCTTATCTATATAAATAAAAATGAATCTCCAAATGTGTTGCTAAGCGTAAAACTCGAGAACGGATCGGCTAATTTGCCTAATTTTTTTTTTTAGGTTTTTGTTAAACCACAAGTAATGTTCTTATCTATTAAAATAAAAATGAATCTCCAAATGTGTAGCTAGGTGTAAAACTCGAGAACGGCTCGACCAATTCGAAGCGCGAGCAATTCGAAAGCGCCTAATCGCCAAATGCATGACCCTTTTAATCAAGAGTTGCAACTTAAAAAACTGTTCGAACTCTATGCTTTAAGGGAATCGGTTCGAATATATGTTTCGCTGTTGTATTTGAACCATCAACAAAGTATATCTTTGATACAATTATGAAAGTTGTAAATGATGGAGGGTTTTACCTTTTGGAAGCTCCTGGTAGTACAGGAAAGACATTTTTAATTTCATTGATTTTAGCAACAATTCGCTTACAGAATGGAATTGCACTTGCACTTGCTTCCTCAGGTATTGACTACATTGTTGGAAGGCGGCCGAACAGCCCATTCAGCGCTAAAATTACCATTGAATATTCAAAGCAACGAAACTCCGACTTTGGCAAAGCTTTTACAATAATGCAAGTTGATAGTATGGGAATGCACGATAGCACATATAAGAATTTGGAGGCATTAAACAGAACTCTGAAAGATCTACGAAATAACCAAAACCGATTCGGTGGTGTGATGATTTTGTTAGCAGGAAATTTTCGTCAATCATAACCAGTTATTCCACGGTCTACACCAGTGGATTAACTGAATGCATGTTTGAAGTCCTCCATTTTGTGGAAATAAATTAAGATACTAAATTTGTGCAAGAATATGCGTGTCGAATTGCAAAATGATCGATCTGGAGAAATATTTTCAAAACAACTCATTGACATTGGTAATGGTAAAATCCCTGTAGATGTTATGACAGGCTGCATAACATTTCCTGTCAATTTTTGTCAGTTTACAGAATCCAAAACTGAGCTTATAGAAAAGGTGTACCCAAACGTCGCTCAAAATTACAGAGATCATTATTGGTTGAGTGAACGAGCTGTATTAGCTATCAAAAACACGGATGTAAATGAAATAAATTTCAAAATCCAAAATGAAATTGCCGGTGATTTAAGGACCTAATAATCAGTTGATTGTGCAACTAACCAGGATGATGTCGTCAATTATCCACCAGAATTTTTGAACTCGCTGGATTTGCCAGGATTACCTCCCCATAATTTCCAATTAAAAGTAGGATCAGTGGTCATAATGTTACGAAATATCAACCAACCGAAATTTTGTAACGGCACAGGGCTAGCAGTGAAAAAATTACTGATGTGATCGAAGCAACCATTCTAAAGGTGAAATATAAGGGAGATGATGTGATGATACCCCGCATCCCAATGGTACCAACTGACCTACCGTTTGTATTTGAACGAATGTAATTTCCAGTGCGGCTTGCTTTCGCTATGACCATAAATAAATCACAGTGTCAGTCGTTGTGTGTTTGCTGCAGCAATCTGGAAAACTCATGCTTCTCTTATTGTACAGTTGTATGCTGCTTACTATCCAACATAATTACTCTCGCGTCGGAAAACTGACACCTTTATTTATTTTCGTGCCTGGTAATCAAACAAAAAATATCGTGTACCATAAGGCATTACAATGAAAATACCACATTAATACTACTACTACTACTAAACTCTTGCAATGTCCAAAATAGAAAACTTATATTTGTAAGTAATCGTTGTTTATTATGGATACATAAATCTATAAATAAAGTGATTACTCTGAAATATGTTTTATTACTGCGAAGGGCCAATAACTTTTGACTACAGGCATTGATGACCCTAGGGTTTTATGCCTATAAACCCCAACAAACAAACAACTTTTGACTGAACAAGTATGTCGGGGAGGAACTATTAACATAAAAAATCAATTTTGTGTTGTTTTAGAGAAAATAGGGCAGAGCAATGTCTGCCGGGGCAGCTAGTTTCTAATAAACTTAGTTATGTAAATTATGATAAGGGTCACAAAACTATTTTAAATGTTTAGGAATATATTTAAATAAAAATAGATCAAACTCATACGAAAACAAAGGCTTTAACTTGAAGAGTTCACTTCTAGAGAACACTCTTTACCAGAGTTGGGCAAAAAGTAGTTATAACTATTAACTACTAACTACAACTACTTTGATTTGATTGTAGTTACAATTACTAACTACAATTGTAATTGGTAGTTAACAGCGGGCAACTACATTTTTTGTAACTAGTAGTTAGTAGTTAAACTTTTCCAACTACCAACTACAAGTTAAATAATGTAGTTAGATGATCTTAACTATTAACCACAAAATATAGTCAGTAATTGCATTATTTAACTTCTAACTACTGATGATCGTACAAGCCTTATTTGAAAATAAATAATAGGGCTTGAGCTACATTGTTTATTTTTCATACTGATTTATTTCCATTTTTTACATTAACAAATTTGTTACAAATCAATTAACTGGACTACTATACAAGTTTAATACGAATTTTGTTCCAGGATAGTGCATATTTCATAACTTTATTAGTTGAAATATTATTCTTTTTTTAATTATGTGGTCGGTATTTATATTATTACTGTTCATATATATTAATTGGTATTTTTAACTTTAAAATTTTAAAACAAGATTATTTTATATTAAAATAATTATATTGTACCACACATAAGAAACAATATAATATAATTTTCTCAAATTGTCTTCAAATGGTCCACTTTTGGACTGAAAAAACGCGGATTTTAAATTTTGTCTGCCGGTACTTAGCCCCCTCTAAATTTTGGCAGACAACGTTTTCTAGTGAGCATGCAGTTTCTTGTGTGCTTCAAATAAATCGTCTTCAAATGGCCCACTTTTGGACTGAAAAAACGTGAATTTTGAATTTTGTCTGCCGGGGCGACGCCCCCCCCCCAAATTTTTGCAGACAACGTTATTTGGCACCTAGGGGGTTTGCTTTAACGTTTCTTGTTTGCTTTAAATAAATCATCTTCAAATAATACCATATTTTGATATTTGCTACCCTCTTTTGGTGGTCGCCATTTTGAAACACCCCCGCTTTGAGTTGGCAGACAAGTGCAAATTGATTGGTGAGGGTGGACATTTTATGGCTGTGTGTATCTAAAAGGTTTCTTCAAATAAGTCATGAAATTTGGCCTCGGCTCTTCGGACTAACCAGTTCGATCCTTACACTTCACTTCATGTTTAGATTTTTCAACAGTTCATTCCTATAACCTCACATGTAAACAATCACTTCTACAGTTTCAACTTGGATTGTGTTGTTTAGTTTGTTATATTGATATTTAGACTTCTTTAATGTAAATAGGTGAAACAGAAGTTAACAGCACGAGGTTTAAGTGTTTTATCAATTCATGCTTTCTTATTTAATCTTATCTTATGTGTAAAAGTGTTACAAAACTTAAGAAGATTAATTTGTACATGGATTTGGTGTTTTACATATTTATATTTGTTCTATCAATTTAAGTGATAAAATTTAAAACTTGTAAAAGTGTTACAAAACTTAACAAGATTTATTTGTACATGGATTTGGTGTTTTATATATTTTTATTTGTTGTTTCAATTTCAGTGATAAAATTTCAGTATACATATTTTGTGAATGGATTCTTTGTCATCCATATTAATTTTTTTCCTAAAGTGAGACAGATTGTATAATTAATTCAATAAAACATATCAGTTTATAAATAAATGTGAGAAAGTATATCTCAGGTTCCATGTTTTCTTATTTCTACTTCCCTTGAGAAAATATAGCAGAAATTAACATCATCACTTTTAACTAAGATTTTGTCTTATATTATATAATGGCTTATAACATGGATAATTGACAATGTGAAAATAATCAAAGATTAAGAGGTAAATGACACATTACTATATAATTGTAGAACTTATGTAATAATGTTATAGATTAATGTGTTTTTAAAAAAAATTAGAAGCCTGATGATGGAACATTGTCTCTGAAACATGTAGCTACAAATGCTAACTAAATAAACAGGAGTTATGCCAAATAAATACTTAAGGATTCTGTCTTTTTTATATTTATAATTTGTTATTTTCACTTCTCTGACAGAAAGTTCATCAGGAATTAACTTGCTCATTTTAATATTAGAAGGTAAACAGAAGTTAATATTACTTTGAACAGGGATTTAGAGTTTCTCAGTAAATGTAGGAGAATAACCTTTCCCCTCTAAAAACAGCGACTAGAACATCGAAATAAATCGGAACAAGGTTAGAATCGATAAAAGGTATTCTGGGCGCGTGTAGGGGTTGGTGTCGCCGATCCGAACAATTATCAAAAAAAATTGTTAAAAGTTATATCAGCTCTCACCAAAGCACGGCACATATCTGTATTAAAATTTGACTTACCAGTTGAGGAAGACGAAGAAGAAGAAATAAAGCTTGTTTCAGATTCTTGTACTTTCCCTTATTTTCCTTGAGCCAAAGTGTTGAGATATGTTGAGTTAATAGAAATAGCTGATTTTTTGACACTTTTTTTCCACAACTATCACAAAATAAAACATCACCATCCCCACGAAAAGTTTCATCGGGAAACTCGCTTATGCATTTCGCCACTAAAGCTGTCGGAGTCGATTTGATTTTTGGCATTTCAACAGATTCAACTAATTGATAATACAACAAAGCCTCGACATGAAATGAAACAAATTCTGAATAGAAAAATGAATATTGGTAGGTGAAACGCTTTTTATACATTCTCGGAAACCTAATTGAAATTTTCTGCTCAGACACCTTCCACTATTCACCGAATTCAATAAAAAAAAACTTTATATTCGTCATGATATACTTCGTTAATAACTCGAAGACTCTTACCTCTAGCTAAAATGTGTTTATGTACTGCATTAATTAACATAAAATTCTTTACAAAAAAATTCAAAATTTTTTTTGCAGGGATCAATGCTTAAGGAGATATAGTGGGGGATATAAAAAATTAAAAAAACAACAACTTTTTATTGTAAAAATGATATATTTATTGTTAAAATTAAAATGTTTAGTGTTATAAATGAATAGTTTATTATTATTAATCAAATGGTTATTGCTACAAATAAAATGTTTGTTGTTAAAGCTAAAATGTTTATTAAAGTACAAGGTAATTAGCATTCGAACCTTGAAATTTAACCAAAAACCAATGTATAAAAAAACCAAAAATCTTCGAAATAGCATAGGGTTTGGACAGCGAAGGGGGAAAAGTGTTGAAAATTGTATGTTTGTAACAGTATGATACAATAATTTGGAAATCTGCTAAGGAAATCTGCAATAAATTTGGTTAATATCATTTTTTGCTCAGATCAATAGTTTTAGAACTGTAGAGGACGAAAAATAGGCTGTCGCACTTTTCCTCGAGTGCACGTTTGTCGGCACATTTCTCGTTTTAACTCCAAAAATATTTGTCCGATCCCAAATTTTTTTTTTCATCTAAAACCTGGTTAACTTTACTATCAGATCCCATATATAAAATTTTAATTAAATTTCGTGTAATACCCTTGCCAGAACGCTACAAACTGCGAACGTTCATATAATCCAAGTTTTTTTTTGGCTCATTTTCTATATAACTCCTAAAAAATGTGTACGATCCTAAATTTCTTTTTTCCATCTTAAAGCTACTTAAATTATCTATCAGGTCCTGTATATCAAATTGTGATTAAATTCCGTGTAATATCCATACTAGCACGCTAAATGTGTATGTTTTGAAAATAGTTCAATGTTCAGTGGGCTGGCGTGGGTATTTTACGAAATTTAATCATAGTTTGATATAAAGGATCTTACATTAAATTTAATTAGCTTAGAGCTTTAAAAACGAAATTCAGCATCGCACAAATTGTCGAGTTATGTAGAAAATAAGTCAAAAAGAAAATTAATTTCACAACAGTACCCGGAATTTAGTGTAGTGGAATGGATATTTCACGGAATATAATTACAATTTGATGTATGGGATCTGATAGTAAATTTAACCAGCTTTGAGATGGAAAAAAGAAATCTGGATCAGACAATTACTTTCGGAGTTATAGCCATAAGTGTACCGACAAACGTGTTTTCGAGGAAAAGTGCGACTTAGCCAATTTTTCGCCCTTGACAGTTTTAAAAATATTGATCGAGTAAAAAAATTAATAGAACCAAATTTATTTATAATTTCCTTAGCTTTAATAATGTATAAAACACAAAATGTGCTGAAAGTACCGGCTCCCCAGTTATTGTACCTAACTGCTAAAAACATACACTTTTAAACACTTTCCCCCTTCCCTGCCTAAACCGGATGCTAGTTCGAGGAAATCTTTTAGAGCTAAGGTTGGTGAACAATTTCCAGTAGTCAGACCTTTTTTATTTTTGGTTCGATTTCAAGGTTCGAATGCTAATTACCCTGTATTATAATAAACATATTATTTTTAACAACATATATATTATTTTTAGCAATAACCTATTAATTAATAATAATAAACTATTAATTTGTAACAATAAACATTTCGATTTTAACAATAACCATATAATTCTTAACAATAAAAACTATTGTTTTTTAAATGTTCCTTATCCCCCCCCCCACTATATCTCCTTTAGTCTTGATCCCAGCAAAAAAATGTATAGTCTTTTTTGTAAAAAAAATTATGTTAATTAATTGAGTACATAAACACATTTTCGCTAGAGGCAAGAGTCTTTGAGTTATTAACGAAAAATTGAAAAAAAAAAAAAAAAAAAAAAAAAAACGACCTTTAGAGCGCCCCCCCCCCCCCTACCCTTAGCTCCACCCTCGCCCCCAGTACTTTTAGTATGTTGTTAAGGACACCTTCCCCTATAACTGTGCCAAAATTGGCTTTTACATGAATTATATCTCCCTATTTGGCCTTTTTTGGTCTTCGTTGCCTGGACTAGAGATGAAATCCTTATTTGACTGGGCTAGTGAGGATATCGACAATTTATGGTTAGGTATCAGGGATAATATTAAAGCTCTGGGGGGATTCTTATCTGGCCCGTATAAATAAAAAGAATAAACCTTGGTTCGATGATGAATTTTTAAACATCTGTGTGAAACGGAAAGCTGCTAAATTAGAAGCACGTGTGGCAATAAGAGAGATGTATTTAATAACCTTAAAAAGAAATAATATTATTGAAATCGCGCAATAGATAAACGTTTTAGCAACTGTTTTCAAAAATAAAGCTTTAAGTTTGCTATTTTGAAAACAAAAGAATGTTATGTATCTTTTCTAGTGCATCTTTTATTATACTTTAATCAATTATTATGGTAATCGAATTTGCTCATCTCTATCTTCCTATAGCTCAGATTATTAAACCTCTGTAATCATCTCAGAAATATAATATATTACAATATAGTTATATGTATGTGTATATGTGTGTGTGTGTATATATATATATATATATATATATATATATATATATATATATATATATATATATATATATATATATATATATATATATACATATATATATTATATTATTTAAATTAACTTTTATATTAACTTATATATTATATAAGTTATATTATATTACTTATATATTTAGTAAATATAGATCAATCCAAGGCGTTAATTCAAAAATATTATATTTTAGGATCATATTATTTAAATGTAATTAAGATTTCTGATCAACTATTCATATTCACCAGAAACCGGATTCTGATGATTTGTTGATATACAATGATAGCGCTTTATCGATCTTTATTATCTAAACTGTGATCTCGAAGCTCTCTTGTTATTCAAGCGTTGATATTTACTTGTAACTTATTTGTGTCATAATTGATTCTTATCAAAGAAACCTTAACAGTTTGCTACATAAGCATAATTCAAATTTCGATGATGAAGTATATCTGAAAGATTTCCATTGCTACTTTATTGGTCACATTATTGGGCTTATTGTGCAGTTAAAGTCAGAGTGCATGATTATATAAGGATTCTAAGTAATTGGTATGTAATTTGAGATTTTTTAGAGTTACATGAATTTAAACTTTTATTTAAAAAATGGTTATGTTGTATTGATTGCTTTATTGATTATTGAATGACATTGAATTAGAAAATTAAGAGTGATACTATTAATTCATTTGCATATTATTATTTTTCTGTCATTTTTCTTAAACTGCTAGTTAATTTTTCGGGAAAGGAAAAGATATATTAAGATATTTGTTAAGTTTTAGGTTTCATGTTTGCAGAGCTATAAGGTCAATGAGGTAGAATTTAGATTAAATTAAAGATCAGGAAAACAAATGATAACTATTGTTTATTAAAATTATTAAAAACAAAATAAAGAACAAAAGTAATTCAACATTAAACTATATATTAAAAGAACAGAATATTTTACTATTACTTAAAAAAATTAATTGAAATTGGTATACTCTATTCGTTGAAATATTTTAAATTAAATTGTGCATTATGTAACCTAGCCTGCATTATTGAAAAAATATGAAAATATATTTTTAATTTATTCCTTATTATATATATAAGCATAATTGTTTAAGTGCACAAAATGTTTTGTTATATTTTAACTCTTTTACCAGATCTTTTACTGAATATAAGGATTATTCCTGTAGACTTTTTATACTAATATTATTGCATAATTTATTTCAACTATAACATCCCATACTAATCACAGTTGGGTGCTAAAAAGTTCCATGTACATATCTCCTGTATCTCTGCTGTTACATAGTGAATATATGTGCCTTTCTTTAAGGATGTAATTTGTAATTATTAGTTTAAAAGTTTACCTCTAGCATTGAATATCCATTTTTATATATATAATATTTATAGCTGATGATGAGACACTTAGAATATTTTTATTTGGGCTGGCCAAATATTTTTAATAAGCAGGAAGTTCGAAACTTGATCGAGTTGAATCTGCATCAAAATTAAGCAACAACAACTTAATTTTAATTGTTTATTCTTATTCATTTATTTTCACTATACTCTCAAAGATCATCGATATGTCTATCTACGATTTACTGTTTCTGATAAGAAATTTGTCTTCAAAATTTCGATTCAAGCAACACCAATAGAGCTAGAGCATGGCACAAAAGCCCCAACACTTAAAAATGCAGGCTAACTTTTGAGTGTGTCAAATTGTTACATTTTTGATTGTGAAAAATACTTTACGCATTTTGAGGGTGGACAAAATGTTAAACATTGTGAGGGTGATTTTTTTTTTACAGTAAATTCATGGAAACCCATGAATTACATGGAAATTATTTGTATTATGATTTGCTAAGTATATTTAAACTACTGAAAGCATTCTATTAATACCGTTTTTTTTTTTGTATCTCATAAAAAGTTTTGACGATTAGCTCTTATCCCACTTTAAAAGTCGACGCCTTATATCATATCCAATGTTCTCAGGAGAGAAGTTCCATACTTCATCATATAGGAAGATGTTCTTAATGTTGTAGCCAGAGTTTGGAATAATTTGAGTAATGAATATCGAATAATTTTGTATTCCTTGTTCGTTTCTTTTTCATTTTATTTGTAGTTTGAATTATGCATTATTCGATGACAATATTACTTATTTATTACAGAATTTGTCATTATAAGCAGTCACATTTTCTGTAACTGAAAATCATGCTAAAAAAAAATTTTGTCTACATGGTACATGTATTAATTGTCTTATGACTTCTGGGGAACACCCCAAACCCCCGGATTATCTCAGTTTAGATCAAGGATCAAAGCAAAGATACTTGGTACATATTTTTCGAATAGGTATATATTTACATTAGAATGTACAATCATTTATTAATAATAATAATATTATATAATTATTAATAATAATATTAATTCATATTAGACTAGTGTGACCTTGAAGCTGGAATGTATTTTTAGGAATATTAATATTAATTCATTATATTCCTTTGTTTTATTAATGAGAAACAATAAAATAATTGTTACAAGAGTAAAAAAAAAATATAAAATTTTGCATTTTGCACCTTGCTTTCTTCCATCTTGGCCACTCTCTGCCAAATCCCCTTGATGAGTGTGATGGTCGCACATGCTGGCAAACGCAAGTGACCAGTCAGCTTTTATATCATCCCTCCAGTGCAATGTTAGCCTTTTTCTCTCTCTTACCTCTACCAGATTCATGATGCTAATTCATCATAGTTTTTGGATTCCGTATTGATTCCATCCTCTTACCATCTAATTGTTCTTTGCTTGACTGTAGACTATCTGTTTATTTAGAATTCCTTTATTCATTGAAATTAGTACCCAGGTTTTTCTTAATAGAATAACAATTTGTTATACCGTTATCTTGTTTTTCTTAGGGAAGATCTTTATTAATATTTTACTGAGAGCCCAGTAGCACCTGTTAACAGATTGTGGTTGGGACATGTAATAATATGTTTTTCCTAAACTGAGTTGAGCACGGGTCGTGTAGTTATACCTTTTTAAACATATAAAATACTTATAGACTTTTTAATGAAATCCACTTGCTAAAATTTATAGTGATTTTTTTTTGTAACAATAGCATTCATGCGCATTTTGTACTGGCACAAATCGCCCGACCTCAGTGTAATAATTTTTATTATTTTTTCCTTGATTTCTTGCTTTGCATCTTAATAATTCTTCCTGCTACTAAAAAATTTAATTGTTTTTGAAGTGGTATCCTCATTCTAGAATATAGTAACATCTTTTAATGAAAACTGTTTACTTTATTACTTTGCTGCCTATCTAACCATTGTTATGTTATTATTGTACCAAGTATTATCGCTACAAATATAGTTTAAATCCAGCATTGCTAATTGATTGTTTAGTCTTTTAGTTTTTTAAAATTTTGATTTAATATTTCATATATTACAGTGTTCATTTTTAAAATTTTCTAGAAGATTTATTAATTTTCTTTTTTATACCTACTTAGAAGTTGATTCTTAAATATTACATCTTTATTTTTCAGTTTAAAGATATGGCATCTATCGGCGACACCCAAAATGCACTGGAGCGTGTTACTTCATTATGTCGCAACATTTCATTTAGGAAGTTGTGCTTAGGAGTTAATTACGGAGCTGCAGCATACATATATCAGCCCGTAACCATTGCATCTATGGAGCTAAACAGCTCACAGTGTCTACTGTTAGCACTCCTGAACTCGCTAGTGACGGCTGATGTCATGTCTTGTTTCTTACTGGCCAATATCTGTCAACAAGTCCATCAGCTTCGATCAAATTATCTCAAAGTCTGGTTGACAGAGGACTTTATATTTCCCAGGAGAGATATAGAAAAGGCAATTACTCTGCTTGACAAGCTGGTTGCTATAAATGGACTAAGATTGCCATCCCATGTGATGAGAATTATGTTCAGTGTTGCTAACAAGTACGGAGTGGCTATTAATGAGTTTACAGCATCATATGAGGTATTGTATCCATTATCTAAATATCTGACGGTTCAGGAGGAAAAAAAATGTTTATGTCCATTTGTTTGCATTTTGTGAAAACAGAAATTTAAGTTAACCATTGAATAGCTAGTTAAGTTTGTTGAAAATAACAACCATGTTCAATAACCATCTATCTATTGCATAGAACAGGGGTCTCCAAACTTTTCAGCCTTCGGGCCACATTGACTATTTCCAAGGGCTCCGCGGGCCAACACCATTTTAATTATCCTCCCGGTACCTATAATTTATAGACTAGTCTCCGAGTACGCACCCTGAGCGAGCATACGCTTGATAAATTCGCTAGTTCAATCATTATTGTGTTGTACTGTATTGTTACGAAGTTCTGGTGTATTCCACTCATTTCTAGATGGCAGTAATTGACGTATAAAAACGCTAATAGAGGTGCCATAGTAATCGTGCGTAACGCCTTAGCGGGTTTGTGTGTGTTTCAAAAACATCTTTGTAAAAGTATTCTGATTTGATTTATTGTTTATTTACAATTTACTAGTGTGGAAAAGAAGTCTCCTTAAATATAAATAAGTGAAACAGAAGTTCAACAACATGAGTTTCATAAAGGAGTTAGTGTTTTATAAATTCATGTTTTCTTATTTCCTCTTCTCTATTATGTAAAAGTGTTACAAAAGTTAAGAAGATTTATTTCTTCATGGATTTGGTGTTTTATATATTTATATTTGTTGTATCAATTTAAGTGAGAAAATTTCAGTACACATACTTATTGCCTTAAAGTGAGACGGATTGTATTATTAATTCAATAAAACACATTGATCTATATACATGTAGATACATTGTTCCCTAAGAATATTTCTTAAGTATAATGAGACTATACTATTGTCTAGCTGCATTAATGTCAAAGATACCAGCTGATTATAAAACAAGAGGCTTAAGGCTTGTTCTCATGAGTCAAGTTTAGTTGATCAGCACAAGTTAAATGAAAAACCTAGTGAGAACCTCTGTTTCTGTTATTCAAACCTCTATTGTTCAAGTATGAGTCAGTTTAACCCTCTACCTTTCAAGTGTTGACTACTGTTCTAATAATAATAGTGTTAGATGGTCTGAAAGTGTCATCTTAACATTTTTAGAACTGTATAGGAAGCATGATTAGATAATTATAAAAATAAATATGGGTGGGAGTATACATGCATACATTGAAATGTATAATAAAAGAAATGGAAATTTCTACTTAAATCACTTCTGATGTAAATATCTTTTTCACTTTTAGCTTCAGTCTTGGAGAAATAGCAGTTGCTCAAATTTTTCCTCTGACATTCTCAAATAATTTCTATATCCTTCACTAACCTTATTTGGAAATTGGAATTTCAGGTCTTATTTAATTCCAATTTTGCTATCCATCTAATTGAAAATAACCATAAATTCAATAAAGACTCAGGAATAAAAACTCTACATCAAGTAGAAAATAGCCTAAAATTAAATATTTATGAATCATTAGAAATAATAAAATTGTTTAAAATCGATCCAAATTTTTGTTTAAATGATCAGATAAACATTTTCAATAGCCCCATTTTAAATCTGTTTCCAATAGGAACAGAAAAATCCAATGAGTCACAGGGGAGCTAAAACCCCCAAAAATTTAACATATCCTGGCCTCTTTCCCCCTCCATGATAGATATATTTCAGATATCTGTTAATCTCCTTAGGTGAGTACAATATTTGATTTTTTGTCTTACATTTTTGAAAACTGTAGTATATATAAACCATGTAACATATAGTGCTGACGTGTTGGAAATTTTTTATGTTTTAGAACTGCTGATGACTGTTTAGCATTCGAAAATAGTTTTCCAATAACACAATTCCAATAGAAGTGGCAATTAATTCATCAATCCTAATTGAATGTAAAACTATATACATGAACATTGGTTCAGACCAAGGAAGCACTACTATAGAAATTGATGCTTATTCATTCAAAAAAGTAAATACTTGCACAGAACTGAACAAAGAAAATAAGCAAATTAAATGAGGTAGACAGAAGAACAATGGCATCCAGCCGGTCATATTTTGCTAACTTGATTTTTTTTAAAAGTAAAATACTGTCCAGGAATATTTAAAATTCAGCTGTACTAAACGTTGATTAGACAAGTCCTGAACTACGGAGCAGAGACATGGATTCTTACTGATGCAATGACTAACAGCCTGAGGGTGTTTGAAAGGAAACTCTTGCGAAAGATATATGTCTGTGTCTTTAATGCTGACTCTAATATATGATGAATCAGGACTGACAGGGAGCTATACTATTTATATAAGGAAGCCAATGTGGTACAGTTTATTAAAGCACACTGCATTGAAAAATTAGGCCGTGTAATATGATTGCCTCAAGACAGAATGCCGAACAAACTATTCCATGGAAATTGGAAAAATAATAGTAGGCTGACCAATAAGACAATGGCTGCAGGACCTGGAGGAGCATCTGAGGGTTTTGGGAATAATAATCTTCAATTATTATTTATCTTTGCTCGTTTGGATATTGATGATTGGGTATACTCCTCTTTCACTGAAACGAAGCTAATATATAAGATTCATCCAGGATTCCTAATGCTGTGTCGATTTTGCTCCTTTTATCATTTAGCACTTCCAGTGTTTCCCATTAATAATGTTTTAAAAGGAATTTGTTGACCTGACTAATTTTGGATTACTTTTTGACTTCAAAACAGAATTTTTTTGGGATCTAAAGAGTGCTCTTTTATAACCACCTGAGCTGCATGTTCATTTTGCAGCATGGAACAGCTTCCATGTGATCATTTCTATTGTTTTGTTTTTAAGTTTTCTTTTGTTTCTATATTAAGATTATTAATAGATATAGCTTCTATGAGTTACATATTTAGTTGGTGTAGATCCTTCCTCAGAGATTATGGTGCACATTGGTGTTCATTGCCCTTATGAATACTTAATATTATTAAAGAAGTAAACGGAAACGGTTGCAAACAATTTAAAATTAACATCAAATAAACTAAACATCAAATTATGAAATTATTCTATATAATGCCATCTTGGTATTCTATATTATCTCATTAAGCCAAAATATGATATAAATTTATTTTCAAAATTTGGATTTCAAATAATTTAAATTTTATTTTCAGGAACCCTATGATTTGGCAGTTGAAATGGAAAATGCAGTCTCGAACAACAGTCCTGGTGATATTATTACCCTGGTCTCTGTGGGTGGAGATGTAAATGGGTTTACTCAATCTGGAGACAGTCTCCTCCATTTGGCTGCAAGGACTGGTAACTGCACTTCCATTGCTGTCCTTGGGTTCCTGAAGGCCGACTTAGAAGTTGTGAACTCCTCCTTTGCCACTCCTCTGGAGGTAGCTGTGAGAAATAACTGTGTAAGATCTGTCAAGGCCCTGTTAATGGCTGGAGCTAAACATGATAGACAATTGTTCAGAGGAGACACCTTCCTCCATATAGCTGCTGCTGGAGGCCAGAATGGAGTACTCGAGGTCCTGCTAGATGAAGGGCTTGAAATAAATATAGCGAACCACCTTCATGAAACCCCATTATTTCAAGCTACCAGGGCAGTTAATGTTCGGGGAGTGGAGATATTATTGGAAAGAGGTGCTGATATAGGTGTCGTTCCAGAAGGAAGCAAGAGTCTTTTTGAGATGGCTGTTCAATCAAAAAATATTGCTTTATTTAAAGCATTTATTAAATTCAAAACTTTACCAGTACTTGAGTCTAAAGATGATGACCCTATATTACATCGTGTAGCTCGTTCAGGCGATGTTGAAATGCTTAAAATACTCAGAGACCTAAAAATGTCAGCTAAAATAAAAAATAAAAATGGTGCTACACCTTTACATGTTGCTGCTAATATAACTATTCTGAAAATGCTCTTTGAAATGGGTTCGGATGTTGATGCAAAGGATAATACAGCCAGCACTGCTTTGATGGTTGCAACTAAAAATTCAAAAACAGATATTTTTACTTTTTTGTTATATAATGGTGCCAATGCCAATATCAGAGATAAAGATAATCTGACTCCACTTCATCATGCCTCTAAAGAAGGCTGTATTGAGATTGTGACAGCTTTGTTGGAGGCCGGAGCTAGAGTGGATGAAACTGATGACAAAGGTAGAACTCCAGCTTTTGTTGCAGCTATGAATAATAAGCTGTCTGTTCTTGAGCTGCTAATAGAGCATGGAGCTGACATCAATTTAAAAGACAAAGATAATGAAAGAATAATTCATTATGCAGCTCGCTGTGGCTATGCTGACATTATTTCATTGCTTCTCGAAGCTGGTGTGGGGGTGGATATAAAAGGTAAGAGTGATTACACTCCCTTACATTATGCTGCTGAGAAAGGACATCTTGATGTGGCATCTTTGTTAATAAATCGTGGGGCAAATCCAAAAGCAGTTACTCGCACTGTTTCAAAATCTAATTCAAATAGCTATAACTATAATAGCCGTGAAGTAATAGATAGTTGGACACCACTAATTGCTGCATCTAAAATAGGTAATTTGGATATTGTAAAGTTGCTCGTTCTTCATAATGCACCTCTTAATGATAGAGATACTAGATGTGGAAATACTGCTCTAATGTGGGCTGTAAATAATAACCACACATCAGTGGCTGATTATCTGAGATCTAAAGGTTGTCATCAGTAGTTTCCTAACGTTTTCCTAATTCTTCTATATGGGCAATTTAAGAAATTCTAATACATTGCCCTATCTGTTATAGTCTTAATCAGTTCTCTTTAATTGGTCAGACATCTTGAATTATTGTAACATTTCTTATGTTGTTAGGAGTATGTGTTATTTTTCTACTTGTAACATGGTTAAAACTGTTTTTAACCCAATACTTTTTAAAATTTATATATGTATTTGTGTGTGTAAATAAATATATATTTAATTATGTGTATGTATTATATTATATATTATGATTCACCTACTTAGATATTTTCTTTTTATTTCAATAGGAGTGGTTTCTGTAGTTATTAATAATCCATATATATATATATATATATATATATATATATATATATATATATATATATATATATATATATATATATATATATATATATATATATATATATATATATATATATATATATATATATATATATATATATATATATATATATAAAATCATAGTTTGTTAATATATTTGCTTATTGTCCCATGTTCTTCATATATAAATAGCTTTGTACAAAATAACATAAGCCAAACTATTGTACTACCTTATACATTTTTGTTATTCTTAGGGGACAATGTGTCCCAAAATAAATATTATTTTTATAATTCATTATATCGCTCATGGGCGGCAATAGAGGCACAACTCAAAAAAACAGATTAGTGGGTTTAAAGTTTTCATTGCTGAGGAAATGCTTTAGTTTGCTTATACTAAATTACCTTCAAGTTATACCTTCCCTCGTTTAAGAAAACTAAAGCATTTCCTATGCATTTTCCTTAGCAATGAAAACTGTAAACCCACTTATCTTAAAAAATGATTTTTTGAGTTGTGGCGCTATTGCAGCCCATGAACGATATTTTAATTTTTTCATTCATTTTTTTATTAACATTTATTTCTACTTCTTTGCATTTAATATTCATGTTTCATAATTTGTTGTAATGTTTAATTTTTTAATATTTCCTTGTTTATTTTAACTCTCATATCTCTTTCATAGCTCTGATTATGGCCACTGATATTATTGTGGAAACATTGACATCTAAGCAAAGTGAAATCTATTAAGATTTCTCTTTTTTTAAAATATACACCCATATATATCAGATTTATATATATATTTATATATTATAGTGTTAAAATTGAGCAGTTACAATATAAAAAATAAAAAGGTAATGGTTCCGATCGGCGACACCAACCCCTAAACTCGCTCAGAATACCTTTTATCGATTCTAACCTTCTACCGATTTATTTCGATGTTCTAGTCGCTGCTTTTAGAGGGGAAAGGTTATTCTCCTACATTTACTGAGGAACTCTAAATCCCTGTTCAAAGTAATATCAACTTCTGTTTACCTTCTAATATTGAAATGAGAAATAAGGAAATATTAAAGAGGAAATATTGAAATATAAGACACTAAATCAATTTTGAATTAATATTAATTTAACCAACAATTAATATACTACTGAACCACCAGTAAAGTTAATTCCTGATGAACTCTCTGTCAGAGAAGTGAAAATAACAAATTATAAATATAAAAAAGACAGAATCCTTAAGTATTTATTTGGCATTACTCCTATTTATTTAACATTTGTAGCTACATGTTTCGGAGACAATGTTCCATCATCAGGCTTCTAATTTTTTTAAAAAACACATTAATCTATAGCATTATACCAATAGTTCTACAATTATATGAGGCTATGAGAGCAAAAGTGGCCTAACCCACAAAATATAAAAAAATCTGATTTAGTAATTTTTGGCAACTATAACGCCATCAACAAGGTGTTAATGTGTTTGAAAAATTGGTTCACATGGTGGTGCAATGTGAACCAATTTTTCAAACACATTAACACCACCAGATGGCGTTATAGTTGCAAAAAATTACTAAATTAGATTTTTTTATATTTTGTGGGGTAGGCCACTTTTGCTCTCATAGCCTCATATAGTAATGTGTCATTTACCTCTTAATCTGTGATTATTTTCACATTGTCAATTCTCCATGTTATAAGCCATTATATAATATAAGACAGAATCCTAGTTGAAAGTGATGATGTTAATTTCTGCTATATTTTCTCATGGGAAGTGGAAATAAGAAAACATAAAAAACCTGTGATATACTTTCTCACATTTATTTATAAACTGATATGTTTTATTGAATTAATTATACAATCTGTCTCACTTTAGCACAAAAAGTAATATGGATGACAAAGAATCCATTCACAAAATATGTATACTGAAATTGAAACAACAAAAACAAATAGATAAAACACCAAATCCATGTACAAATAAATCTTGTTAAGTTTCATAACACTTTTACAAGTTGTAAATTTTATCACTTAAATTGATAGAACAAATATAAATATGTAAAACACCAAATCCATGTACAAATTAATCTTCTTAAGTTTTATAACACTTTTACACATAAGATTAGATGAAATAAGAAAACATGAATTCATAAAACACGTAATCCTTTATGAAACTCATTTTGTTAACTTCTGTTTCACTTATTTACATTTAAGAAGTCTAAATATCAATATAACAAACTTAACAACACAATCCAAGTTGAAACTGTAGAAGTGATTGTTTACATGTGAGGTTATAGGAATGAACTATCGAAAAATGTCAACATGAAGTGAAGCGTAAGGATCGAACTGGTCGGTGTAGCGCGGGTCAACCTAGTTTGTTGGTGTCGCCGATCCGAACCGTTACCAAATAAAACACTAAGAAAGCAAAAGCGATAAAAATAAACAAAAATGAATGATGATAGGTTAGGATTGATTTAATAAAATAATGAAAACAACCGACATCATACATGGAAAAAAATCATGTTCTAACCCTATTTGTTTCAAATTTTATCTTATTATTATTATCTTATTAATTTGTGAAATTTATAATTATTTAAAACAAAATCATTGATAAAGAAAAAATTTCCCTTAAAAAAATGTTAAAATAATAAAGGTTTTAAAATTTTCTATTACAGAAAATACTGTACTAATACTTCTATTAATCACAAAAAATATACTAAACAAAATCAATGAAAATCGTGCTAGAGAAATACAAAACTGTTTTGTATTCAATTTAACCTGGAATATCATGAAAATTAAACTTAAAAATCCAGGGCTGCTGAAGGAGGGAGATCAAGGTAGAGGTGGGACAAAAATAACGTAATCTTTAAAATAACCTGTTATTGACTCGGAACTGTTATCACCAATCACCTATTACCGAAAAAACCCTATTGCCAGTGATCGTATTTTAAAATATCTATAAATAAACCTAAATTTATATTTTAGAATAACTATATTTTACAATATTAGTCAAATTCATTATATCTTCCATCGAAAACGATGGAGAAATAACAATAAATTGGGGTTGTTGGTGTAAGGTGTTAGGTTATAACAGATAGAAGAACCGATCGGTTAAGGTTATTCGACCAGTTACCGTTCTTAGATCGGTTCTCAATAACTGTTGTGTAACTTCTGTTATCTAATAACTCATATGGCTGTCCTATTATTTAAGAACCGATAGATCACGTGATCTAATAACGCAAACAAGAACGGGTCGCAGATGGGTTATGACGCTCCTAGCGGCCGTGGTTCGAACTAAAACAGAAATTCGTGATCGTAGCAGAATCATATCACAATAGATGGAAGTCGAAACTGTGAACAAAAATAAATGCATTGATTTTAATTAGTAAATAAATCTTCATGATTTCCTTTTTTGTTTCATTGCGAATCGATAAAAAATCTCTTGGTTAAGAGAGGTTACTTTAATACAAAGTGCTGAAACTTTTAGATGAGCTTTGTAACACCAGATTTTATTTAAATTTTGCTTGGACTGAAATAGTTCCCCAATATTCAGGGTCTTTGTGTTTTCTAAAAGAAATTTTAAAAAGTTGAAATGGCTAGTTAATATCAAATGCTTTTTCTTATGTTATATTACAAATAATAATGTAATGACCAATGAATGTCATTAAAATCTTATGATTATAATGAATAGTTAAAATCTTGCAATGATTATTAAATCATAAATATATTAGCTTGTTGTAAAATCTATTTAGACTTTTGTAATTTATAGTTATTCCACGGATATTTACACTTTTATTAGATTCCATCGAGACACTACCTTTTTACCTTTTTTTTTTTTTTTTTTTTTTTTCCACATTGCAGGGTTACTTATGGGTGCATGTATTTCTACGCGTACCATCTCTGGACATAACGCGTATTATCATTAATATTTGTACAAACATGTTCAGTTATATATATTCCAAAAATATTTTAAAATAATATAGAGATTAATACGAAATATGAACAATAATTACTTAATGATATTAGAAGATAATTAATAAATACAATTTAAAAAAAAATAAAAAGTGAAGCTAAACAAAATAAGTAAATAAATAAATAAATAAACAAAGAATAAATAAGTAAAATAAAAATAAATAAATAAATAAAAAAAAAAAATCTTTTTACCTGTTTGTAAAATATAATACTGCTTTTTGAAGTATTTAGTCCTTTGATGTATAGTTTTTTTATTTTTGTGAATGGTTTCTTTCATACCACTTTTTAGTTATAATTTTTATAGTTATATCCATTGGAATATTTGTAAATAGATTTGTTAATAAATAAACTGAATATTTTTAATTCATTTTGCTTTTTGTTTTTTTTCCTTTAAAAACTCTGATGTAAACTGATTGTATCTGTATGGTTATTAGAATTGTCCAGTATTTTGGTGAAGTATTTATGAGAACAGTTCTTTTAAATAAAAACTCATTGTGATTGTACAATGATAATGTGGGGTGTTGATGAATTTGTATAACCTTTATTGTATAATTTTGTTTTGTTTTGTTTTTTTTTATATAGTTTTAGTTCATACATTATCTCATTCTGTGATTTTTATAATTACCCTTTCTGTTCTGGAAACTTATAAAATGAAAAATACCTTCAGGTTTGTTCAGTTATTGTATCGTAATCTTTATCAGTTATTTTTGTTCAAACCATCTTTTGATCAACTAATCTTTCTCTTGTTATCTTTTTGCTGCCATTCCTTTCTTTACATCTCCTATCAACAATTTCCTCAGGCATCCTCTTACTCTCTAATCTGTCCAGGAAAATTTACTTTGGCCTCTGTTTTGATACATCCTTTTTGAATGAGCTTCTGGTTTAAATCCTCTTTAAAATATTTTTTCCTCAATTAAGATTGATGAATTAATTCCAATAGAAGTGGCAATTAATTCATAAAACCCTAATTGTATTGATCCTTCTGTACCATCATGCGTACCTCAAGTGATTTTTTTCCTCTTCCATATATTCTCTTATGATATTATTAGAAACATGATGGACTCTTGTTATGAAATAACTTCCACTCTGAGTACCCATCTCTTCCGTATTCCAGATCACATTCCTCAGTTGCAATGAGTTAATAAACTCCTGCAATTTGTAGCATGAATTAGATATCTTTCAAAATCTCCAAACCCATGTATTAATATTTTTTCTCCTATTTCTAGAAAGCTTGTTTAATAACCATGTTAAAGAGAGTAGGTGATTAGCAGCAACTTATTTAATCCTTTGGTGATGTGTAACGCTGATGGGACATGATATCAAAACTTTTTTTTTTTTAAATACTTTCGTATACAATTAGTAACACTGCTATTTCAAAATTTAATTCCCAATTCTGCACCTTTATAAAGGACTAGTATGCCTTATCTCAGACTATCACTAATTTCTGACAAACTGAGTGCTTTCCAGAGCTTATTTAAAGGACCAAAGTCAAAGCTTTCTAAAAGTGGATAAAGGCTAAATGTACCTCCTGGACCAGAAGTCTTGGAAGTCCACCAAATGCTTTTAAAAAAAATTGGGATATAGTAAAAACTTGACCTAAGATGGCCCAGCATGAATCCTGCTTCTACCTCTGTTATTTACTTCTTTATTTTTTATTACAGCCTATATTTTAAGACACAATAGATGCTTAGGTGACAGATTGATACAGGCTACTTGTAATATTTGAGTCTTCATAATTGTTCAAATATGTTTTACTAACACCTATATATTTTTAAAAAAAATAAAATCTTGGCAGTACAATTAAATATGGAAAATGTTTTTTAAAGATTTATTTAGTTGAATTCGTTTGTATCATAGTTGGCCTATTTATTTTTAATTTGTATATATTTTGACAACTTTTAATTGGCTTCTAAAATTTTTCGTTAAAAAAAAATATTAAACACAATAATTTTGGTTGATTTTGTGTTATTTATCATTTATAGGATTACTAATATACAAATTATTAACATTATTAGCAATGGCGAGGAGGATAAATTAATGAATAACCAGTAAAAATGTCTAAAAGTAAGTTTGTAATAGGTTAGAACCACTAGCGCCAGGTCGGTGATCGATAACAGAACTAGCAACAGGAGTTATTCCAATAACTGTTGTAAGAACTGGAGTGATTGTAATAACTGGCGTTATTGTAAGAACTGCAGTGATTCTAAGCGTTATTGGATTCCGAAGAGTTATTGGCAAAAGCAGTGATTGACTGGCGCGCATTCTAGCGGTAGGGCAGGGGTTTACTTGAATCACCTATTACTGGAATAACCTGTTATTAGAACCTATTACTGGGATAGAGCCATAACGTAGTAACCTAATACCAAAAAATAACGATTTAGCCCACCTCTAGATCAAGGGGCTGTCAAAATCCATGGAGGGGGGCGGTGTACCAAGGTCACCACTCACAAGTGTTTATATAACTGATTCTATGGTTATTTATTGTACTTGGATATTAATCAAGCATTGTAGTTAATTAAATATAATTCAATTAGTGAATTAGTATTAGGTGCTTAAGATGGAGTTTTCCTAATCCTGTATATAGCCAGAAAACGCAAACTGGAGAAAAATAAAAATATGGGATTTCTAGCAATATCTTCTAAAGTTTTGAACTCCACGAGTTCCTTTTTTAACTGAAAACTTACTTGCATCAACATTTTTTTTTTCTAATGGGAGATATTAAAATTTTAGTCTAGCTGATTTAAATTACAGATCCCGAAAAAATGACCATGGTAAATAATAATAGTCCAGTGGTAAATATCAAAAGTTTTGATAGGGATGGAACGTTCCGAAGACCGGTCTTTCGTTTGGAACGGAAGGAGAGTCTCAAGTTTCTCGTTCCAATTAGGACGAACGAAGACCGGTCTCTGGTTCGTTCCACCGCTGCCGGTCTTGTCCCTATCGGAACGAACGAGACCGGTCTTTAGAACGTTCTACCACTGCCGGTCTTGCCCCAATTGGAACGAACGAGATGGGTCTCTCGTTCGTTCCACCACTGTCGGTCTTCCCTTTATTGAAACGGAATCAACTGTATTTGCCCGAATACAGGTCTTATTTTTTTTTTCGATATAGGTCGAGGCTTTTTTTTCCATAATTTGCTCCTCCTTGTTGAGTGCCTTATTAATATGAGTGTTATAACTTGTATATAGTTTAGAAAAACTAAAAAAAATACAAGCTTTAATATAAAACCGAACTAAAAAGTAGAAATTAATTTTTATTTTATGAATAATTTGTGTTATGACAATAGAAAACCAGACAATCAATTATGATTAATTAATTTTGAATAAAATTTAAGCTATTTACAAAATAATTCAATTTATAGTAATAATTCAATTTATAGTAAAAAAGTGTAGGGTGCTAGATATTAAATGTATCAAAATTTTTATTGGTAAGAATTTAGATATAAGTTCTGGAATTTTCAATTTAATTATTTTAATTGGTTTATTAAGTTTCTGCTAACTAAACATATATTAGATTCTTCATAATTATATTTGTACATATTTGATTATTATCAGATTTAATGTGTTCTTTAAATCATCTAAATTCATTTGTGTATATATCATTAAGCAAACTAATTTGTTGAATCCCAATCAATATTTCATTAAGATAACATATGCGAATAACAGAAATTAGTCCAGTCAATGAGGGGTGTAGAGTGCATGAAGTATGCGATAATTTTTGACTTTTTAGCTTCGTTAGAAATAGTTAGAAGATAAACATACTAAAAGTCTCCGCCCCTGGGGGGTGAGCTAACGGTGGGGGGATGGGAGAAGTTCAATTTTTTTGATCTCGAAAACGGTTGACTAGAAAAATATGTTTCAAATAAACATAAAAGCTAATTAAATATCCTATAAAATTTATTCTATATAAATTAGTCGTGATTCTAATTGTTTACGAAATATTCGTTATTGAAAATCGGCGATCTTTGGGAAAAACAAATGTCACCTCACTTTTTGTCAAACTTTTGCTTCTAGTACCTTCCACAATCGTTTCTCGGAAATAACGTCAAAATCAAAATTGCGGAGCATTAAATTTAATTTAATTTCATATATACGTTTCTGGTATTTGAAGCAAATGTTTAGCAAAAATTGAGGTAATGTTTTTTTAAATTCTATAATTATCTATTATTAATAACGTATATCTCGAAAACCGTTGGAATTTCGACTAATATGTATTTTATAAATTTTGTTTTTGCGAACATTATCGATTTTCAGTAATCTCTGGAAGTTCGAACATATGTATATATACAATTTCTTAGGAATTTTAATTGAATTTCCATTTGTAGCATATTTTTTAGAGTCCACAGTCTTCGAGATATAATCGAAAAACACAAAATTGGTACCTTCTAATCCCAACGGTTTTCGAGATATACGTTATTAATAATACTAATTTTAGAAAAAAAAAAAAAAATGTTGACCTCACTTTTTGCTAAACATTTGCTTCAAATACCAAAAACGTATATATGAAATTAAATTAAATTTAATGCTCCGCAATTTTGATTTTGACGTTATTTCCGAGAAACGATTGTGGAAGGTACTAGAAGCAAAAGTTTGACAAAAAGTGAGGTTACATTTGTTTTTCCCAAAGATCGCCGATTTTCAATAACGAATATCTCGTAAACAATTAGAAACACGACTAATTTATATAGAATAAATTTTATAGGATATTTAATTAGCTTTTATGTTTATTTGAAACATATTTTTCTAGTCAACCGTTTTCGAGATCAAATCGAAAAATCAAAAAAATTGAACTTCTCCCATTCGAACGAAGCTATAAAGTCAAAAATTATCGCATATTCCATGCAATCTACAATATGTTTATTGACTGGACTAAACTTAAATGTGAACAATCAGAAGTGCCTTGCCATTCGCAAAGATCAGAACCACGATCTTAAGCGAGATTGTACTGGGTTGACTCGCATCGTCGTTGGTGTTCTCTCGGGTCCTTTGACACGTGCCCAGATACCGACTTTTTTCGGAGCGGTGGCGAGCTGAGCCTAGTACACACTCGTGCTCGACTGCCCTCGTTTTGCCTCGGCGAGTGTGTGTCTCTCTCTCTCACGCACACACACACACACACACACACATAAACGTGATGAACCTTTACTTAGTGCAATACAAATTTTTTCTGCTAGAAAGTGACACCCATTATTGATAATTTTGTTAATTATAGAAACGGATGAAAGTCCTCTCATCTATTGTTCGGAATTTATGTATGCAGATTTATGTGGATTCTTTACAGCAATGAGATTGCTGGCTTTGAAACATCTCAATTTCTATCCTGTTCTTTAAATGTAGGTGCGGTAAGATTCATATTATAACTTGGAAACTAGGGACGTGTCGATTCTCGATTCCACCGGTTCTTGAGAAAAGAATCGGTATTGAGAATCGATAAGACATATTCGATTCCTAGGAACCTATCGATGCCGCTGACGTTGGCGATAGTTTTGTGATACTTGATTACGTAATTACCTAACATCTTTTTATCTGGAAAGGAAAAAGTTTTTTCAAAATTTAGAAGAGAGGAATCTTCTATGAGCCACACTGCTTGTATTAAAACCAACTCTCTTCAACTAATGAAGGATTACTAGCATGAGCAAATGTCAGATGGTTGAAGATACTTATTTGTAGGGCTATGAAATATATGCATTTGCATATTTCTTATATCTAATATCATCAAAATATGTATATTTAGAGGTATTTGGAATCAATTTGAGTTATTTTTATTTTGCATATGTTTCCATAAATACATATTTCGAACTGTAATTGCATATTTATCAACTATCCGGCATTTTTGTATTCCATATTTGTGCATATTTTGTTATAAATACATATTTTTAACAGTAAAATCACATCTTTAAACATATCCGGCATATCGGCCTTATTGGACTTTTAATAACTGGAAAAATAAGGCCTTTTTGGACAAAAAAAAAATTTAGTTTGATGGCTAGTAATATGAGACAGTATGTAAACGACCTAGAGGCTCAAGGAATAATTTTCAATAGTAAATTATTAGTTCTACAAGCAACTGCTATGTTTGCTGGTAGAAATGTCACGGTGTGGGGTGTATTTCCTATAGTAGTAGGAAATAGTATATAGTAGCTTCTGGTGTTGGAACCTTCATGCTCTTAAACGAACGTATGATCGATGATATGTTCAGAAATACAATACGAAACACAAAAATACAAGTAAAAAATGGAAGACAAAGTAAACGAAATAATAAAAAAAATAGAAAAACTAGATGTCCTGGAAAATAAAATAGACAAAGCCAATGAAGCAAATAGTAGAGAAATAGAAAACATAAAAATTAAAGTTAATAAAATAGAAAATATACTTTCCCAAGAAAGAAAACAAAATCTTATATTTTCTTTAAGCATAATTAATCTGTAAGAAGAAAACTATTCCGAAAAAATAAAATAAATTAATATGATTTTAAATTATTTAAATATCGAGAGGGGAAAATATGATATAATACAAATAAGAACTATCATAAATTCTCAAATAACAATTGTAAAATTATCATCAATTTTACTCACGATCGATATTCTAAATGCAAAGAAACAACTTGTAAAACATCAATGTTTCCAAAATATTGTGATTAAACAAGACTTTCCTAAGTAAATACGCCAGATAAGAGGCGAACTATTTCCTTTTCTATTACAAAAAAAGGAAGACGGCAAGAAAGTGTTAATAAAATATGACAATTTACTCATTGATGGCCAGCTGTTTTCCCTTCAGGATCTGAAATATGAAAAAGAGGAAAAAAATCACAAAAAGGCAAACAAGTGATGAAGAAAATTAACCCAATAATTCAAAACCCCAAAAAAGGTCGCACGCTACATCTGGACCAGTCAGTTTAGACCGCTATTTTTTAAATAAGGAATAACGACAAATGGAAATAAATGTCGACGAAAACTCTGGTATAAACCAAAAAATGCCAATAAAAATGTAGACGGAAATAAGCAGAGCACAAGCAAATGTTCGGATATGGCAAAGGAAGAATCGAAATATTCGCCCAAAAAAAAAATCAACGGATCAAGATAGCAAATGGGAAATAACCGGAAAGTTTTAAATATAGGTTAAACACTATATTTTAAGTGTTTAAAACTTTAAACACTAGAACGCTAAGGGAAAACGAAAGGTTATTAGAATTAGAAGAAGCTCTTCTCGATATCGAATGGCATGTTATTGGATTATCGGAAATAAGAAGAAATAATGAAAACATCGCAGAAACCGAAAATGGAAATATTTTTTTAAATAGTGCAGCTATCAAGAGCAACTTTGATACAGGGTATCTTATTAACCAAAATCTGAAACATGACATACTGGACTTTAACCCTATTTCTCACAGAATTGCAAAACTTGTCTTAAAAACCGGAAATAGTCATACTACTTTTATACAGGTGCATGCACCTACCTCAATGAGCACCGAAGAAGAATTAGATGAATTTTATGATTTGCTAAATGGGCATTTGGAAAAAGAACATATCAACAACTACTTCGTTCTCTTAGGGGACTTCAATTCTAAAGTGGGAGCTAAAAAAAAAAGAAGATATGGGCGCAGTTAGAAAATATGGAAAAGGTAACAGAAACACCAGAGGCGAAATATTGGTGGAATTTGCGCTTAAAAATCAGCTAAAAAATTTTAATACCTATGGAAATCTACCCATAGATAAAAAATAGACCTAGAAAGCCCCTGGTGGGGAAATTCATGAAATAGACTATATAATAGGGAAAAGTGAAAAAATTATCAAAAATATGCACCCAAAAGAGATTTTTAAATTTGATTCAGGTCATAGACTAGTATTTGACTCCCTGAACATACCAAGAAGAAAATTTTTTATAAAACTGAAACTAGCTCATAGCAAAATAATTCCATCTAACCACTCCTTTAGGGTTTCCAAGAAACTGAAAGAATTAAATTTTAATAGTCAATTAACCGTTCAAAGCGCATATAAAAAACTGGCTATAAGTATTAAAGAAGCTTGTAAAACAAAAGGAGAAGAGAAAAAGGCAAACAAGAAGGGATACTTCAGAAGTAAAAAACTGACAATAGAAACCAGAGAATTAATAGAAAAGAGAGAGGAACTAAATCGAATTACAAAAAAAACACTGATCAAAAGGCCGCACATGCAGATATTAGAAAACTGGTCCAGAAGAGAATCAAACAAGACATACGCAATTATGAAGAAGGTTTTATTAATGAATGCGTATCCCAGACAGGATCAATAAAAGAAATTCGAAAAGAAACCAATTATTTTAAGAAAAAAATTATGAATAAACTGACAACTCCACGCGGCACAATAACCAATAGGCAGAAAATGATTGAAGAAATATCTAAATATTACGAACAGCTGTACGACCATAATGAAACAGCACATACGGAAAATACAACACATAGAGAAAATGAAACCTACTTCTCTGATTTAAGCATTATGGAAGCAGAAGTAAACATTGAGATAAATAAATTAAAAAAGTACATGGCCCCTGGAAGCGATCGCATTTCAAATGAACACATCATTGAAGCAAAAGAAATAATCACAAAATCACCCTATGTAAAATATTCAATTTGTTATTAGGAGAAATGGAAGTACCGGAGGAATGGAAAGAAAGGAGTATAATTTATTTTATTCTGCAGTATAATAAAAAATAGGATTATTAATAAGATTTATGAAGATCATGACATAGAGCAAGTCGGTTTCTATTATATTGTCATTTATGGCTTGTTGTAATTACACACACACACATTTAGAATGATTGAACACGAGCACACATTTTATCTGTCGGGAACCCATTTTACCTTTTATACATTACAAATTACAACACATGTTTTTGATCAGTAACATCAAAATCACCACGTTTGAAACTTTGAAAAACGTTCAATAACCTTCCTTTCCCCCACTGCTTATCACATTGGCGGGAAGACTAGATAACAATATACAACAGTTTCCGCCCATCATTCAGCACAATATACAACCTACAATGTACCAATCAGATTATTGAAAAATCCACTGATTACAACATACCGCTGTGTATTTACTTCATGAAAGCATTTGACTCTGTCAATCAACAGTATATATGGAAAACTCTAGCAGAAGCAGGAATAGATTTCCTATATATAGAAATAATCAAAGAAATATACAGAAAGGGGAAGGCTTTTGTAGCTGTTGATAGAGAAGGCAAGAAATTTAGTACTAAAAGAGGAGTGAAACAAGGATGCCTTCTATCACCAATTCTCTTCAGCTGTCTCATTAATAAACTCTTGAAGGAATTTGAATGAAAAGGAAGAGGCATTCAAATAAATAGCAGGTGTTTAAATAATTTAAGGTTTGCAGACGACATTTGTTAATAGCTCCTAGAAAAACTAATTTGTTTAAAATGATCAATGATATGATCGATAAGAGTAAAAAATACGGTTTACGAATAAATTACCAAAAATCGAAAGTAATTACAAATACAGGTGAACAACATATAACAATAGGAGAACATGGAACAGAATACTCATATCAATTTATATATCTAGGACAGGAAATTACTTTAGAAAAAAAAAATACAGTAAAGAGCTGGACTGAAGGATAAACATAGGATGGCACAAATATTGGTCCTTAAAAAAAATTTTAAGGGTAATTTCACCTTAGAACAAGCAACTACGACGGGGAAGTGAGTGCGATACAGGAGGCTGTCACCATATTAATCACTATTAACATGTAACCGCATAATGTTGTATTTTTGGTTGATTCCTAAGCAGCTTTACTGGCACTAAGCACCAATAGTCCTACCGACTGCTTACGAACTACTGCACGGTACTAGAACAGCTCATCAAGATTGGATGGAACACTGTGTTGCAGTGGATCCCCAGCCGTATAGGAATACCTGCAAATGACAAGGCCGACGACCTTGCCAAAAAAAGGTGCTAAATTTGTCCAGCCCTCAGTTGCCACGACTTTAAGTGCAGCAAAGAACATAATCAACAGCACCATCGATGCCTATATGTACAATCGTATGAAGGGACTGACTCATGGGCCGACCGGTGTTGGGCTAGACCGAGCCCAAGCTGTTGCACACTTCAGACTTACTACTGGACACGACTATCTACAGGAGCATCTTCACCGAATTGGAGTTGCAGACAGTAACATCTGTCCCTTTGCAACCTAGACAAGATGGATAGCGATCATCTGAAGACCTGTCCAGAACTTTCTTACGCTCCACCTGATCCTGCCACACGTTACTGGGAGGCTAGACTCGAATGACCGAGAGGCTAAAGACTGGCGTTGGATAATAAAAAAAAAAAAAAAAAAAACCTTAGAACTAAAAGCAAAAGTCCTACAGTCTTGAATTTACCCCCTCAACCCTGTGTGGCGCTCTGACTTGGGCAATAACAATAAAGGAACAGGCGAAACTAGACACCATCCAAATGAAACTTTTAAGGAGTATGGCGGGAATCCGAAGAAGTGAGAAGATTAAGAACCGAGATATCCTAACTCGTGCAAAAGTTAAAAGTCTCAGCAAGGAATCCCAAAAACTAAAATAGAGGTGGGCTGGACACCTAGCGAGAGTTAAGGACGAAAGATGATCGAAAAGCAGCACCGAGTGGACACCGGTCGGCCAAGTGAGAAGCAGGGGAAGGAGATGGAGGGATGAAATTACCCGAAGAGTGGGTGCCAACTGGATGAAAGTGGCCAGGGACAGAGACTGCTGGTTCAAAATTGTACATAATCTATAGAAAGAAAAAGAAAAAAAAGTTTTGTTTTTTGTTTTACAAAGAATATTGTATATTTTATTTTATCTTGTTACTACTCAGTTTCTATTCTATTGTGAAATTATTTTGGAGCTGAACTCCAAAGGGAGAGGCATAAATATGATGCCAATAAAGCTTGTTTTGATTATTATTGTAATAGGAGACAGTATGTAAGACAATCTAGAGGCTCAAGGAATAATTTTCAATAGCAAATACCAACTGCTATGTTTGCTGGTAGAAATGTCACGTTTTGGGGTGTATTTTCAGCTTCTGGTGTTGGAACCTTCGTGCTCTTAAACGAACGTATAATCGATAATATGTTCAGAAATACAATGCAAAACAATTCACTTCAACATGGGCAAAAATAAATTACCCCTGTTGCATTTTTTAGGACAACGAAAAAAAACACATTCCAGCTATAGTAACCCGGTTGCTTCAGTAAAAAAAAAAGGAACCTTTTGAAGTAGGTGGCTTAAAGTTTAGACCTTAAGTCGATAGAACATTTTTGGCAGAAGGTGATTTCGGTGAAACCCTAAATCATAATGAAATTTATCAAAAAGTAACCTAACACTGGCAGTCCATTCGACAAGACAGAATTCCGGTCTTAATAAATTAGATGTTCCAATGGTATTTAACTGATATTTCTGCCAAAGGTATGTCAACTATATATATCCTTAAACTATTAAATGTTGAAAAATTTGTTTTCTTCATTGTCATATATTATTTGTTTTTGTTAATTTACATTAAATTAGTGTATTTCTTTTACAGAAAACTGTTTTATTATTTATAAAATCCTAAATTAAATAAATTGAACCAAAATTAAAAATAAAAATCGGTGTGGGGCTATGTCATGTAAACACGGCCGTGTGTTGCACGTGAATTCGTTTATGTAACGGATTATATTTTCTGAATACATTTTTTTATTTATGTATTTAGGATAAAAGCAAGGAAACTAATAATTATTGAGTTACAATATAACTTTATTAATTATAGGTCTGTGATACGAAAAGTATGACTCAAATGGCAAACAAGATGATACATCAAGATTTCTGATAAACGTTCAATCAATACAGGTATTACCTAACGTTGTTAGGGAAGTTTCAATATATGACAAATTGAACTCGCTAAACTTGCAATCTGGCAATGAGCGGTTTTGTGAGACATCAACATTAAAGTACGCAACTATCATAACTGGTGTAGTAAGATCAGGAGTGCGCGACCTAGAGCATAAAACAATTGCTGATCAGTGTCATAGTGTTCCTACACTTTCACAAAATGTTAGATAATATTTTTTTATTCTATCTTCTTATTATATTCACTGTCACTACTTTAAACTAATATTTTATATACAATCGGTATATTTTGACGACAGCTGACGATTAAAACTTAAACGAATATCGTAGCTTCTCCGAATCAAAAGTTATACTAATTGCGTTTTGGATATAGGCCGACTTTATATATTTTTTTATTCTAACACCTTATTATATTCACTGTCAATACTTTAAACTAATGTTTTATATACAATCGATAGATGTTGACGACAGCTGACGATTAAAACTTTTTTTTAATTTTTTTATTTATTTTTTTTTTTTTTTATATGCATTTATTGAAATTTACAACTGTACAGAATATATACATCAAGTAAATGTATTGGCAACGATTATAATAATATGTTAAAACTTGGAAAGAACTACTCATCAGTAGCACTTTATTAAAACTTCTACACTAGAAGGTCTCTAGACCATCTTCGTTTCAGACGCCTCGGAGGATTATCAGGAATGAAGTGGGAAGCAAGTTGAGAAACTAACGGATTTGAGTGATTATGGAGCTTACTATGAAAGGATAGGTATCTGGTGTGGGCTAAATCAGCAACATATGGCACATTAAGGTCTTTATGGATAAGTTTATTGGTGACAAAGTAAGGAGCATTGAGGATTTTACGAAGGATTTTGGATTGTAAGGATTGAATACGCGATGAATTGGATGGTTTAGTGGAGCCCCAAAGCTCAACTCCGTACGTCTAAACAGGTCTAATCACAGTCATGTATATGAGTCTTTTGTAATAAATTGGGAGCTTTGAACGTTTGTCTAGTAAATGTTGAAGTAGTCTGAAACGACGGGCAGTTTCTTGTCGTTTTAGTCTTGTATGTGGATTCCAAGTTAGTCGTTTGTCCAAGTGGAGTCCTAGGTAGCGTATCTGTTCAACAGGGATTAGTGGAATATCATTGATTAAAACTTAAACGAACATCTTAGCTTCTCCGAGTCAAAAGTTATACTAATTTCAAATCTCTAAACGCAGCAAAATAACTTCAAAATTGCGGCGCTTCTCTTTTCACCGCGCGAGTTATAAGATTATAAATATTACTCATAATATTAATATAATCTTTAACATTACTTTTATTATTGAGAAACCCTTTTAGCACCTGACTAAGAGAAAGTATCCTTTTGACCTTCCAAGGGTAAAATAGAAATTAAATCTTGAACAATACATGTCATAAACAATCATAAAGTAAACTGCCTTGGGTCAAAGATCTCCAGCCACCCTATAACACCCTGTGTATATCACTGTGACATGAGACAATTGACACCTACGCCGGACTATCCTTTCTCACGTTCCCTTTAGTAAACATTTAGCCAGACACTTTCACCCTATTTCCTCGATCCTATCCCCACTCCAAACCTTTAGGTTTAAGTAGCTGGAAGTTTTTCAGAGGAAGACACTCTACATTTGACTTGTAACTATTATACTAGAAGTCTTGTATGTAACTATCAGTAAATAAAGTATCTTTTTCTAAGTCTTCACTATTTGTGTTCGTTATCTCGCGCTATGCGTCTCTGTTCTCGCTTATCGCAATGCATTCTTTGATCCTTTTGCTATCCAGTGAATAATTAATTCAAATAATTAAATAATTTAATTTTGGGTGTAGAGGATAGATTCGAAACTTCAACGCCGGAAACTTATGAACACCACTGTATATATATATATATAGCTAAATAAAAGGATCGCGGTTTGGAGTTTTTAAAAAGAGGCTTTATTCTGAAGTACATACATTGATACAAGATACAAGCACAATTTATAACTTAATACAAAAACTTCGAGTATAACATCTGTACGTCTCTACGTACGACGGCAGAATGTCACCGAGGCCAGGTGGAGGTGACCTTTTATAGGGTGTTTTAGGAGAGGGGATATCATACATTTGTTTATATTGTTAATCCTATTGAGGTCTACATAAGTCCTCCTCCCCGAGTTCCGAGGTCTCCGATGGAACAAATATCTTAGTGTAAATAGGTTAGATTCTATACAATAAAATAAAAGGTTTGAACCTTATACATTTCTTAATACCTTTTACACTAAGTCATAACATTTTATAAATAAAATGGATTGGACCTTATAACCAAAGTTTATATAAAAATAAAAGGATTATATCTTGTGTACTAGGTTTAGGATTTGTACTATCTATAGTTTTACATAAATAAAAAGATTAAACTTTGTATATCTAGCACTAGAATAGGATTTTATACAATTGTCAAAAACAAAAGGATTAGACCTTGTACATCTCTTGATGCTCTAGGGCTGTATAAAAACAAAAGGATTAGACTTTGAATTTCCTGTTTACTAAGTTAGGATTTATACCTTTGAAAAATAAAAAGATTAAACCTTGTGCGTCTAACACTAAAATAGGATTTATATGACTGTCAATTTCCCATAAACAAAGGGATTAGAACTTGTCCATTTCTTAATATTAACTATAAGCTTATACTTTTTACAAAAATAAAATGTTAATACATTACAGAATTCCTTACATGCTAAAGTACAAAAGGATAAAATGATATTTCTTAATACTAAACAATACATTATTTAAACAAAAGGAAAAATAAAATAAGAGTCTTTGAATTAGTTTCTTCTATTACAAATAATACTTTTAGATTCAAAATTACTCAATTAAAATAATAACATTTTAAATCAAAATAATAATTCAAACACTCTTTTAATTACAATTAATAATAATTTCAAAATAAAATACATACTTTTCTCAATGATCAATCAAAATAATATTTCAAGACAAAATAATAGTATCCTGATGTTTATTATAGTGACTACAAAATATTAATTACAAAATAAATCAAACAGAACATTAACGTGAAATAAAATAATAATTTGAATGATCTTTTAAATTGTTAACATTGAATATAATATTTTACTGCAAAATACAAAAGTCGGACTTTATTAAAATGACTACAGCATTGTCAGTTTAATATATATACAGACAATTCTTTTAATATAGCATAAACATTACTCCTCATACCATTGCTACTAATTAGGGGGGGGGGGGTGGGGGGGGGGCTAAATTTCTAAATTGAGAACGGCTGGTCCGATCTTAATGAAATTTGATAATTATGTTTCTTTTGTACTTATTAGCGTGAAATATTTGGGGTTTTAACTGTTTTACTAATTGTGGGAGGGTGGGGGGGGGCTTAATTTCTAAATTGAGAACGGCTAGTCCGATCTTAATGAATTTAATAATTATGTTTCTTTTGTACTTATTAGCGTATAATTTGGGGTTTTAACTGTTTTACTAATTAGGGGTGGGGATTGGAGGGGGGGCTAAATTTCTAAATTGAGAACGGCTGGTCCGATCTTAATGAAATTTAATAATTATGTTTCTTTTGTACTTATTAGCGTATATTTAGGGGTTTTAACTGTTTTACTAATTAGGGGGGGGGGGGGGGGGGGGGGGTAATTTCTAAATTGAGAAACGGCTGGTCCGATCTTAATGAAATTTGATAATTATGTTTCTTTTGTACTTATTAGCGTATATTTAGGGTTTTAACTGTTTTACTAATTAGGGGGGGGGGGGGGGGGGGCTAAATTTCTAAATTGAGAACGGCTAGTCCGATCTTAATGAAATTTGATAATTATGTTTCTTTTGTACTTATTAGCGTATATTTGGGGTTTTAACTGTTTTACTAATTTTTGGGAGGGGGGGGGGTGGGGGGCTTAATTTCTAAATTAAGAACGGCTAGTCCGATCTAAATGAAATTTAATAATTATGTTTCTTTTGTACTTATTAGCGTATATTTGGGGTCTTAACTGTTTTAATAATTAGGGGGGGGGGGGGGAGGGGGGGGGGGCTAAATTTCTAAATTGAGAACGGCTGGTCCGATCTTAATGAAATTTGATAATTATGTTTTCTTTTGTACTTATTAGCGTATATTTGGGGTTTTAACTGTTTTACTAATTAGGGGGGGGTCGGGGGAGGGGGCTAACTTTCTAAATTGAGAACGGCTGGTCCGATCTTAATGAAAATTTGATAATTATGTTTCTTTTTGTACTTATTAGCGTATATTTGGGGTTTTAACTGTTTTACTAATTAGGGGAGTGGGTGGGGGGGGGCTAAATTTCTAAATTAAGAACGGAAATTTAGAAATTTAACCCCCCTACCCCCCCCCTAATTAGTAAAACAGTTAAAACCTCAAATATACGCTAATAAGTACAAAAGAAACATAATTATCAAATTTCATTAAGATCGGACCAGCCGTTCTCAATTTAGAAAGTTAGCCCCCCCCCTACCCCCCCTAATTAGTAAAACAGTTAAAACCCCAAATATACGCTAATAAGTACAAAAGAAACATAATTATCAAATTTCATTAAGATCGGACCAGCCGTTCTCAATTTAGAAATTAACCCCCTCACCCCCCCTAATTAGTAAAACAGTTAAAACCCTAAATATACGCTAATAAGTACAAAAGAAACATAATTATCAAATTTCATTAAGATCGGACCAGCCGTTCTCAATTTACAAATTTAGCCCCCCCCCCCCCCCCCCCCAATTAGTAAAACAGTTAAAACCCCAAATATACGCTAATAAGTACAAAAGAAACATAATTATCAAATTTCATTAAGATCGGACCAGCCGTTCTCAATTTAGAAATTTAGCCCCCCCCCCCCCCCACCCCCCCCCCCCTAATTAGTAAAACAGTTAAAACCCCTAAAATATACGGTAATAAGTACAAAAGAAACATAATTATCAAATTTCATTAAGATCGGACCAGCCGTTCTCAATTTAGAAATTTAGCCCCCCCCCCCCCCCCACTAATTAGTAAAACAGTTTAAAACCCCAAATATACGCTAATAAGTACAAAAGAAACATAATTATCAAATTTCATTAAGATCGGACCAGCCGTTCTCAATTTAGAAATTTAGCCCCCCACCCCCACCCCCCAGTAATTAGTATAAAACAGTTAAAACCCCAAATATACGCTAATAAGTACAAAAGAAACATAATTATTAAAATTTCATTAAGATCGGACCAGCCGTTCTCAATATAGAAATTTAGCCCCCCCCCTCCACCCCCCCCCTAATTAGTAAAACAGTTAAAACCCCAAATATACGCTAATAAGTACGAAAGAAACGTAATTATCAAATTTCATTAAGATCGGACCAGCCGTTCTCAATTTAGAAATTTAGCCCCCCCCCACCCCCACTAATTAGTAAAACAGTTAAAACCCCAAATATACGCTAATAAGTACAAAAGAAACATAATTATCAAATTTCATTAAGATCGGACCAGCCGTTCTCAATTTAGAAATTTAGCCCCCCCTCCACCCCCCCCCCCACTAATTAGTAAAACAGTTTTAAAAACCCCAAATATACGCTAATAAGTACAAAAAGAAACCTAATTATCAAATTTCATTAAGATCGGACCAGCCGTTCTCAATTTAGATATTTAGCCCCCCCCCACTAATTAGTAAAACAGTTAAAACCCCAAATATACGCTAATAAGTACGAAAGAAACATAATTATCAAATTTCATTAAGATCGGACCAGCCGTTCTCAATTTAGAAATTTAGCCCCCCCCCACCCCCACTAATTAGTAAAACAGTTAAAACCCTAAATATACGCTAATAAGTACAAAAGAAACATAATTATCAAATTTCATTAAGATCGGACCAGCCGTTCTCAATTTAGAAATTTAGCACCCCCCCCCCTCTACCCCCCCTAATTAGTAAAACAGTTAAAACCCCAAAATATACGCTAATAAGTACGAAAGAAACATAATTATCAAATTTCATTAAGATCGGACCAGCCGTTCTCAATTTAGAAATTTAGCCCCCCCCCCACCCCCACTAATTAGTAAAACAGTTAAAACCCCAAATATACGCTAATAAGTACAAAAGAAACATAATTATCAAATTTCATTAAGATCGGACCAGCCGTTCTCAATTTAGAAATTTAGCCCCCCCTCCACCCCCCCCCTAATTGGTAAAACAGTTAAAACCCCAAATATACGCTAATAAGTACGAAAGAAACATAATTATCAAATTTCATTAAGATCGGACCAGCCGTTCTCAATTTAGAAATTTTTAGCCCCCCCCCACCCCCACTAATTAGTAAAAGAGTTAAAACCCCAAATATACGCTAATAAGTACGAAAGAAACATAATTATCAAATTTCATTAAGATCGGACCAGCCGTTCTCAATTTAGAAATTTAGCCCCCCCTCCACCCCCCTAATTAGTAAAACAGTTAAAACCCCAAATATACGCTAATAAGTACAAAAGAAACATAATTATCAAATTTCATTAAGATCGGACCAGTTGTTCTCAATTTAGAAATTTAGCCCCCCACCCCCCCCCCCCCCCCACTAATTAGTAAAACAGTTAAAACCCCAAATATACGCTAATAATTATAAAAAGTACGAAAGAAACATAATTATCAAATTTCATTAAGAATCGGACCAGCCGTTCTCAATTTAGAAATTTAGCCCCCCCCCCACCCCCACTAATTAGTAAAACAGATCATTATTTAAAACCCCAATATACGCTAATATTGCATTTATTATATTTAAAATAAAAGATTTTTAAGACATTTTAATGTTGTTTAAATAAAATTAAGTGTTTTAATTAGGACCATTATCTGAGTCATCCGAGTCGTAATTATCCGAAGCATCTGAAATATTAACGCGAAGAGATTCACTATCGTCGTCTGAAATATATTGTTTCTTTTTCCTCTTTTTCCTAGTGGGCCTTTTAATATTGTCAATATGAGTTTTAATTGGTCTTCTATCTTTTACTAGTACATTTACTTTTTTAAACTTTTCCCTACTTTTTATTTTCGCTTGAGTATTGAGAGGACGTTCACAAATTCGTAACTGTTCATTGCTTGATTCTTGGGAGTGAATTGCCTCTAAATCTTCCTCTGATGGTGCCTGTAGATCTTTCATTATTGCTTCGTATTCCGAATTGTTTTCGTCAGCAATATCTTGGTTCAGCCATTCTTCGACATCCATTTCTTCGTCATCACTGGTATGATTTATTTCGTCAATTCCTCTAGAAAGTGCGTCAGCTACGTAATTAGTTTTACCTTGGATATGCTTAACGTCGAATTCGAATTCTTGAAGCTTCCATATCCATTTCATTATACGTGTGTTACCATTTTTCATTGAGAAGATCCACGTTAAGGGTTTGTGATCAGTACATAAAAGAAATCTTAAAATATGGTTTAAAATGCTGTGTCGCCCATACAACTGCTAACAGTTCTTTTTCTATTGCACTATATTTTATTTCGTGTTGTATATTGCTATCTAGTTTTCCCGCCAATGTGATCAGCTGTGGGAAAAAGTAAGGTTATGTTGACATCTGTTGTACTTGTGTAATGTTTAACCCAATAAAATGTGCTCGTGTTCAATCATTCTAGATGTGTGTGTGTTATTACGACAACCCATAAATGACAATATAATATTGGCAACGAGGATTAAAAAACGGTTTAATTTATTGCAGTCTGCTCAAGAATTGAAATCGAATACATAATTATCATCGTTTCAATCTCCGTATAATAACTTGGCCGCATTCCTAGGACCCGAGAAACCATTGAACTCTCTCGACTACAAATCTCTTTCTCAGGAATTTTCAAAAATACTAATGCCCGAAAAAAATGTTGTTGTTTGCCAACATTATTTTCTATCTTGCTACCAACAGGGCTCTCAGACTATTTCTGAATATGCTGCCACCTTACGACGTCACTTGTCAGATTGCGAGTTTCACGTCGAATGCCCTGAATCTTCTTGTAAGAAAAAAGTCCCGATATTTGAAGTTTTCTTGCGTGCTCAGTTTGTACGGGGAATCCGCGATGACTGGATTCGTGAACTCTTATTACAGGCTAACATTACTACATTTGATGAAATATTTAAAAAGCATTGGCGTTGGAAGCTTCACGAATTCAAAGCAAGGAAATGAGTGGCACGACCTCCTCCTTGACTCTCCCGCCAGAATGTTCACCCAATTCCAGTGATATTAACAAAGTTTCGCGTCGGTTAAACACAGAAAGAATTGAATCACATCTTTAACAGCCACGTGACTTCACTCCAAGTTCTCGCCGTCCCCCTCCGTTGCGTTCCCGGGATTTTTATCGCTCTTTGGGAATTGAGAATTTATGTTTTCGGTGCGGGAAAAATTCTCATAAATCAAATGACTGCCATATCAACCGAGAAAAACTAAGATGCACTTCATGTTCCACAAAAGGCCATGTTTCTAAGGTGTGTATCAAAACCTTATCTAAAACATCCGCTGGTTCCAAGCAAGTTGGACATGAATCTGATGTAAGCGACTCTGATCATTCAACTCAATCTTACGGATGCAATGCTATTACGCACGTCTCCTCTGGCGTAGTTGATTTGTACGAACTCAATACCCGCTCAGAGAAGTACATCATAACTGTGTCGCTGAACAGTAAACCTTTCAAAATGGAGGTGGATTCTGGTGCGAAATTCTCCATTCTGCCGGAAGACAAATTACAGCAGCTTAACCTAAAAAAAATACTTTTACCTGCGCATATTAAATTCAGAACTTTTTCAAATGACATCGTCCCTTGTAAGGGTAAGGTAAATGTAGCAGTCACCTATAAAAACAAACACATACTTGCTGACTTGTACGTTGTTCCACCTGGTCATGACGCACTTTTAGGCCGTGACTGGATCAGGAAGCTGGACCTAGAACTTAAACTGATTGATGCTGAGATGTTGCTTGAACATGATTCCCATGATGTTACAAATACCTACTCTTTAAATGATGTAGATGTTCTAAATGAGTTCCCTCAGGTATTTGCGGAAAAAGTTGGGTGCGTTCCAAATTGCAAAATTTCCTTAACTTTGAGAGAAAACGCTAAACCAATCTACACTAGAGAACGTACAGTACCATATGCTCTTCGTGATCGGGTAGAACGGGAGCTTGACTCGCTTGAAGAGTCAGGTATTATCACACCAGTGGCTACAAGTGATTGGGGATCTCCCCTTGTGGTAATACCAAAACCAGATGGAGGAGTCCGACTATGTGTCGATTACAAATGTGGAGTAAATGAGCGTCTGGTTTCTGCCAATTTTCCGATTCAACGTGTTGAAGATGTGTTAAACAGCCTTCGTGATTCCACTTACTTTTGCAATCTCGATTTATTCAAGGCCTATTTGCATCTCCCTGTCGATGAACAAAGCAGTATTATTCAGACCATTTACACCCATAGAGGTACTTACAATATGAACCGGTTGAGTTTTGGAATTAAAACGGCACCATCAGAGTTTAATCGAACAATTTCACAAATTCTGGCTGGTCTACCCTAATGTGCCATTTACTATGACGATATTTTAGTACATGGATCTTCCTTGGAAGAATGTAGACAGAACCTTCGGCTCTGCCTCAGAAGACTTTCAGAGTATGACTTACACCTTAATAAAAACAAGTGTTCGTTCTTCATCACCGAGACTGACTACCTTGGTCATGTTGTTTCGAGAAATGTTATAAAAAAAAATCCTCAAAAGATTCAGGCTGTCTCCGCACTTCCACGCCCTCAGAATGTCGATGAAGTTCGCAGATTTCTAGGTTATGTTGACATCTGTTGTACTTGTGTAATGTTTAACCCAATAAAATGTGCTCGTGTTCAATCATTCTAGATGTGTGTGTGTTATTACGACAACCCATAAATGACATATAATATTGGCAACGAGGATTAAAACACGGTTTAATTTATTGCAGTCTGCTCAAGAATTGAAATCGAATACATAATTATCATCGTTTCAATCTCCGTATAATAACTTGGCCGCATTCCTAGGACCCGAGAAACCATTGAACTCTCTCGACTACAAATCTCTTTCTCAGGAATTTTCAAAAATACTAATGCCCGAAAAAAATGTTGTTGTTTGCCAACATTATTTTCTATCTTGCTACCAACAGGGCTCTCAGACTATTTCTGAATATGCTGCCACCTTACGACGTCACTTGTCAGATTGCGAGTTTCACGTCGAATGCCCTGAATCTTCTTGTAAGAAAAAAGTCCCGATATTTGAAGTTTTCTTGCGTGCTCAGTTTGTACGGGGAATCCGCGATGACTGGATTCGTGAACTCTTATTACAGGCTAACATTACTACATTTGATGAAATATTTAAAAAGCATTGGCGTTGGAAGCTTCACGAATTCAAAGCAAGGAAATGAGTGGCACGACCTCCTCCTTGACTCTCCCGCCAGAATGTTCACCCAATTCCAGTGATATTAACAAAGTTTCGCGTCGGTTAAACACAGAAAGAATTGAATCACATCTTTAACAGCCACGTGACTTCACTCCAAGTTCTCGCCGTCCCCCTCCGTTGCGTTCCCGGGATTTTTATCGCTCTTTGGGAATTGAGAATTTATGTTTTCGGTGCGGGAAAAATTCTCATAAATCAAATGACTGCCATATCAACCGAGAAAAACTAAGATGCACTTCATGTTCCACAAAAGGCCATGTTTCTAAGGTGTGTATCAAAACCTTATCTAAAACATCCGCTGGTTCCAAGCAAGTTGGACATGAATCTGATGTAAGCGACTCTGATCATTCTACTCAATCTTACGGATGCAATGCTATTACGCACGTCTCCTCTGGCGTAGTTGATTTGTACGAACTCAATACCCGCTCAGAGAAGTACATCATAACTGTGTCGGCATTTTGTAAAACTCTAGAAGCAAATGCTACAGGGTATTCTATTTCGTTTTCATCTTTTTGTGACAATACGGCTCCGATGGCTTTATTACTAGCGTCAGTGGTTAGTATAAATGGTTTTTCCCAATCTGGGTATTTTAAAATTCTTGTATTGCTCATCATTTCTATTAACGTTTGACATGCCTCTTTTATTTCTTTTGTGCCATATATTTTAGTCTTTAACAAATTTGAAATTAGTTTGGTTATTTTTGCATAGTTTTTGATAAATTTCCTATAATACCCGGTCATGCCGAGGAATTGTCTCGTCGTCTTTTCATTACGCGGAATAGGAAATTTTAAAATGGCTTCAATATTTCTCATATCTGTTTTTAATCCATCTGGGGTTACGAAGTAGCCTAAAAAATTTAATTCGGTTTTAAAGAATTCGGTTTTATCCAACTGTATTGAAAGGTTATGTTGTTTTAGGGCTTCAAATACTCTTTTTAGGTCTTTTAAATGTTCTTATTCATTTTTTGAATAAACTATTATATCATCGATGCAAATCATTGAATTAGGAATATTTTGAATCATCATTGTCATAGCTCTTTGAAAGGTTGGGGGTGCATTGCACAGGCCAAAAGGCATACGCAAAAACTCAAAATGCCCATTTTCAGTGGAGAACGCGGTTTTAGCTATTGAATCTTTGTCCATCTCAATTCGGTGAAACCCTGACGCGAGGTCTATCGTGGAAAATATTTTCAATCCCTTTAATCTATTTAATAAGTCCTCAATGTTAGGTAGGGGAAATTTGTCTTTTACGGTTGCCTGATTTAACTTCCTATAATCTATGACCATCCTAATTTTTTTGTGTCCCGACGCGTCTGATTTTTTTTTTGGTACGATCCAAAGCGGAAAGTTATACGGTGATTTGCTAGGTCTTATTATTTTATTTTTTAAAAATTTTTGCACTTCATCGTTAATTTGTTTTTTATTGTTCCGGGTAATGGTAATTTCGCGTATAAATTGGATTTTCATTCGTTGTTATTATTTTATGTTTTATTAATCCCGTTGATTTTAAATTTTCGTCGTCTCTTTTTAATACTTCGCCATGTTGGCTTATAATTTGAACACGCAACCTTCTGATCTTTGTTTTTTTGCTCCTCTACCAAACTACCTCCGACCTCCACCCCCGCACATCTGGAGCTCCTCTACCAAAACCTACCTCCGACCTCCACCCCCGCACATCCTGGAGCTGATAAAGCAGAGGAACAACCTCCGAAACATATTCTGTCGCACTAGAGACTATAGCTTGAAGCCGTCCATCAACGCCATGACCAGGCAAATTGCCAGGCTCATGAGCGATTGGAAAACGGCCTTGTGGCACGACCAACTGCTACGGACTCACAACGACCATGGACAGTTTTGGAGGTTGGTCCGAACCTTTGTTAATAAAAGGAGGGCGGTTTTCCTGACCGATGGGGACCAGCTGCTCACATCTACTGAACAGGCTGCACAACTAGCCCGCGCATATGCCGCCAAGGATGCTGAGAGAACGAGTGATGCTCCGCAGCCACCACTTGGACCACTACCGAGCCCCAATGAGACGGCCATCTTCTCAACTTATAAGGAGCTCGAATCAGTCCTGCGCCGCATCAAAGGGAAGAAGGCATCCGGACTGGATGGTATACCCACCACGCTGCTGGTGATGTTACCCAGGAGGGGCAAGGCCTTCCTGTTTAACATCTTTAACTCATGCCTCCGGATCGCCTACTTCCCTGTGGTCTGGAAGAAAGCTGTGGTGTTACCACTCCTGAAACCTAAGAGGTCCGGGAAAGTTGCGGAGCATTATCGTCCGATCAGCCTCCTCTCCCACATCAGCAAGGTGTTCGAGCAGCTGATCCACTACCACATCCTTGACCACTGCCGCCGTGAAGATGTTATTCCACCAGAGCAAACAGGCTTCCAGCGAGGTGTCGCGTGTGAACATCATCTGGCCAAACTCCAGGCTCATCTCGCTGGATGGCCAGGCCAAAAACACCCGGATCCTCGAGGAGCTGAGGATGCCCACGATCCCGGCCTTTATCAGTCGCCGGCACGTCAAATTCTTTGACGGGCTGAGCTACTGTGCCAACCCTCTCTTCAGGGACATAGCCCCGCCTCCCAGGCCTGGGAGGTGGCAAGGCACGATCCCCTTAGCGTACGTACTCGCCGAGGGAAGGGGTTCAGACCATACGGAGTGACCCGATATGGCCCACCATCGCCGGCAAAGTGTATCCTCCGCACTCGACATGTAGACGGATTGCCTCCAGCAGACTGAGACCCTCCAGAGATGGCAGAGCTACAAATAAATCTTAAAATGCCGAAAGGCAATAAAAGATCCAATACCCTAATTTCCTTTGTATGAATTTTTAATAAAGTCGGTTAGAAAAAAAAAAAAAAAAAAGCTTATAATTTCAATTAATTCTTCTTTTATTTCCGGTTTTATGTGTTCATGTCGGATTAAGTTTTTTACCTCATTTTTATCGTCGATGAAAAATAAATCGTTTTCTAATTTGAATATTTTTTTGTTATATTTCAATTCATTTTTTTCTAAGTCTACTATTAATTTTAATTTTCTCATTGTTTCATAACCTAACAAAAATTGGAATATATTGCTAAACGGAAGAATTAGGAATTTAACTTTTTGATTGATTCCTATCAGGGGCTTTAGGTTGATTATCACGCTTTGTGACCCTTCCGCCCTTCCTGTAGGGGTTTTTATCGCGAAGTCTTTCGTAATTATTTCCGAATAACGAGGAATGTGATCGGGGTGTATGTAATTTTATGTGGCACCCGTATCAACTAACCATTTGTTCCCTAATTTGTGGATTAAATTGAGTAAATCATTATTAAAATTTAAATAATTTAGTTCTATATTACGCGTAGTTTTTTTGGTTCTTTTTCAGTGATTTGCTTATTATTAAAATTTAACTGATTGTTTATATGTGGTCTAAGTCCGGAGGTCTACTCGTGCTCGGGCCTGATTCTAAAAAATGGTTCTGTTTTTGTTCTAATAATTCGATACGCTCTTGCAATATTTTTATTTGTTTATCTTTTTCCTCCTCTATCGCGTGTACTCTATTAGAAACCGTTCTCATAGAAACTGTATTGGAGTCTACTTGGGGTTGTTGATAATTTTGTCTAAAATTTGTGGAGGGTGGTTTATTAAAAAGTTTATACCGTGACTGAGGGTCCCATTGTTGGTTATAAATCGGTGTTTGATATTCTATAGCTCGCTGTTGTGGCCGGAAGTTATGCTGATTGTTATTATTAAAACTATTAAAAGTTGGCCTTTGTTAATGCTGATACTGTTGCGGTCGGTAGTGTTGCGGATTATTATAAGACGCATATTGCTCGCGGTGATACTGATGGGGTCGGTAGTTTTGGTAATCGTGGTGGTTATTAAAATTCGGTCTATATTCTTTATTTTTATAATTATTTTCAAAAATTTTCTTTTTATAATTATTTTGAACTGGATTTTTTTGATGTTTTTTATCGCCATAAATTCTATGCACGATATGTGCCGCGCTATTTCTTAATGTTTCCTCGAGGTCTTCCAAGCTGTCGAATTTAATATGGTAAATGAAGTCAGTCAATGCCGGATGTAAACTATGAACCGCGTGGTGGGATATTTGTTTGTCATATCTGTACATTTCGTCTTGTTTGTCTAGTATTTCATTATCTGAATAAATTCGTGCGTATAAATCACATCTTTTCTGGCCCAGTCGTTTTAAGAAATCGAGTGGGTTCTCATTATGATATATGCGCGTATTTAAAATTTCTGAAATTAGTTGTTCCCGAGTTCTCGTGGCCTGATATTTTTTCTTTAAACATTTAATTATTTCTTTAACTGTACTAAATTCTTTGTCATATACAGCGACTTTAGCTTTTCCTGTTAACTTATTTAAAACTGTTATAACTAATTTAGCCTGATTAGTATTTTTATGCGTATTATCTTCTTTGCAATATAAATTGTATAAAAATCCACTATTTCTAATAAAATCTACCAATTGTAATGGATTTCCGTCATATTCCGGGATTAACGCTAAATCGTGATTTTTAATTTCTAGAGCCATATTATTTTCTTTTTTAATTAACGTAGAACCTGTTATTTTTAAATTATTTAATTTTTCTTCCAACTTATTTATAAAAATAAATGCTAAATTAATATTTTAAATTATTATACTTATTACTAATTATATTTAAATTACAAAATTACTTAAAAATAAAAATAAAATAAATTAATTATACTTGTTCTTGATACAACGATGTCTTCGACGTCTTCTTGATGTCTTCTCGAAGAAAGCGGCCTTCAGCTCCTTCCCGTCGATTCTTTAGCAAGAGGTTGTAGGTCCTTTTGGTCAAGGTATTGGAATACCAAAGCGCTCCCAAAGACTTGAAGATCTGCTGATGTATTCTGCTAATACTCAGCTCCCAATCTCCTCATGCCAGTGGGAAGAGGTCTCGCTGTTCTGTACCTAAAATAAGATTGAACTGCCGCGAAGTTACGTTAACGCTTCCAAAAGTCCCATCCATTCGGGCGCCAGCTAAATAAAAGGATCGCGGTTTGGAGTTTTTAAAAAGAGGCTTTATTCTGAAGTACATACATTGATACAAGATACAAGCAGAATTTATAACTTAATACAAGAACTTCGAGTATAACATCTGTACGTCTCTACGTACGACGGCAGAATGTCACCGAGGCCAGGTGGAGGTGTTTTAGGAGAGGGGATATCATACATTTGTTTATATTGTTAATCCTATTGAGGTCTACATAAGTATATATATGTGTATATAAGTTAAGTTCCCTCAGACGAAAATAATAAAAAAAAAAAAAAGAAAGAAAAATAAGGAACGAAATAACACTCACAAGTGCTGGGTGAAGTCTGACTTTATTGTTGTATTAATCCTCTATAAATACATTTATCAGTGTTTAATTCCCTGAATAGGATTATGTACAAGATTAAGTTGTATACTGCTTCCCTCTTCACCATAACTCCCCCCCCCCCCCCCCACCAGTTTACGAATACTCCTCGTAAACTCATAGGGTGTACACCTAGAAAAGCAATATACTCAACAAACAATTACAAATTCATAAGTACAATGACTAAACTAATTTCTTTCCTTTTACCTTCACATCGTTTTCAATAGAATAACAATCTTGGTAATGCTCCCACTGAGATAGTAATATGAGACTACATTAACTAATTACAACAAGCACAAAACAAAAGAAAAACAGAACAATTTTCCATTATATACACCGAGTTACGTCTAATTTCCTGAGACTGCAACATAGAAGAGGGAGTACCTATCTACCGCATTATTTCCAAGAAATTTAATTATGTTAAAAAAAAAAAGAAGGTAAATACAAGCCATACGAGCGAAACGAGGAACAAATGAAACGAACAACGAGTAAACGAAAACTAAAATAACGGAGACCGCGTAAAGCGAAAACGAGAAAATTAGAGCTCCTTCAGTGGAATTTTTTATTGTTCTATGTGAAAGTTTCTACGCCTCCGGGGGTGGTGAATATGTTGAATCGTGACCACGTTATGTTCTCGGATTGTTACTACTTTGAAGGGTAGTAACAATCACAATTGACTTGTGATGTATGGTACTTTGAAGTACTGTGCTACTTCCTTACTTCTGTGACCCTACCTTCCGATATACCACAGTCTTGATCTTGACATCCTCTATACCGTCTCGAACCCTGAGGTTTTCCCGCGCCGCTCTTCTGGTTTTCTCCGCCATTATCTTCCGCCGTACTCTTTCCCTCCTATCCATAAGTGCCACACTATTCGCCACCAACTGCTCTTCCAATTCGTCGTCCACTACCGTGACCTGGCAGTTTCTTCGCCTCTCTCGAAGCCTCAAATGGATAAAATCCTGTTGACATGTGACTGGAGTGATTATACGCGGTTACCGCCTTCGGCATCGCTAAACTCGCATTAAAACCCTTATCGACATGAAACACTCGGAGATGATCTCCCAGGGTACTGTGCAACCTTTCGATCCCTCCCCGACTTTTAGTATGCCCCGGGGTATTAATATGCCGGGTTACCCCTACCTCCTTGCATTTCCTTCCTGAGACTGGAGGTGTCAAACTCCCGCCCACCATCCGAAGCTATCCTCTCCGGTACCCCATACAATTGGAACCATGCTCTCAATGCTGCGATCACCGCCTCCGCCGACCTTCCTTCTACCGGATATGCTAATGCCAATTTACAGAAAATATCAATCACGGTGACCCATTTAAGGCCCTTCCAGGTGAACGTGTCTACTTCCAAATCACTCAACGGCCCTATGGGTGTTACCGTTCCGTTTCCTGGCTCCCCGTCGGAGGGTGCCGTGCCGGTCGTACTTGGTTGTGTTGCTAATTTCGCATGCCCCAATCACCTCCTCAATCGACATGCGCATGTTTACCCAAAAGTATTTGCGATTCAATGCTTGTATCGTTTCTTGCACCCCACGGTGGTTAGTTTTACCTTGATGGTAAGCAATTGTAATTTCCTTTTGTCGGTCTATTTCCTTTACCGTCTCTACCATGAGTGTGCACCGGATAAAAGTTCGATCTAATCCGATCTTCTCGGTTCGCCCCAACCGCTTAATTTTCTCCAAAACAGCCCCATTTCCTACAAATAGGTCAAATATTTTTCCCGGTCGGGTTTCCTCTCTCTGTATTTCCTTAATCGTCTCCTCCTCTACTCCCGGTTGTGACCAAATGGTGATTATACGATGCTTCCTATATGTCGAGTATTCTGCTTTTGTTAGTTCCCTTGTCATTGTCTTCCAGATTATCTGTCTCCGTTTGTCGTTTATGATTTCCTCTTTTTCTTCCATTTCCACAATCATTTCCCCTTCTGAACTTTCCTCCCTTACTACTTCCGATCCATCCACCCCCCTCTTCCTATCCTCGTTCTACCTCTTCCGATTCTCGCTCTCTTTTCCCTCCAGGCTTCCACTCACTTACGAACCTCTAAATTACCTCCCGAATATTCCCCTTCTTCATTACCTATCGCGTTAACCTGTATCGCCCGCTATAGCCGATCCGCCACAATGTTCTCCCTTTCCGGCTGGTACACCACCTCTATCCCCACCTTGCTGACGACTCCTTCAATCCCCCTACCCACATCAGTGGATGGTGGTCCGTGAATAGTTTAAATTTCCGACCGAACACGTACGGCCTAAAGTGTTCGACCGCCCACACTACTCACAGCAGCTCCCTTTCTAACGCACTGTAACGCGCCTCTGTCTCCATTAGACGTTCACTCGCGTATCCTGCGGGCTGCTCCCCTTTATCGCCTTCCTGAGATAACACTGCCCCCAATGCATACTCGCTGGCATCGGTCGTAAAGGCTAGTTCGCATTATGCTAGTATTTTAGTCTAGTAGCAAGTAATTTAGTAGCTGAATTACTCGCTACTGCCCCAAAATCGTTCGCACTTCCACTTTAGTGTTTAGTTTAGTTCCAGTAGAGTTTAGGAGTGGTGTTTTGTAAGATGAACATCCAACAGCGCAATAAAGTAAATCAACTGATTAAGTTAATCTTAACAGCGATTTTAGAAGAGGTAGATAAGGAAATTTGTGTGATTGATTAAATGAAGCTTTGTGGATACCAAAATGGATCGAAAGAAGGGAGCTACTAATTGTCTTCTCAAGGAATTAGCATTCGAAGATTGGAACATCCCAAAGAATACTTTAATAATAATAACTAACAACTTATTATAATATAGTAATAAATATGCTGTTGAATTAAAATAATAAAATTATGCACTAACTACTAATGAACTTGACAAAACGCAACAGGTTCGAACTTGTTTAGCCGGTGCGCCAGTGAGATAGACGTGGTGGGGGGTGCTACTCGCTACTCGCCCGAGAAAAATAGAGTAAAATGGATCGACTAAACTAAAAACTAAACTACTCGACTAAATTTTTGTGTTCAGACACTTTTAGCTACTAAATTACTTGCTACTCGACTAAAATACTAGCCTAATGCGAACAAGGCCTAACGGTGAATGTCTTTGTTAAATCGGGAAATTTTAGAACTTTTCTTCCTGAAGTATTCGGATGTTACTCTCGATCTCTGGAGTAATGACGATTTTTCGGCCATTTTTAAGCAGATCATTTAGGGGTACGAGGTGTTTCGCCATCTCCGGGACAAACCTCCGGTAGTAATTTAATATTCCTAAAAGCCTACGAATTCCTTTCACGTCCGTCGGGATGGCCATCTTCCTTATTACCTCTAGCTTCCTTACATAAAAGAAATTTGTTCGGATTGAAAATATTAGTTACTGGTTGATTATCCGTAATGTAAGGCTCCGCTGAAAAACGTTCTAAGCGACAAATAAAATTTTGAGTAATCAGTGAAAGAAAATCATAATTTAAAGTTTTTGTTAGTTTTGTTAGTTAGATGTTTTTTTCACCTTGTAATTTGTTATATTTACATGTATAATAACATAATGGATTGTCATATCATACTATAATGTACTATTTATAATACATTTAAAAAACTTTAAAATTGTCACTTCAATATTTTGTCGCTTAGAACGTTTTTCGGCGGACCCATTCAATTGGAGTCAACACTCGTTCGCTGCCGTTACTATTCTTTACGATTGTGAATGCTGATTCACCTTCTTTACTCCATTGAAATTTTATAACCTTTCCAAAAAGTCTGTTCAATGTGTGTAGAAAATTCGCCATTCCCGGAGTGAACTTGTTTTAATAGTTCGCTATTCCAAGGAAGGTGCGTAGCTCGCTTACGTCTTTGGGTTTCTTCGCTTCAAAAACTGTCGATAATTTGGCTGGGTCTTTATGTAGGCTGTCCTCGTCTATAATATGCCCAAAGTATTTAAATGAGTCGTTGAAAAACTTACATTTTTGACGTTTACTGTAAATGTGTTGCCTTGCACCTTAATGTCGTCGTAGAAACAAGAAACGCCTTCTCAACCGGCGAGGGCCTGATCAATTGCTTTCTGCCACGTACGGATCAATTATATTATATATTTTACCCCAAACATTAGCCTGTTTACAGGTGGGTACTGATTTTTGAGCTCTCTTCATCCATGAGTATGAGAAGATAGGCTTGATGGACATCCAAATTGCAGAAGTATTTTCCTCCGCTCATACTGGCAAAGATGTCTTCAATTCGAGGTAATGATCATCTTTGAGATGGATTGTAATGGAACCGTTGGGCTTAGCAATAGGTCCTATTGGTGTTCCCCAATCGGAGTGCCTTCTCGATTATACCTGTTTCTTTTAGGCGTTTGGTCTCATCTTCGACACGGCATAAGAGGGCGTAGGAAACTGGTCTTGGTTTCCTGAATATAGGTTGTGCATTGGAAGTCAGGTATTTTTCCTACATCCTCCTGGAATACATCTGCTTATTCTGAAAGGAGTTTGTCAAGTTGTGGTGTGTTCTCGACAAAGCTGGCTCTAGTACATCTGATATCAGCCCAAGATATATTCATTGACCTAATCCATTCTCTCCCCATGATAGCGTCAACTCGTAGGGACATGACATAAATTACCCTTCGATCCTCTGTTTCCATGCTTAATGGAGACTGTACAGACGCCAATCGGTTGAATTACCTCGTTAGTGTATGTTCGTAATTTCATGTTGGTAGGCATTAATTTTTTCTAGAAAAAACAGCATTAATAACTTCTAGAAAGTGTTGAAAGATATGGTGGAGACAGCTGCGCCAGTATCTAGTTCCAATACTGCCCGGCCGTCCAACTTAAGCACCGCTATCATCTTGTCCCTGAGCTTCCCACCGATCTGTTTGATACAATGTATGTCGCTACTGCGTGAATATTCTGATGAAGCAGGAGACGCAGAACGATTTTCATGTTATTTTACTTTTCGTTCATTTCTAATGTATGTGTTACTGAGGCACACTTCCGTTAAATAACCAACTTTTATACATTTGTTGCAAGGTTTGTTGCCTTTTTGCAGAAGACGTTCTCGAATGTCGTTGTCATAAACCCCCCCGGACAGATTAAGATCGAAGGTGTGCATTGCTCTAATCGAGACATTACAGTTGGGGCATACAAATTTACATGTATATATTAGCTGTTTTATGTAAGTTTTATACATAACTATCTGTAGATTAAGCCTTGTGTTGGACCTAACAACGCACCTATGTTGCTCTGCAATCTCACTCTGCGTTGGGAACAAGTGTCTAACGAGGAGGTCGCTGAGTTGTTGGAAAGTCTTCTCGTCTGGACGTCGAGGAGCTGTGAGAGTGGACAAGGTTTAAAACCTTTTAGAGCCTATACTGTTGAGTAAAATTTGGACCTTGCCTTGATCAGTTTGTGGATCCTCTCCGATAATGTTACTAAGCTTAAAGAAATTCTCTACACTCAAAATGTAGGAAGAGAAAGGTTCATGGCTCTTGTCAAAAGGCTGCAATGTGAGGCCGTGAATTTCTGCAGCCTGATGTAGTGCTGGCTGGAGCCGTTGTCGAGTATCCACTAATAACCATACTAAATCCTCTCCCTCGGATAAAAATATATGCGTTACTTACTTGAAACTTCCTCTGCTAAACTACTCGTTGAATCCCATCCTCTTCGCCATTTTTTCTACTTCTATCTATAACAAAATCTGTCCTGTTATTTAATAACAGATATAACATACATATATGATAAAATCAGCCTAAAGGCAAGAAAATTAATTTCTGTTTCTTGGGCCGTGGATCGACTTCGAGGTCTGGAGGCTCTCCTGGTGCACACCCGAAATATATTAATTTAGTACTCTTAATTAGGAGAAAAACCTGGCGTTTGAACGCAATCGCTGACCACATCATTTCCTTGCATAACCGTTGGTCACGAAACAATACTCACTTACCAAGCATTGAAACCAAAACTCTTCATGGGTTGCAGTGGTACAGATTTTAATTATAAAATCATTGGTAGAAGATGTTCTGGAACGCATTCAGGTTTAATTAACTACATTCCCACGTTTAAAAACCTTATGTATACCGACGTTTCGACCTGCATTGTAGGTCATCTTCAGGGCCAAAAATAACAATAACTGGATGTGACCAAAAGAAAAAAATATATAATAATAATAAGAAACTGAAGAGCAGCAGCGCAAAATAGAGAGGTTTAGCGGCACAGACTAAGGGAGGCCTTGACTCTTCACGAGCTGTAGTGCCAATAAACAAACAAACAAGTAGATTATAGGCTTACATATCCAAGATCTAATGTTTTTCCGAGTCAGAGAAATATTAATTTTTTTTTTAAATTTATTTTATTAAATTATTATTATTATTATCATTTGGTCACATCGTTTTGGTTGTTTTTAGCTCTGAAGATGACCTACAACACAGGTAGAAACGTCGGTATACATAAAGTTTTTAAACTTGGGAGTGTAGTTCATTAAACCTGACTGCATTCCAGAACATCTTCAACCATTGATTTTATCATTAAAATCTGTACCTGTCGACAAACTTTCTATCTGAACAACAACCGAGCTAGAAGGTGTCAAAATGTTGCTTTTTTGAGCGCGAAAAAAAAAAAAAATGTTATACATTTGAGTGTAAAAAAAAAATAGTTAAAGCAAAAAAGTATAGACACCCAGCCAAAAGGCGTATCCATGTCAAAATTTCATTTATTTTAGACAAACATATACACAACTTACAATAGATAGCACCAGAACGCAGATAAATAATTAATTTATTGAATTCGACTATTGAAATTAGCATTATATTTGTAGGTATGTTTAATGTATCTTATTAAAGAACATCTTACGTTTTTTAAAGGATGTAACTAAACTAAAAAAATATTGTAAATTTTTATTTTTCATTCAAACCAATATAGGTCCTGCCAGCATGCCGTAGGACGTACCGCGGTAAGTCCTAGCGACAAAGGATATATGACAAAAAGTATTCTCCATTAAATTTCTGACTAGATAGTTGTTAAATTTTCGATCCGAACAATACAAACAGAGCTAGAACTTGTCGTATTTCTTCTACACTGTAGATTATAAAAAAAAACAAAAAAAAACGTTACCACAAAAAAGTATAGACCCCCAGCAAAAGGCATATCCATCCCCAATATTTTTATCCACCACTTCAGCATCCTTTTAAATATTTTTACAACTACGTGATCCATACCTATCTCTACCCTTATATTGAAGTTAGGCGTGTTCCGGGGTAACTTTAGTAAGTACTTTACATATTTTAACCTGTCTTGCTCTAATAAATTCGAATACTCACTTCAAAAAATCTCAGCTGAATTTTTCATTTATTTATCTTTACAACTATGTATATAAAAGGACAAGCAATTTTTCGTTTGTGATCACTAACCACGAAAACTGAAAAAACAATTTTAACCACAACATCCTTATCATTCCAGGAAGGTTTAGCAATAATAAAATCTACTAATTAATTTGTTATTTAAAAAGCGATAATATACGGATAACAATGAAGTTTGAAAATTGATAGATAGGTGGCGAACGTCGTTCTGCAAGGGAGGTAACAAAAGTACGGTGGTATATAGAGCTTGAAATTGATAATAAAATTTACTTATATTCAATTAAATATTCAATATTTAAAATGTTTTAATAAGGTGGTGCGACGTGTAGATCCCAGTGAAGTTTGAAAATAGACCGATATGTGGTTAGCACCATTCCACAATATAGTTTACAATGGTAAATCTACTGAACCCATCTGTACCATATTTTAACTACATCATCATCATCTTTCTAGGAAGGCTTAGCAATCAAAAAAAAGACCGAGAAAAAAGATCCCCATTTGAATGTGGATTTGATCCAAAAAGATCTTCACGGACTCCTTTTTCTATTCAATTCTTCTTAATTGCAGTGCTATTCCTGATTTTTGATATTGAAATCGCTATTATAATCCCCATTATCTTAACTATAAAATGAAGAATAACTAGCACATGAATTATAACTGTAACTTTATTCATTAGTAAAAATATGACTTATGGGCCTATAATTGCTAGGCACTGATAATGCAGTCCGCAAGAGTTTCTTAATATCTGGATTACTAACTCATGCATTAAAATTGAAATTTTGATGTCCAAATATGCTTTTACGTAATCTTAAAAGACCCAATCAGTGCAATTTCGATTGGGTTAAAAATCACTGCGTGAAAACATCATTGAAGATATAATGCACAATCGCATATTTCATTACTAGATTTTCTATCGATAAAAAAACAAACTTTAATTATTAGTTAAAAATGTCTAAATTATTTACTTATGATTGAGAGAGCAAGCGAATCGACTGGGAATTCTAGTAAATAATTTTTTTTTTTTGGGTTTCGTAAAACATTCCTAGTTTTTAATACAATCTACTTGATATGGGTCTGTTTAAAATACTACTAATATTAAAATAAGGCAAAGAACAATTGAATAACATTTTTCAATTTATAAATTCAGTTTAAATAGTGTCAATTATGGGAATAGAAGCGGATATAGGCGCTATACTCCCTACCATCGCCACGCGCAGAACCCCTCCCTCCAAAAACACATCGGAGTCACTCCAGTCTGCCTCGGAGTGGACAATAAGTTGGTCATGTTCGCCTTCCTCTTTGCGATACTCCTAGCAGGAGCGTCTTCGTCTAATGTCCAAACATCTGAACAACTGTGAGTATCTAATTATTTAGTATACTCTAATATCGATTTACATATTTTTTAAAAAGTTGACAATATTTTTTTAGTTTAGTTTCATCCTTTAAAAAACACAAGGTGTTCTATAATATGATACATTATACATAACTGCAAATATAATGCTAATTTGAATAATCAAATTCAATAAATTAATTATTTATCGGCGTTCTTGTGCTATCTATTGTAAGCTGTGTATATGTCTGTCTGAATTAATTAAATTTTGACATGGATACGCCTTTTAGCTTGGTGTCTATACTTTTTTGGTTTAACGATTTTTTTTTCACACTCAAATGTGTAACTTTTTTTTTTCACGTTCAAAAAAGTAACATTTTGACAGGCTCTTGCTCTGTTTATGTTCAGATAGAAATTTTACCGATAGGAATTTGATCATAAATTTAATGGAAAATATATTTTTACAACATTTGTCACTAGGGTCTACCGTGCAGGAGCTATTTAGGTTCGAATGAAAAAAGTCACGTACGCCTTAGCTGTTTAATTGTTGTGGCTTTTTTGACTGGCTCTAGCTCTGTCGGTGTTGTAGAGATAGAAAGTTTACCGACGTAAATCTGATCATAAATTTAATAGAAAATATTTTTTGTTATACAATATTTGTCACTAGGGCCTACCGTTCAGCAACTATATTGGTTTGAATGAAAAAAGTCAAGTTTTGTCTACATCTTTTAGTGTTGGAGCTACTTTGGCTCACTCTAGGTCTGTTGGTTTGGTCGGACCGAAAATTTGACAATAGTCTTCTAAACCAGAAATCTAATGCAGAATATTTTTTGTTATATAACATTTGTCGCTAGGACCTGCGATTTAGGAGTTATATTGGTTTGAATAAAAAAGTCATGTTTAAAACCCTTCGTAAAACCGATACTTTGTTTATTTTGAAAAATGATTAATTGTTAATTTATTTTTCCCTACAAAAACCCTAGTGAGCCCCATCACTAGATAGTGACTCATAATACTATTTTCTCCAAACCACTGCTCTCTTCAGAACCCTCTTAAAATGCACCTTGGTGCAGTAAAAGAAGCAGAATCATCATAATGAAGAATGAATCAAAACTTTTGTTAGCCATAGGGGCTTGGAAAAAAAAAAAAAAAAAAAAAAAAAAAAAAAAAATATTTTTCTAAAACCTAGCTATTTTATGTTTATAAATAGAACTAAATGGAGGATTAGGAAAAAAAAATTTCACATGATAAAAGCGTTGAGCCCCATCAACTAATTATAAATTAACTATTCAAAAAAAAAAAAAAAAATGTTAAACAAACTTTGACTCCTTAAAATGCTGGAAAAGTAGAAGGAGAAGAATGTACTACTCTTTAAATAAGATTAATATAAGAAAAAAAGGCTATGGAAAAAAATTATCAAATTTTCGGAAAAAAATTATATATGTACTTATACATTTCTTGACTGTTACTATTAAATGTTTAGTAAGGTTCTTGAGGTTCAGTCAATAAATAAAAACGACTATTTTGGCGACGTTTCGAGACTATATTGGTCTCAGTTAGTCGATACCATATCCACCAGTAATCATTGGCATGATTATGAGAACAATATAGTCTCGAAACGTCGCCAAAATATTTGTTTTTATTTATTGACTGAACCTCAAGAACCTTACTAAAATATATGTATATATATTAATTGAAGTAATTTGATCATTTTAATTTTAGAATGCAAATTCGGAAAAGCAGAAGACAAGAGATAAATATATCCTTGGTCTACTGTTTTTCAGTCAGAAAAAAATTGAGTTAGTTTGTCTTTGGTCATGTAAGGAATTGTTTATCTCTGTGTTGCATAAATATTTACATAAGTTAGTGATTTTTAGTTTTAACGATATCGTGTATGATTTTCGTTACTTTAGTGTTAAGTATTTTAAGTCCAAAAGTATAGATTTTGGAAATAAAAAAAAAAAATTTATATTTTTAATAAATTTGTTTTTAAAGGAAACTGTGGAGAAAGCCTAAACTGACAAGATTTCTTGTTTATTACGTCGTATATACTTTTGCCTCCTTTCGCTGTAACCTCCTCAAATCAAATAAATTCATAAGTTTTTTTGTCTATCAATGAAATTTGATTTTTGATGAACCATGAAACCAAAGCTATTGAAGGATACAAGTATCAGATCTGCCAGGATATGAAGATTTTTAATAGCTAATTTTTTTTTATTTTAATAAAATTAAATTAAAATTTGTTTTTTAATTTTAATTTTTTTTAATTAAATATAATCCTACAATAATCTAAAAAAAGCAAAACAAATGGATCGATCAAAACACTATAATAATTAAAGACATAAATTAGTAAGCTGCTAGTAGCCTATAAAATATTTCATTAGTTATTTTTTAGATAATAATATAATTTAGGTCAAAAATTCCGTTCCAGTCCAGAAGTGTGGCTACACCAGATCGTCCTAACCAGCGCTACACCAACCAGTTCGATCCTTACGCTTCACTTCGAGTTTTAAACGATGCCTTTTCCCTATAGCTCGACCGTTGGAAACAAAATTATCGTAATTTTCAGTCACACCCATCCTAATATCCTCGAATTTTACCGGCATTCTCTTATTTTAATCCTTCATAGGATAGTAAATAATATCTGTAATTTCAAAATGAACTCTATTGTTCATTGTTTTATATTCATATTTTCTTCTTTACAGTTCAAAATTTGGATATTTAAATACTCAATCTACGTGAGCATATCTTTGATAATGAATCTACATAAAAATAGATAACTGTTAAATCTGATTTAGTAAATGTATGTAGTTTTTAATATCGTGTCATTTTGAAGTCAAGAGATTGATAATTGTTAACTGTCTATTTAAATGTATTGCTGGATTCTGATTGCATTGAATGAATATTAGAAGAAAAGTTAAGAAATAATTAATCACTTGTTATTTAATAATAGGAAAGGTTTTGTGGATGAAGGATTTATTTAACATTTAAAAAAAAAAACATCTAGTTCATTGATAGAAGAATTTATGTGCAGAAGAGTTAAGTAGCTTAATGAGATACGAAGAATGTGAAGGGTTTGTGTAATATTTTCCTGCTGAAAGAAAATGTAAAAAAAAAGCTTTAAACATAAATGACTCATATGTGTTTTGTGACATAAAACCTTTACCCACCCGACCCCTAAAATAATAATAAATTTGATAAAAAAAAAAATAAAAAAAATGTTAATGTCAAAATAAAATGAAATGAAATGAAAAAGCAACAAAACAAACGTAGGTAATATTAATAATATTACTTATGAGTAATAAGTGATAAGCGATGACAAATTAATAATATTTTCTTGATTTTATTAAAACGATGAGTTTAGTTAATAGTGGTTGGTTGGTGATGAGATTGAAAAAAGGTAGATTGGCACCTTACCCAACGTCTGCACATACATATTTCTTGACTTTTTCGTCACGTGATAAGACTTGCATATTTGCGTCACGTTAGTTTTTAAAGACACTGTCCCCACATGCACACCGTTGCGTTGTGCCTCACTTCTCCCACCACGATCTGTGACTATTCAGCGCCGTGTTTTACAATTCTATCCAAAGAAGTTATTTAAAAAAAAAAAAGTATTCATATTGACTTAATTTTAAGTATTTTATGTTAATCGCTGGAATCTATTATCTGCATTCTTGGGTTTCCCAATACAAGAGTCATAATAACTATATCACCTGACCACTGTCGAGGTCATACTGCTACTACTAGGAAAAGACACCTGGTGGATATACAGGAAATATATATAAAACTTTGCAATAAATAGTTTTTTCTTCCATAATAAAAACTTATAACTTGTGTATCCTCCCATTAATCTTACTTCTCAAACCAAATCTTACCACTCGGAGCCAAAATTAGTAAATTAAAAAGTTGAATACAGTTTTAAAAATTAGGATTGATGAATTGTTTGCCACTTCTTTTGGATTTTTCTTTTTTATTCAAAGACTACATTTGAATGTTAAACATTCATTATCAGTTCTGAAAACAAACGAAATTTCGAAACAGCACTTTTCTTGATAGTTATCTATAATAATTGTTTTAACAAAAAATCAAACATTTTGATGCTTAAGGAGGCAAAACGAAAATGGCTTCTGGAAGATATAAGGTGGGGTCCACACCATCTAGAACATTCGCAAACAATGTTCGTAAATAAATGTTCGTGAACAAGCCACGTCCCTACCAAGTGAACAGAGTTTAGTAATAATCATGTTTAGCAGCGAGGAAGATCACATTTGGTGCAGTGCTCCCAAGTGGCTTCAGTGTTTATTTGCACAACTTCTTAAGAAGAAATGATGAATCCCGTGTAATTTACACTCCACGTTCAAGCCTTCCGATTAATTACAAGATGCTCATTTACGTGACAGTATTTAGACTTATTTGGACTTATGGAGTTGAGTTAATTTAGTTTAGTTAGCTCAACTAAACCTTCCAATTTATCTCTTATCCAATCCTTACAATCCAAAATCCTTCAAAAAAATCCCAATGCTCCTTGCTTTATCACAATAAACTTATCCAAAAAGAACATAGTGTTCCATATGTTGCTGGTTTAGCCCAGTCCAGATACCTATCCTTTCATTGTAAACTCTATACCACTCAAATTCACTAGTCTCCCAACTGGCTTCGCATTTTATTCCCGATAACCCTTTGAGGCGTCTGAAAAGAAGATGACCTGGAGACCTTCTAATATAGAACTTTTATCAAAGTGCCACCAGTGGGTGGTTGCTTTACATATTGTCATGTTATATTCATTGTTCCACAAATTTCTTGGATATATATTTACTATACAGTTGTAAATATCAATAAAAATATATTTTTAAAAAGTATTTATTCCATTATATTTCTATAGGATTTCCAATAGAAGATGTAATTAATTTATCAATCCTACTTGTATTAATCCTTCTATACCATCATGCGTACCTAAAGTGATATAGAATCGTGGATTAAATCAGCTGAACTCTGCATCCAAGAAGGAGAGTTTATTTAGAGGAGCTGATATAAATTTCATTAAACCTTAAACAAGTGTTTCATTTTTCCTTCATGTATTTATTTTATTTTTTAAATAAAAAATTTAATGTTCTATTGGTGTCATCATGAAATAAATAGTTTTAGGTCTTGTCGGCGGCTAATATGTGATACCTCGGTGTGTGCACGTTCTGTAAACTGGCGATTACGAGAAATCACATCTTAGCCGACGATTTGTTTTTATAATGTTTTCCATAAAATCCTGAAAATTCTGAGACACTCTTACTATATATAGGGTGTCCCGAATTTAAATGGCAAAACTTCAGGAACTTATAGGGGACCGAAAAACTAAGACAAAAAGTCCTTTAGAGATTTGCTCGTTTTTGCTTAGTTTTAGAGAGAAAAAAAAAAAAAAAAAAAAAAAAAAAAAAAAAAAACACAAAACAAAAATGTTACAGGTAGCGATTATCACCTTTTAAAGTTCGTCAGGCTAGGCAGTGAGATATGATATCAGAACAATATTTAGCTGCAATTTATCAAGTGAGTGCTAGATGTAATGCTTGCATTGAGCATATATTTGCATTAAAAAGAACATAACATAAATATAAAAGTAAATAAATAAGTATAAAAATGAAAACTTGTTTTGTTTCTTTTTTTGCGATTTTCTCTGAAACTAAGCAAGAACGAGCAAATCTCTAAAGGACTTTTAGTCTTAGTTTTTCGGTTCCCTATAAGTTCCTGAAGTTTTGCCATTTAAATTTGGGACACCCTATATTCACAGACATATATATGTATGTCAAGCCCACCATATGTTGATATGTTCAAAGTTAAAACATCTTACAAAGTGGCATCTTTGAAGTTTAAGAAGTGGTCTTTAATGGGCGGATGTCGAACTAGCCACAAACTACCTCATTAGCCACTTCCGATGCTGATTGAATCAGAGAAGATCCGGCTAATTGTTTACCATCAGCTGTTCTATTAATATTATTAGTTATTAGGTAAGTTGTGTTCAAGTCAGTGAGAAGCCGTCACCTATTATTATCGTCTAGTAGTTAAAGCCATTCGCGATGTTTTCTAAGAATTTTAAGGGAACTGGTTCTAAAGATCTTTGAGGAGTAAACAAATGAGAACAAGGGAAGAGACGATCAGGAACGCATAGTCAATTTTAGCCTACTCGAGATTACAATGAAAACTTTATTTATTGATCCATTGGTCTTTCTGGATTCTTCCTACATCGAAGTGCTCTCCCTGTTACAGTTTTCCTTCCATACGCAGGGTCGCCAAAAACCAAACTAGGCTCCCCTCTCAACATCAACCAAACAATACGATATCTTTTTTTTACTACAATGTTAATTAATTTCCTAATACGATTGCTAGAATCGTTTATATTAGATACCACTTGTGATGATGTCAAACTTAGGGATCAAAAAAAAACTTAATTAGAAATTTTTAAAAATACCATAAAGTTTAAAAAAAATTAATTTATATCTTTACTATTATATAAAAGGACAAGCCATTTTTCGTTAGTGATCACTAACCGCGAAAACTACTGGACCAATATGCACCAAATATTAACCACATCATCTTCATAGTTCAAGGAAGCTTTAGAAATAATAAAATTTAATGATTTTCAATTATATTGCAATAAAAAAGCGATAAATATGTGGTGCGTAGTGAAGTTTGGTAATCGACCGATAGGTGGCGAGCACCATTCGAGAGAGGCTACAAAGGTACGGTATTATATATATATATCTAAACAATTATTATAAAATTTACTTATTTTCAATTCAATTGTTATTAAAAAAGATATAAACATGTGGAGACAAATGTGGATCCCAGTGCAGTTTAAAAATCGACGAATTTGTGGCCATTCTGCAACTGAGTATGCAATGGTAAAACAATCAAGCCCAACTGAACCAAATTTTAACTTCATCTTCATAGCTCTCGGAAAGTTTATAATAATAATGTTTACTATAATAGTAATTAAAATGTATTGTCTTGAGTGCCAGAAACGAGGTTTGCGAAACTGTCATATTATGGTTAGAAATTAAAATCCAACCAGATGGATCGATAAAATTATTTCTGCCAAATTGTATGTGTACTTGTGCTTTTGCTAATTCTTCAAAAGCCCGGGTTAAAAATTACTGCAATGCATAAAAACATTATTGAAGAAATAATGCTGAATTCCATACTTCAATGCAAAATTTTAATCGATAAACAAGTGAAATTCAATTATTAGTTAAAATAATCTAAATTCTTTATTTATGAGAGCGGGCGAGGCCGCGACGGGGTATGCAAGTCGTTTTATTAAATTATGAATTAAAAAACTACATTGCTTAATTTTTTTTTAATTAATTTTGCTTAACTTAATTGACAGGGTTAAATATGTTAGAAAATAAAGAGTTTAGTGGAAGTGTTATTGAAAAAGACTCTCTGTTAAGATTTTTTTTTTTTTTTTTTTTTTTTTTACATGAGATGTCCCGGCAATCAGAATTACCAAATGTGGACACCTTAGCCCGGGCCCCAGGGGTTTTGTCCCCCTACACAAAACTTCTGTTATAGTTGTAGTTGTTAGCTGATACTTGCTGAGGTAAATCGACGAATGAATCGATTGACCAGTCTCCTGAAAGAACGATCAGCATATATCGTTCAATAACCTCTGCGTTTTGGATAAGACTATGTTTGATATCGTCCTGGGAAGACATACTGCGTATTTAGCCCTTCTTAACTTCGGAAACATGTCCTACCCAAATGGTATCTTATAACCATTTTTTCAATTATAAGGTAGGCCGCACGATAATCCCAAAACGAGAAAAATGAACAATTTCCGTTTTTTTCCCCGGTCCTTTAAATAAATATTTACTTTATTAGACAGGTCATTATCTACAATATACAAAGGAGAATCACATTCTGTCGAAGAAGCAGTTTAACTAGAATATAGGTCAGCGCTGAATCAGTAGCAGAGGTAATACGGCTGTTAGTTGTAGGGTTTACAATAAATAAAATAAATTTTTAGTTTTGTATGTATGTAAATATATTACATAATAATAGTAATATTTGAAAAATAGAGAAACCGGTTCTAGCTATGAAATTTTATTTACTTACTTCAAAACTTCGTTCTGTACCAAATGTTCAAAAGAGGAGTCGTCCAGTTTTAAACTTTTTGATAAAAAATCAAAACTTGAATTAAGTGATAAAATGGAATGTTCATATATATAATATGTGTGTAAATCGGACTTTTGTCGATAATTTTTTTTACGATTTATTAAAAAGAAAAAAAATAAGAGAATATAATTAAATTAATTACACCTCTTCGAGGCCAGTCACGGAACGGATCTTTTAATCTTGTTGACGTTTTTACGATTAGTTTAATTAGTATTTAGAGCTTTCTTATTTGGTCTCTGAAATGTTTGGATGTCTAAGAAATATATCCTGAATTATGGACCACATAATATTATTAGGTCGTATCCAATGGAAAAATTATAAGTACTATTCAGTTTAGAAAATGTTACCACCTACCGATACATGATGAAAGATATCCCACTGGAAGAGAAAGCGATATGAGAGTAAAGACCATGCTGGTACCAGTACATGTATTGCTAATGGATTCGAGTCAGGCAATGAGGTCTAGTGGTGGCTGTCCACTGCTATTAGGAGTTAGTCCAGTCAATAAACACTTTGTAGAGTTCATGTATGCAATAATTTTTGACTTCGTAGCTTCGTTAGGAGTAGTTAGAAGGTAAACATACTAAAAGTCCCCGCCCTGGGGGGGGGGGGGGGGGGAGCTAACGTTTGGAGGGAGGGGAGAAGTTCAATTTTTTTGGTTTTTCGATTATATCTGGATAACGGTTGACTCTAGATTAATATGTTTCAAATAAAAATTAAAGCTTATTAAATTTCCTATAAAATTGATTTATTTCATATATGCCGAAATTCTATCAGTGAATTTCTAGTGCCTTCCACGATCGTTTCTCAGAAAAAATGTCAGAATCGAAATTGTAGAACATTAAATTTAATTTAATTTCATATATAATTTCCTGGCGTTTGAAGAAAATGTTTAACAAAAAGTGAGGTAAATTTTTTTCTCTCTAAAATTATCGATTTTTAATAACATATATCTCGAAAACCGGTGGAATGTCGACAAGAATGTATAGAATAAATTTTACAGGAAATTTAATTAGCTTTAATTTTGATCCGTAGCATATTTTCGAGATTTAATCGAAAAACAAAACAAAATTGAACTTCTCGCCTCCCCACCGTTAGCTAAGTGCGGGGACTTGAAGTATGTTTACCTTCTAGCTGCTCCTAACGAAGCCATGAAGTCAAAAATAATAGCATATTTCTTGCACTCTACACGCCTCATTTCAGCATTCATTGACTGGACTAAGTATAGAGATGATGAGGCTGTGGAGTCTACTTATTAACTAAACTGGTTTCCTGGAATCACCATATTGCCGCATAGTCCAAGTCAGAGGAAATTTTGCCCTACCAAATGTAGAACTTCTCTTTTTATTGTTGCATTCGGAGATTAGGTTTGATGAATTATTTGCCACTTCAAATAAAATTTGAAAACTAGTTTCTAATTTTAAACATTCATCATCAGTTCTAAAAACATACGAAAAGAACATCCATGAGATATGACGACCTAGAGCGGACTAAATTTGCAGAGGCGAAAGTTTTAGATGGGTGGCTTATCCTTTCGGTTTTTCCTATGATAGGTTGGTTATTTTTCCAATAAACAAATTTAAAATGGGGTTATTGGAAATCTTTATCTGGTGATTTAAACAAAAATTTGGATGGGTTTTGGAACGATTTTATTATTTCTACTGATTCATAAATATTTATAAAACAATGAAACAATTCTAATAGAAGTGGCAATTAATTCATCTAAACTTAATTGTATTGATCCTTCTATACCATCATGCGTACCTCAAATGAATAATTGTTAAGTTTATTTCCAAAGCGATATTGTCATCTCAGATATAACATCACGTTATTGAGTTGGTTAATGGTTTCATGGAATGTTTTGTTGGAGATTGGAATAGAATTTGGTAGTAAAAAATATTTGTGTTTATTAACTATTTATTGTTATTTACAACTGTACACATTATATACAATAAGTAAATTTGAGAATGATTATAATGTCATGTCAATAACGTGTTAAGAACTACTCACTAGTAGCACTTCAATAAAAGTTCTACATTTAAAGGTCTCTTGGCCATCTTCTTTTCAGACGCCTCGGAGGATTACCGGGGATTGAGTGTGAGGCAAGTTGGGAGACAAGTGGATTCGAATGGATATGGATTTTACTATGAAAGGAGAGGTATCTCGTTTAGGCCAAATCTGTAACATACAGAACATTAAGTTCTTTATCTATAAGGTTGTTTGTGAGATAGTTAGGAGCATTGAGGATTTTACGAAGGATTTTGGATTGTAAGGATTGGATACGAGAAAAATTGGAAGGTTTGGTGGAGCCCCAAAGCTCAACTCCGTATGTCCAAATTGGTCTAATTACTATCATGTAAATAAATCTTTTGTAATTTATTGGGAGATTTGAAAGCTTGTCTAGTAGATGTTGGAATGATCCAAAACGACGAGCAGTTTCTTGTCTTTTAAGTTTCGTATATGGTTTCAAGTCAGTCGTTGGTCCAGATGTAGTCTTAGATTGCGAATTTCCCTTCAAAATGTTATTGGAAACAGGTGTTAAGGCAAACATAAATCGATGAATCTGAAAATCGAAGTGAAGGCACGAAATGGAGTCAAGTTAAAATGTTAGAAGCGTTGTTGTTGTTGTTGTTGTTGTTTGTTTTTAAGGGCAAAAAACTGTTATGGTCATTATTGCTCATATACCCGAACTTTACTATACCACCTGCATTGTAACAATGACAATAACAATAATAAATTTCTAATAAAATTATATTAATGTCAACCATAAATAAATAAAAAAAATAAAGAGAAAAAAAATAGTAATGAATAAAGTAAAGAACATTAAATACAATTATATAACTTAATTTTCTTTATAAATTCGAGAGTACTAGAAATGTACTGTTCACTATCGCCCAAGGCCAGAGCTGACAAGGTACACCACAATTATCCATATCTCTCCTGTACTGAGTACACTCCTCGAAGATGTGCCTCACTGTTAGACCAACTCTGCATAGTTGACACTGAGGGGATCTCTCCTTGCCATCATATAGTCATGCGTTAAACGACAGTGTCCAATCCTTAGCCGTGTGATTATCACCTCCTCCCTTCTACATTGTCTTGATGAAGAGGCCCAGCCACCGATATTCGGTTTGATTTCTTTTAATTTATTACCTTCCGATGCCGACCATGCACTCTGCCATCCACTCAAAATCTTCATGTGGAGTGGACGAAACATCTCTGCCGCGGACAAGAAATTGGGTGTAATAGTTTCTAATTGGTGGGCTTCTCTTGCTGCTCCATCCACCTCCTCATTTTCGGGTGTACCAGAATGGCTGGGGATCCAGAAAAAGAGTACCTCTTTGGAAGATTTATTGATCTTATTTATAATAAAATGAATTTCTTGAATTATTGGGTTGTCGGAATAAAATTTAAAAAGGCTTTTAATCGCACTCAAGGAGTCGGAGTAGATAATTATCGATGGCTCTACAAATGTTTGAGCTAGTTGAAGCGCTTTTAATATCGCCGTCAGTTCCGCTGTGAAAATACCACAGGCACTATCTAGCTTATACTTCAGCGCGCTTCTGTTGTTCCAAACTGCACATGATGTTGATTCATTTGTTTTTTAGCCATCAGTGTATAAACCTTTGCTACAGTTGTAATTATATATTTCAGACAGAAATGTTTGAATGACTTCTTGAGGAGAACATTTTTTAATTTTCGAGACTTTAAGCATTAAGTAACGTTAACATGAGGAGGTGATAATATCCATGGCGGTAGGTTTCTTCTGATTGGTGGAGACTGGTGTTTCATTAATTTTGATATAACCCATCTCATTCTGTACCAAAATGGCAGAGAGGAATTTTTCGATCTTTCATATTTATAGGGACTATCTTGATTAAAAGCGTTACTTCATTCGTAATTATTTCTTGAATTTAATAAATCTATGTTAGATTAAAATTAAGAAAAATGATAAAAGCCGATCGTCCTATACAATTATACTTAACATACAAGGCCTATCCCAATTTTTTTATAATGTTTGGAATATAAAATGCAAAGTGGGCTTAAATCTAAAAGATTTGTCGAAAGGAAATTCCAGGTTAGCTCGTTTCTGGAAATATAAAAAATAAAAATAAAAACTGAAGATAGGAGGATATATTAACCGGATTTCGACGAGGTGGGGCTGTTTTGACTATTTTAGCCTTGATAAGATTCGAAACGTAGGTCCAATAAATGTTATGAGACAACTCAGTTCTGAGGCGAACAGCGAAATAAAAAAAATTGAATATCTAGAATTTAAAGAAAAATATCTTATTTTTATTTTTATTAATTTTTTTTTTTTTTTTTTGGTCTATTATGAGGCGTCGGCTTTCAAAAAGGATAAATCCACTAAATTGTTTCCATTCAAAACGAACAAAATTCCATTACAATTTAAGGTATTGAAACTTCCTAGCCAGTGGCTTTTCAAATTTATAAAAGCTAAAAGATTTGTAAAAAAAAAAAAAAAAAAAAAAAAAAAAAAAAAAAAAAAAAAAAAAAAAAAAAAAAAAAAAAAAAAATGCAACTTCTATCTTTTACATAAAGGGTACTTGGCAAATGCAATGTACGATTCTCGATTCTCGGTTTCAAAAATTTCAAATCGTGATCCAAAAATAAGCTAAATAAGCGAAACCAATCGATCAAAAAATTATAATAATTCAAGTAATAAATTAGTAAACCGCTATTTTTATCCATAGTTTATAATGTATGTTATAAATTATAATTCTGAAAATGTACAATAATACAAATTCATTCACAGATACATATTTAACGAAGATAAACATTCGAAGGTTTTATTGATTAAGGAATCGAAAATGTTTCTAAACTCTTTCAGCAAACATTATGGTTCGAAAAGTAACATTTACCCATAATAAAATGTAAAAATCTTTATTCTTGGACTTATTGTCTCTTAAGAATAACAAAAATGTGTAATAAAATTGTTTTACTGTCTGAATGGCATTATTTCCTTCGTTAGAGATATTAATCTTATTTCTTCATTTTCCAATACCTAATAAATGTCTTTAACAAACTGAAGTTTATTTTGTTGTTATTATTCCGAATAAAGGAAGCTTGATCATTAAGAGAAGAATTGTTGCTTAAAAATAACGAAATTAGATGGGTATCTAAAACTATTGCTAACGTCAGCGCTATCTATTAATTTCTAGGAACATCGATTCTCGATACAGATTATTTCTCAAGAATCGATAGAACCGATAATTACACATCCATAGTACATAGTTATAGTATAGTTACTATGACATGGACTCAGTTTCAATCTTCTTACCTGTAACAAAATAGAATATTTTGGACTTGACATAAAAAATTACTTTTACAAATTTTATTATAAGTTGCCCCTTTGAAGATAATGTTTTCACATAGTGATTTTTTTTTTTTTTTTTTTTTTTTTTTTGGGAGGGGCGGGGAAGTCATCATTAGTTGAAAGACAAGGAAATTATTTTTACTATAGTCTGCAATGTATTTTGTAACTATTGAAAGCATTTTAGTTATACCGTTATCTTTATTTTCTAAAAAGTTTTACGATTAGCACATATCCCATTTTTCTACATCTCAACTTTTTCAACTAAGATTTGTATCAATTTCAAACGATTGTATGATACATCAAATATTCACACTTACAAATCAAAAGAGTATAAATGAAAATGTTGACTGCAACTGCATATTCTTTCACAAACTCTTCATGTTTCTGAGATGAAAAAATAAGAAAAACCATTTTATTTTCGAACAAAATTTATGAATTTGCATTAGTTCAGAGCATGCCGTTATGGATCCCATCTGTGTCTCTTGTGATATAATAATTGATTTCATTCTTTATACTCATAATTGAAAATTAGTAATATGTCTATATGTCGATATGAAAATTCTCCGATTTTAGATACTGATGCACAGAAAAAAAAAAAAAATTCAATTTCTCCCTGACTGGAAAAAAATAGGTCATGGATATGTTTATCTATAATCCAGTGTTTATCGAAATAAAGTTCAAAGAGTATTTTTTTATTTTTTTTAATTTCCATGGTAGTGGTTCCAGCTACAATTCATATATAAATACTTTCGTTGTTGTGTTATAGGTAAAATATAGAAAATAACCGGTGTTTTGGGAGCAATTTTGCGATTTTAGGTATTAAGGCGACGCACAGTGGGACGAATGGCCAATCTAGGAGGAAAAAAGTCATAATCAAAATTAATGAAACTATTGTGATAGTTGTATAGTTAAGTAGTTTATGGAACATTATTACAGGTTCTTCCGTTTTTAGGAGGTGGATTTCAAGGTAAAAACAACGATGAAAGTAGTACCTAACTCGTCAGGTCAAATTTTGTTAAAACTATTGATTCTTTCAATCTAAATTTGTGTATCATAGTATTGATATTTTTTCATTATTCTTTTTTAATTAGTGAATATAGACGATCGTTATACCAGTAAGCCATTCTCAAAATAATTTTTTAATAATTTGACCTATTATATAATTTTTTTAAAAGTGTCGTAAAATAAAGTATTTTTTAAACTAAAAAGATCTATTATTAAAAAGTACCCCAAAGTACCTCTCTGAAATTCATGGTAGAGTTGTCTTAGAAGGTATATGAAATAATCATAAAACATTTAGCTGCTTTTATCTGCTTTCTTGCCTGAAAACGAATTTTCAATTCCGCTAAGTGTTATTTCGTATTTGGCAAAACTGTAAGGGCATTGATTTAATATATATTACTATATTTGAAACACTTAAATTAGAGGATATTATTCCAACATCTTCAGCTGCACTGAAGAGGTATTTAAAATTTGTATTTACAAAGATTAAAACGAAATAATAAGAGGAAATCACTTTTATAAGAAAAAATGTTCACGACGATACAAAGTCGGAAATATTTTCAATCTTCTTCAAAATATCATGAACACTTTGCTCATCAATTCTTAATTCAGCGGATGATACTTAAACACTTTCACCTTTTTCTATTCGGTTCTTATTGGTTCATTGGTAAAAAATTGGTTAATTCTTGTTCAAGCATGAAAACATTTTATATTTATTTAATTATTTTTTATTAACATATTTTTGTTATATTATTTTTTTGTGACATTTCGATAATTCCTATTTAAATGGAGACTAAAGCATAACTGAGTAAATAGTTTTGTTTAGTAGGCAAACAGGTCTGTAAGAGTATCACAAAAAGATTTGAAAACAGTACCGTTTAATAATATGAATCGGATTAACACAGCGGAAACATCTCATTTACACGATACCAACTTGACGTGTTTTTTCATTCATTACTTTTTTAAGATAATTAAAAATAATTACTATATAATAATAACTATAAATAATAACCCATTATTTAATCATCAAAAACGATCTAACTCATTACTTTTATTAAATTAATATGATACATATAAAATAAATAGTGAAAAATTAAACCATATGAAAAAAAAAAAAAAATCAGAACCACGGATAATGGGGGCCTACTGTATAGTATTTTCCTTATGGTTGTGACTTGCGTGGTTTTATTTTCCATTATTTAAACTCTATTGTTTATGTAAATCAGGTTGCCAGGTCTGTTTAAGTGATTCAGACTTTTTTTCTCCTAGATTGGTCATTCGTCCCACAGTGCGACGGCTGCTGGGTTAGCGAACTTCAGATTCGGATCCAGCTCCCCAAAAAACATAAAGATCCGTTGAGAATAAAAGTTCAGCAGCTTTTCTTCACCAAACTCCTATTTTACTGGATTATTTAAAAATATAGGCAAAGCGTGACTTTTTTTTTTTCAAACCAATATAGCTCCTAAATTACATCCTAGTAACAAATGTTATGTAACAAAAAATATCTATTAAATTTCTGATAAGGAAACTTTCGGAAAAAAAAAAAAAAAAAAAAAAAAAAAAAAAAAAAAAAAAAAAAAAAAAAAACCAACAGCCCTAGAACGTGTCATATAGACTCCCAGCTAAAAGACCTATGTATATAAAAAATAAACGATATTTATCGGCGGAAGTGGCATATGTTAATTCTAATAGGCTGGCCAAATTGCTGGCAAGAACCCGTATCGCCTGGGTGCGAAGAACGATTCTTGTACTGATACTAGGAAGTCAATTCTTGAAACCGATACATCCTGTTTTTTAATTTATTTATTGTTACTTACTTCTATATATAGTATATATATTAAGCAATGACTTAAATAACATTGTAGTGGGGTAAATTTCTAAATCCTCCATCACATTTTTGCCCTGAAATTACTCAGTCAAAATTCATGTGAACCAAACGTACATTATCTAAAAACTCAATTTTCTTTTAACAACTTTATTATTTTAACATCTCTGTCATAAACATTCTTGTGTTAAAATAAAAAACACAACAAGGATTCTCAAATATAAATTTATTAGTAATTATAATATTACGGATATAATTCATCCATTATTATACCTCAGCATAAACTATCAATAACCAAAATAAATATGAAATAAGCTTAAAAGTTTGGCGAAAGTTACGTCAGTTAAAGGTAACAACCTAACGTTCATTGGCATCAAATGATCAAACCATATATTACACATTAGCAATCGAACATCGAATGTTAGCGCGGAAGATATTTATTTTTATCTATTTACTTTTTAGCCCACAGTCAAATTTAATAAAAATTATAAATTACTGTAAATGGGGGCTACTTTGTTACAGGTTTCGCACAGCAGCGCGATCGTTTTTGTGGATATTTTAGATTTTCTTGGACCAAATGATAGCTACACAACTCAGCTTCATATTCCCGTATGAACGACTCCACTATTTGCAATACGAGGGAGGAGGTCATTTTCAACTTGTTCAAAATATCTCCTCAAGAAAATGCCACGTTGAACAATACTTATTTTCGCCTAAAAACGCTTGAGTCTTCTTCAATTTAACCCTCTTAATCATCAAATTTAAGTTTTTAAAGATGAGGTTAGAGTTTTTTGTTTTGAGCTAAAAAACCTTTTAAAAAATTCACTTATCAGCAAAATACTTATGTAAATCTGCCAATCGGATTCACTTCATCTCCACATTTGTTGATGAAACCAAAATAATAAAAACACAAGTATTTTTAGTAATGTTCATAGCTTTTATAAAAATATAGCTCTTAAATAGATAGTTTAATATAGCTGTTAATGGACAGTTTTTAAACAACTTAAAAACTATCTATTAACATAAACTTGATTTAGTTTTCTAGGAACATTGGTCCATACCAAACAAAACACATAAGAAAAACTTAAATAGATTGACAAAAGTTAATAGAAGCAAACGAACAAAAGTGCGTAGGTAACTTACAATTTTCAATTGTTTTATATAAATTTCAATAAAAACACCTGTTAACACTTATACCATAAAAAGGCTTACAGCGGCCAAGGACGGCAAACAAGTGCTTTTATCGCGATTACAGCGCATTCTATGTTTAACCCTTAAATGTTTAGAGCCATCTGGAGGATGCTAGTTTGCAAATTGAGCTAGCCAGAAGGAATTTTGTTTTAAAAGCGCATTTGTCTAAAGTAGCCCCTGTTAATAGTATTTATGAATTTTATTTAATTAGTAACTTTTTTTCACTCTGTTTTTTTTTTAAATTCCCCAATTTTTTGGATTTATCATTTCCCCATAAAGAACAGAAATTCCCGAGAAGTGGGGAAAAATCGCCATCCCTGTCAACGCTGGTGCACACTAGTAACTGTTTGGGTGCATATATATGTTACAAAAGCGAGGGTGGATGTTGAGCATATTCACTCCGATTCACAGTACGGCATTTCATCTATATCTATACTATTATATAAAAGGACAAGCCATTTTTCATTTGTGATCACTTACCACGAAATCTACTGAACCAATCTGTACCAAATCGTAACCACGCCATCTTTATAGTTTCAGGAAGGTTAAGCAATAGTAAAATCTACGGATTTTCAATTAATTTTTTTTCAAATTTAAAAAAGTAATAATATGTGGATAACAGTGAAGTTTGGAAATTGACCTATAGGTGGCGAGCGCCATTTATTCTACATAAGCCCTACTCCTTCAAAACTACAGAACCTATCTCTGTACCAAATTTTAACTGCATCATTTTCATAATTCTAGAAAGTTGAGGTTTGCTATAATGTTTAATACTTTTATGGTTAGAAGTTAATTAGTGAAATTATTTCTCCCGGATAAAAATTTCGATCCGCTGCCTTTTCATATTGTGTGTAAAAATATCATTTTGAGCCTTTAGTTGTAAGCACTGACAATGCATTACATTATCCGCAAGAGTTTTCTAATAGCCTTTGTCCATCTGTATTACCAACTCATATATTAAAATTACAAATTGGATGTCTAATTATGCTTTTACGAAATCTTCAAACACCAAATAAATGCAATTTCAACCAGTTTAAAAATGCTATGGGTGAAAGTATCATCGATGAAATAATGCTCAATTTCATACTACAATACAAGATTTTTATCAATAAGTGAATAAAACATCAATTATTAGTTATAATTATCTAATTGTAAGTCCTTTACTTATGAGGGAGGGGCGGGCGAAGCCGCGAACGGTCATGCTAGTAATAGTATAAATGAATTATTTCCTAACAATATTGTGTCAATAGGTTTTAGTAAAATCGTTATCTTTATAAAGCACTGGACGGTTTGAGGAAGCCAGTAGCTGAGACGGAAGAATATATTTCAATTATTACAGGAGTTGAGAGAGATCTATTTCCATCAAATTGGATGCTCTTGTTGTACTTCATCTCTCCCCGACATCTTGGAGAAGATGAAAGTTTGCACGTAATGTAATATCCTGAAAATGGTTACACTATTCTTGGTATATTATACTAACGATCCTGACCCACATATTGTTAGAGTCAATTACTGCTACTAGGAGAGGCACACCACACACACAGATCTTAGTCACTAGAGCAACCAATCAGCGTAATTTACTTAAGTCTTTTTACAGAAGATCAATTACCATCCTCCTGTTAAATGAACCATTGGCTCATACTCTCGCCATATTTAATAGATTAATATTATATGTATACTTGATAAATTCGTTACCAATAATTTTTCTGTGATTTGAAACTATGTTCCTTCGACTACGTTCATTAAATAAATGGGTACTATTTATAATTTAGGGTGTAGCATTGTAAATAAATTAACTAATATTTTTTTTTTTTTTTTTTTTATCAATTTATTGAAATTTACAACTGCACAAATATACATCAAGTAAATGTGTTAAAAACGTTTACAATAGCATGCCAAAACTTGAAAAGAGCTGCTCATTAGTAGCACTTCAATAAAAAATCGACACAAGAAGATCTCTAGGACCAGGGAGCTTTGAACATTTGTCTAGTAAATGTTGAAGTAGTCTGTAACGACGATCAGTTTGTTGTCGTTTTAGTCTTGTGTGCGGATTCCAAGTAAGACATTTGTCCAAGTGGAGTCCTAGGTAGCGGATCAGTTCAACAGGGATTAGTTGAATATCATTAAAGGATACTGTAGGACAGGAAGTCGTATGTTTGACGAAGGGTAAAGGTTATTTGGTGAGATTTGTTTGGGTTTATTTTGATTCTCCATTTTTTACAAAATTCTTGAATGTTTAGGATATGAAATTGGAGTGTTTGGGAGGCAAGGAAGGGATCATTTTTTAAAGTAACAAATTTTTTTTTTCAATCTAAATGGGTAGGGATTTTTGAAGGCATTCATTTTTTTTTATTTATTAATTTATTTATTTTTTATTATTTTTTTTATGGTAGGGAGATGAGGGATATTTTATATATAATGTAGTTATTTAGTAAATTAAAATCGGGCGACACTGATCGAGTGACACTGTATCTAAACCCAAAAATAGGACCTTCTCCCCAGTATGTTTACCTTCTAACTACTAATGAAGTATAAAATTATCGCATATCTCATACACTCTACATGTTTATTGACTGGACTAATGTAGGAAGTTATAAAAATTCCATTCACGGCCTGACTTTAAAAAGATGAAAAGAATTTCGCCGACTTCCACTAACACGGACCTTCTTTTTTGGGCAACTTCTTAATGGTTGAGATCAACCAAATTATATTGTAAATAGCCCAAAACCGTTAACTTTCTAAACGCTTAAAAGTTATTTATTCGGATCCCGTTGGATCTGTTAATGTTGCTGAAAGAACTCAACCTGGAACGCGGCCTAAAAGAGGTCGGGTGTGTTTTAGAAGTTGGTACCGGCAGTTCCCATTAAGAAAGCAGACAATGACGTATTGATTTTATGATCTATTTCCGCCATAGGCTGTTGTATCTTCACGTCAATACCACGTTATTACTCTGCTTCGCTGCCATCAAGATAGTAAATTAATTTTATATTGATCTGCCGAGCTTTTCAGAATAAAAAAACCTTCTAGTTGCATTTTTCTTCAGAAATGAGTTTTAGTATTATCATTTCTTAAAGAGAAACGGAAAGAAGAAAGAAGCCGTACATAAATTTTTAATTTTGGTCAAACCAGATACCAGTCCTATCATAATAAACCGCTTGCCTACTCCAACCCACTTGTTTTACAACTCACTTCTCATTCGATTTCCGATGGTCTTCTGAAGTATCTGAAAAGATGATGGTCTCCGGACCTTCTAATTTACTTTAATTATTTGCTTTAATATTCATTATGTGTCACCAGGTACATTAATCCTCTCACTAATTTTATTTCTTTATGCAGTTGTAGATTTAAATAAATAATTATTTATTTATAATCAATTCTTTAAAAAAATACTACCCTGAAAATTAAATTTGAATACCTTTTATTTTTTAAACTAGGTGTTTATTACATTGGTCATTGTTAGGGGGAAAAAATTGAATATTTAAAAAAAAAAAAATTAGATGTTTGAGATTTGGCCATCACTTTTTCCTATTTATTTCTTGATATTCACAACTTTATACAATATATACATTAATTAAATGAAAGAAAATATGATTAAAATAACATTTCAATAACTTTTTGAGACTAGCACTTCAATTAAATCTTCATGGTCCATTGGCCATCTTTCTTTAGTCTTTGAGGGTTATTGGGAATTGAACGGGAAACAAGGATTCGATGGAGTATAAGAAAGATAATGGAAGGATAGGTATCTGGTTTGAACCGATTTAGCAAAATATGGGGCATTTAAGTTATTATAGATAAGTTTATTTGTGACATAAAAATGAACATTGATGATTTTATGAAGGATTTTGGATTTTAGGGACCTGGATACGAGAAGCATTGGAAGGTTTAATGGAGCCCCGAATCCCCATTTTGGTTTTGTTTCTAGCAAGGATAGTCATAGGGAAATCCTAAGGGACTCCCATCTATCTGAGTAATAAATGTAGAATTTAAAATCTCTTTACCTAATTACCCAATTCCCCAATCTTTCTTCTACTCCAACAAGGGAGGACACACTCAGTCTCTCACGGATCTTGTTGGCAATTTTTTTTTTGAGGTACCTATATTATATATAGGTTTTTAAAGTAAAAATCGTAAGAAAAATACAACCACTTCATAGATTTTGGCTTAGGTTAATTAAATTCTAAAAAATAATTACTTCTTCATGCAAACTACCCTTATAAATTTTTTTACCCAAAAAATGACGTCAGACTTTAATTCGACACACTGAAAAACGTTTATTCAATGAAAACAAAAAATACCATTTTTTCACCCTTTTCGAAGTGATTTTTACCGATGATTAGTAGCTTTTAACTTTTAAATCGCCATTACTTTGCTACGCAATTCAACTTGATTGGTATCGGTGGAAAGAGGAGAGCCTTAGCTTTATCTTGATGTATAAAAATGAAAAATTCAATGAAAAAAAAGTTATTTGAAAAATTCGAAAAACATTTTGATTTTTAACTTGAGTTTGAAACCAGATAGGAAGATGAAACTAAAGACATTTCAAGCGCATTTTCACGCTATATTTTGATATTTTGAGTAAAATTGCGAAATCAGAGCGTTTAAGCGTCTAAACGTAATCCATGTAAATTTAAACAATAATTGCTGACTATTTTTTGGTCAGTCGAATTTTGAAGGTTACGATTTCTAATTTTATTATTTAAATGAAATTTCGTATTTCAGAATTATCAGAAATTAGAATCTTACTAATTTTTTTGTGTGAAAATATCTATAAAGGTAGTTTGCTTGAAGATCTTATATATTTTTTTTTTTTATAATGTAATTAACCTAAACCGGAATTACTTTGACTAAACCTGAACTAATTTGAAGCGGCTGTACTTCTTCAAATTTACCCTTAATAATAATAATTTTGGTGTTAGTATCATGTCGAAAGCATTTTCTAAATTCCAGATATAAAAAAAATTGATTTAATGCTATTTCCTTTTTTTTTTCGGCTTCTAGGGTCCTTTAGTCGGAATGGCAAAATACATGTCCAATATTTTTTAATCAGGAACCAGATCCCTGAGATACTGAGTCCTCCCCTTGTAAGTGCATTCTAGAAACTAATACCTTTTAGAAACCCTTCCATTTTGTTTTCTTCAATTCAAGATTAGTATTGATAAATAAATACAACGTCAATTATCAATTAAATTCTTTATGCGTGAGAGCAGGCAAAGCCGCGGCGGAGAATGCAAGTTGTATAATAAGATACAATATATCAAAAAGGAAGTGTGTTAAGAGCATAGTATGGAATCGATTCATTTTGACTAAACAGTATCGAAATACCGAGTTTTAAATTTACATGTAATTATCTTACATGATTCACAGTATCTTGCACACTTACTATTTATACGATAGAGTCAAAACAGCAAGACTTAATGATGATAATTTACTATACACGGCCTTTAGAATCAAAACCCCCTAAACCCAAAACCGTTCTATTTTTTTTTTTTTTTTTTTTTTTTTTTTTTTGCTCTCATCGAAACCCGGGCAAAAGAATTTAGGTCAAAGCCTACTCAACCTTTTAAAAATATCCTAAAGATTCAAAATCTAAAACCACTATATTAATATTCTTTTTTTTTTGTATTTTATAATTTTCTTTATTTTTATTAGTATTTAATTAGGGTATTTTTCTTTTTAATGATATTTTGCAATAATACAAATCTATACTATTATATAAAAGGGCAAGCCACTTTTCGTTTGTGATCATTAACTACGAAAACTACTGAACCAATCTGTACCAAATTTTAACCACATTATCTTTATAGTTCCAGAAAGGTTATGCAATATTATACTGATTTTAAACTATTTGTTAATAAAAAAGTAATGATATTTGGATAACAGTGGTTTGAAAATTGACCGATAGGTGCCTAGTACCAGCAGGGCTGCCAATTAAGAGAAAATTTTCCCTCGAGATGGAAATTTTAGAAACCTTTTGGGGGGAATTTCGGGGAAAATTCGAACAATTAGAAATTTTTATGGAGGTCATACGTTATCAGCAAGATGTGATAACCAATGAGGAACTATTAAATGGATTTGCCACTGCAGCATTCACTTTATAACCGCTTTTATTATTCACCATTTTTATTTAGAGGACATTTTGATTTATAATTAATATTTATAACAATATTCTGTAATTTTCATTTTTGTTACAAAATCTATTAAATACCTCACTGCAGCTGGTGACAAGTTTTTTAATTACTGATACATGTTTTGTGTGTTCTTGTGACAATGACTTATCTTTTGTTATAATTATCATTTTGTAATAAAAGTTTATAATGCAATATTTTTAGGAATTTTAATCCCAAATTTTTATTACAATAATGTCAATTCTACCTAGCCGCTATAATAAATACTTAAAAAAGTATTGATTTTTATTTTATAACAATACCTAAATTACATAAATTACATCAAATATACGAATTATATCTTAATTTCTAATTAGGTTATAAAGACATTTATAAACATACTGTATCATTATTATATTTGAAAAGTAACGTTACTCATATGTTATTTGGAGGAAATCGGTGGGAAGTTTTGAAATGGCTGGGGGGAAAACGGGGGAAATTTGACTGCTACCCGCGAGAAAAATGTTTGATGGAATTGGCAGCAATGATGCGAGATTCCATAACGGTTTTCTGTTGAGCTTGAAATTGATAATAAAATTTACATATATTAAATAAAATAATAATTAATTAATTAAATATTTAAAGTAAATTGCTAAAAAAGATTTATATATGTGTCGCAACTTTTGGATACCAGTGAAGTTTGAAAATCGACCGATATGTGCTATGCTACATTCCGCAATAGAATTCACATTGGTAAAACTACTGAGCCTGTACTAAATTCTAAACACATCATTTTCATATTTCAAGGAAGGTTTAGCAATAGTAAAATTTACAATAAATAAAATTTAAATATACAATATCGAGTGGCAGAAACGAGGTTTGCCATACTGCCATATACTTTTATGGTTAGAAATTAAAATCTAAATAGATTAAATCAATGAAATTATTTTTGCCGAATAAAAATTAATACCAAATCAAAATGTCGATCCTTTGCTTTTTGATATTGTGTGGAAATATATAATAGTATATGGGCCTTTAGTTGTAAGCACTGATAATGCAGTCTATTATTACCCAAGAGTTTCTTAATAGTCCCAGTCCGTCAGGATTACTAACTTATACATTAAAATTAAAAATGGTATGTGTAATTATGATTAACATTGTCTTTAAAAACCAAATTAATGTAATTATAACCAGGTTAGAAATTACTTCTATGTGTGAAAATATCATTGAAGAAAAAAGTTTTGTCGATGAACAAATAAAATTTCAAATATTAGTATTAAAATTAGCTAAGTTATACAATCAGACAGAATATATTAAAAGAAATATTATTTTTGTTAAGTTGGTATATAAAATACCAGGAATGATGCTTTTTGAACTAATTACACATTCATACAGATAATTAATAAAACAAATAGTATATGCAGTGCAATTTTTTTTCTCGAAATTATTTTATTATATATGTGTCGTCTAGTTGCAAAACCGGCCATCTCCAAAAACCAAAATTTTTCAGGAGAGCTGATTTTCTGTTACACCACGCCAAAACGAAGTAGGAAGAAAATCTCTTCGGTTTTTAGTGGCACAAGGGTAGTGTGTTTGAAAGTACTTTTTGAAATGGAAGGGGCAAGTGGAGGGGGTGAGTTACTCAATTTTTTATTTTGGATTTGGTCGCTTTTGCAACTCATTTTGGTGTTGGCCGGTTTTGCAATGAATTAGAACTTAAAAATCACTAAATTTAATGAAAATATTGTTTTTTTTTGTGATGCAAATGAACAAAACTTTCTTCAATAAGTGAATATTGTTTGAAAAAATTAAACTCTGGAATGTTGTGGTGTAACTAAAACATCTAGACGGAAAAACTGGCGAGAATTATTTTTAAAGTAATAAGTTCCGAAAATGGACGGAGAGAAAGGGAAGGCAGAAGATGAAAAAGCCAGGGTCCGCTATATGTTGTCTGTTATGCTAAAAGAAGAAGAAGAAGAAGAAGAATTTCCGAAAAACGTAATTTTGAAAAACATAAACATTCAGAAACATATACTCTTGCGGTATTATCGTCTTCAACAGGCTAACACATTTCTTTCTGATATTCTTCTTCATCCCTCTTATCTACTTCTCTGCTTCCTCCTTCTTGAGCAGCTGATGCTACGACGCACAGTGGAGCAAACTAAAGCAAAAAACGTGGCAGAAAGTCCTAAAACTAAAATTTTCCTTTCAACGTGATGACTTAATTATCTGTTAGTTAAGGCTCTGCAGAACAAAATAATGTAATTCATCAAGCTGATAACGGTCATGTCTTGTACTGATAATCGGTGAAAGTGGACAAAGTTCAGTGGCATCAATGTCAGTGTCTGCATCAATTTGTTATTAACAGATCGTTTGTTTTTTTTACATACAGTATTAATACTTGTTTATTTTTATGACATGGAATCATCATCTTCAGGTATATGATTTTGAAATATAGTATTATATTTGCCTTAATAATATAATAAAATAAGATTAATGATTTTAGTTTATATGTAGCGAAGGGTTTAGTAACCTTCCGAACCCGTCCAAGCATATTATTTTCCACCATCTTCTAGTACGTTATGTAAATATTATGATTTCGATAAAAAATCTTGCTCCAATCTGCCCTACCGTCAGAAAAAATATTTCTTCTTTGTTATTGCATAGACGAAAAAAATCATTTTATTTCCTATCCTATACACCTATCCTACAAGCTTCCACTAAAAAAATGGCAAGACCGCAGCAATGAAGACAAACAAGTTGTTAAAGAAACCGAGAGTCGAATCCAAGAAAGTTTTTTTAAAAAAAAGTGTGGTTTGATTGTTGACATGCCTAAACCTGGCTTTGGAAATAGTAACGATGGAAATACGGCTAGGCGATTTTTCTCGCATGCTGATATTTCGTTGACGCTGAACTAATTAAAAGGCTTCATACAATACTGATAGCAATATCAAGTGGGTACGAAATTTAAACTAAGCCTATCAAGCGTTTGTTCACGATACTGCAAAGTATTATGTAGAAAAGTAACCATGGTACCCGATGTCACCGACCCTCGACAAGTTTCTTATTCTTGGTACAGGAAGCACAGGAAGCTCATAACAAGGATTTCATAAAATATCGTGAACATCACGGAAGTGAAGTAAAAAAAAATCCAACTATGATATATTCATTAACTTTTTGTTGTGTTCAGACCCAATTCTAACAAGTAAACGAAAACTACCTAAGAAAAAATTTAAGTCACTACCGACAGAGGCTCTAAACTTTCTTTCTTTTTCTTTCTTGCTAAATTAGCTAGAACTTCTTCTACAAACTTCTCCATAAAAATCGAATGAAAAGTGCACAAACGATAATGGCATAAACGTTAACTACAGGAAAAGCAGGAGCAGACTGATATTTGCCTGATAAGGGGGCTTCTTGATCTGGAACAACAGCGCGATCTAGCGGAAGTGGAGATGGCCGGTTTTGTAACTCACTCACGGAAGGATTTGGCCGGTTTTGCAGCACACTGTGTTTTTCAAACGCAGGTTTAACAAGGATTTCACGGATTTTTGCGAGGTTTTTTGTTTCCAATAGATGGAAAATGTATCTTAGGACTTAGAAAACAGAAAAAACGAATTTCTCAAAATTAAGGAGTTGGCCGGTTTTGCAACAAGACGACACATATATAAAATCAAAAGATCAAAGAATAATAAATCAGCATAAATTCAATATATAGAAAAAATTAAATTTGTAACTACTATTACGGTAAATATTTAACACTAACATAAAATTATATTTATAGCTAACACACTTATTTGATGATTAAAAGTTTTTGTAACCTAATTTAATAAGTTCTTTAAATTTATTATTTCATGATTTAAAAAAAAACAAAAAAACATTGTAGTGTACAAACATCAATTTTCTTCCTGCCATAAATTCGCAGATGTAACTCGCTTCATTAATTCATTATTAATTTTTAAATTGTTCTTGCTTCATGTTTCCTTGGGCCCAAGAGATGTTCTTTGACTTGATCCTCAACTCACAGTGGATTCCTCCAGAAAACTCCTTTTTCATTCGCTTCAATGCCTTCTTAACCAGCACCATCTATTTTGTTTAATCACTGCCTATTTTTAATGAACTGTATAATATTTTAAAATATCCTTTGACTCTTTTTATTATATATTAAATATTTATATATTATAACGCTACAAATTTAAATGATCATATATAGAAAAATTTTCAAAATTATATGAAGAATAAGAACAATATTTGTTATTAAACCAGTTTATCCCGGTAACTTTTCAATAAAGGTTCTTCATTTAAAGGTCTCGCTGCCATTTTCTTTTCAGGGTTCTCGGAAGTAGAATGGGAAGTAAGTAGAGAAACTAGTGAATTTGAATGGTTTTGGAATTTATTATGAAAGGATATGTTTCTAGTTTGAGCTAAAAAAGCAACATATGGTACATTAAGATCTTTATGGAAAAATTTATTTGTGACAGCTGAGCATTGAGAATTTTTCGAAGGATTTTGCATATTACATAGGATTGTAACGATTAGATAGGAGAAGAATTGGAAGAATTAGTGGACCCCCAAAGCTCGACTCCGCATGTCCAAATAGGCCTAATTACTCTCATGTAAAATAGTGCAATTATAATTGAGTGCAAGCTTTGAAGGCGTCAAGTAAATTTTGGAGTATCCTATAACGGCGAGCATTTTCTTGTCGTTTTAATCTTGTGTGTTGATTCCAAGTAAGACGTTGGGTCCAAGTGAAGTCCTAGGTAGCGGATCTGTTCAACGGGGATTAATGGAATATTATTAAAGGATTCAGTAGAACAGGGTAAATTTACAACGAAGGGTAAATGTTATGTGATGTTATTTGTTTAGATTTATTTTTATCCTCCGATTTCGGCGCCATTCTTTAATGTATGTAATATGAGCTTGGAGTGTTTGAGATGCAATGAGGGGATGCTTGGATAAATCTGGATGTCAGTTTTATCCCCTGTGTAGAGGTTGGGTTGATTGATTAGGATTAATGAGTTATTAGCCAATTCTATTTTTATTTTTTATTTTTTACTTTTTTTTTTTTTTGTTCAAAGACTAGTTTCGAATGTTAAACATTCATCATCTGTTCTAACAACATACAAAAAGAACATCTACAATTAGATACACAGATTTTATATTAATATATTATTCTATCTCTTCTGTAGTAACCCTACAGAAGCGGCGTCTATTTGTGCAAACACCATGCAAAAAACATATAATATAAATACAAGTATATATCTTTAATTTTATGTTTGTTTTAATGACCAGGTAAATATTTCCAATAGTCCCATTTTAAATTTTTCTCCAAAGGAAATAGGAAACAACTGAAATTTCAATTGTTTCTGTATTTAATCCCTTCGAAGGTTATTGATAACTATATTAAGCTTATATAAAAAAAACTCATTGTTTTAAATTTATGGCTGTACTCATTAGCGGAGGACGAATCGCGCACTATTAGCTACCCGTCCATTGTTCGCTCTAATTTAACACTTTAAATGGATCATTTTCTAATAAAAGATGGCCCACATTACCTTTATACTCAATACACATCGCAATACACCATTAGATCGATTTGTAACCTACAGCGAAATCGATCCAGCACCACTCAATCCTCAAGGGTAGGACACACTCAGTCCCTCACGGATATTGTAGGCAATGTTTTTAAAGTTCCAAGTAAAAAAATATTAGACAAGTATTTTGCCGTTGCAACTAATAGGCCCTAGAGGACGAGAAAAAAAATGAAATAGCATTAAACTAATTTATTTTCCTCTCATGTTAAAATAATGACATCAACATGATGAACTAAAAATACAGCCACTTCATACATTTGGTTTAGGTTAAAAAAAATATTAGATTTCCAAGTAAACTACAGTAAACATTTGTCACTAGGACCTACCGTTTAGGAGCTAGGGTAAGTGCACTAGTAGTTGACACTTTTAGAAAGATTTCACACGTTTTTAGCAATATTTCCTCGGTTGATCGTGTGACAAATGTCTTTCTCCCCTCTTCAGATACGTGCGAATACCGTCCGGTATCCTAAGAGCCTCCGCACATGGGTCGACGCTCGAAGTGGTCGACTCGAAAAAAATCGCGCTCGTCTCAACTTCCTACGGGGTTGCATTAGGGTCCGCACACGGGTCGTTTTGTGCTCGTCAAAAACCGAGCAGTACCTCGTCCCCTGCGTACCTCGTCTCGTGAGATCGGTAGTGCACGGGATTTATAGAGAGGACCGCGCGATTCTACGTCATGGAGGTAAGAATAATATAATTTTCTTTCTTCTTTTTGTTTGTGCTTTATTTTTAAGTGCTAATTATTTTTACCGATTAAATCATCCAGATTCTTCTCCCTCCACAGAAGACAGTTCATTTTAAGTTTTAGTTTTTTTGTTTTTTTTTCTAGTTGTATTATATTTTCCTTGTCTTATATTCTATTGTATTATTCTTTTTGTCTTTAATATAGTTTTACGTTTTTTCTTTATTTTATAACAGTATTTTAATCTATTCTTTTGTATTATATTCTTTTTTCTTACCTTAAATATAAAACTTAAGTCAAAGTTATGAGTATGCGTTCCTCAGCACCCAAACATTCCCTCATATTGGTATCTTCATAATGAATAGCTGGGCTCACAATTCTCACTAGAGTGATGCATGAAACTTTCGTCGTTCTATAAAACGCTAAAAATTTAGTGTCACTCTGTTCCAGTTCTTTTGCACCAACAAATAACCGAGTATTAAAATTACATTACGTTCTGGGTTTAAAAATGTGGAGGAGGTCAGTTCTGGTCGCGAGATGCAAACAAACTGAAGTCGACCGAATGTGCGGATGGCAGACGCCCGAGCCGCAGATATCGCACAAGACGAGAGAGACGCGTGAACCTCTTGACGAGTCAACAATTTACCCGTGTGCGGAGGACCTAATTCTTATAATTTGAAATAGTATTGATAGAACGTTGAAAAAGTGTTAATTTTCCAAATCACCTTTTTGCATTAGTATTAGACACGCCCTGGATGCCAATTTTTAGTAGTTAACAGGGTACTAGTTTTTGAGGTACTCTGCCGCTGCAACCGAAATTCCTCTTATGGCGTCATCAAGGTCCTTCCCCATTTTCTGGGGCTCATAATTGAGTTGTTTTTTTTTTTGTTGCTGCTATTTCAAAACTGAGAAAAAAAAAAGAAAAAGAGGGACCTAATTCCGTGTTGTGCTAGTTGTTGATAGAAGCTGCATTAGTAGTTGACACCCCACCCCCTGTCAATTACTGAATTTTGAGCTCTAAATTAGCCAAATCTGTTTCTTTCCTCTACCTCTGATTTTTCCTTTGCAGAGAACGCACATTCAATAAAGAAGGCGAAAAATGAGAAATATCTAGTAGTTGATCTTGAGGTGTCAAGCACTAAAAAACAGGTTATAAATATGTTTCAGTAGTTGAAACCCAATAAAATCCTCTTAATTTTCATCTATAATCACAAGAATCTAGTAAAATGTAATACAGATACCTACTATTCTGAAGTATACTCATAAGTTGGACATAATACATACCAGAGTATCAGCCGATTGCATAAGGATAGGGGCGTTTAGTCAACTGAAGTGGAGTGGTGACAACAAATTTGGTGTTGAAAACAGTTTTCCCGTCGACGAAGTCATGGCTGTCACTCCTTGCCTACAGAAATAACTGAACTACCCGCCAAAATTTAAAACGAAACGAAAGTGCAAACAGAAACCTTATTATAAGAGATTTATTATCGAACTGTCAACTACCACTGAACTTTCAACTACTAGTGAGTGCACTTACCCTATATTGATTTGAATGAAAAAAAAAAAAAAACAGATTTGAAACCCGCTACTTTTTCTTAACTTTGTTTGTTTCGAATATCGAATAATGATTAATTAGTAATTTAATCTAATTATTACTTTAAGAAATAAGACCCTTTTAATTCTAAAACATAAATTAGGAAAAGCAGTAGTTTACAGATATATATATACCAAATCTTTTTGCTAGTCAGGGAGAAATTGTTTTTTTTTATAAGTTATGTCAAATACCAAAAACCAAATAATATATTTTGAGTAAATAAAATTTTTAAAATTACTTTACTAACGAGCTCCCAAGAACGGGTTTTAAATTTAAAGGAAATTCTTACTCATGACTAAGATGTTAAATATTGTATTTGTATACCGTAGAGGTATTAAGAGAACCGTGAAATCGATTATTTCGCTGTCTCGTCAACCGAACGAACATAACATACGGGTCACTAGATTTTCTAAACTTGTCTTTTCTCAATCTAAAGATTATTTAAAGATAATCAAGGAAGTGTAAACCTTCAAAATAATATTAAACTTCATGTCCTAAGAAGTTTATCGGTTTCATTTAAAAAATAAAAATCGTTCTTTTAGTTTTACAATTATATTTTCACGTACGCCAGAAAGGGGTACAGTTATTTGTTTTATTCCTTTTTTATGTATATTCTTTTAAATAATAATCTTGAACTTTTGGAGAGGTTCATGCTATAATGCAATATTTCATTTAATTAATTAAAAATTTCATGATTAATTATTTATTTATTTGCTAGTTAATTGAAATTTATAGCTAAATTTGGTTCAGAAACATTACTTAATGAATTTTTGTTGCACGCCTTCACCATCTTAAAATAAATCTTGAGTGTTGGTACGATTTGAAGGATTCTTCCCAGATCCACCAGTAGTCTAGGGTATAGTTCTTTGGTAGGGATGTACTAGTACTAGGCCAACGGTTGTGAAAGGAGGAGATTTGGCCGAAAACTCTAAACCGCCAGGTTTTATCCCCGATTTACGGTACCCACTTAATAGAGGCTGGGTATGCCCAAAGAGGGTCTCCCGACCTCCAGGTTAATCCACGCCTGAAATTCCAGAATCTAATTGTCATACCATGGCAGGCCTTGCCCCCTGAGCTGCCGCGGCTCCCATAAATTTATTGTTTATTTAGATTTACTAGACAATTTGAATTTAGGAATATTCTAAGGTGCTAAACCTAATAAATTAAATACGGAATATTTTTGCGATATATCATTTGTCGCTAGAACCTTCCGTTCAGGGGCTATTTCGGTTGAATGAAAAAAAATCAAATTTGGGACTCCTATTTTATCTTAACCTTGTTCATTTCGAATAATTATTATTTGTTAAAAATCGTTGATGTGGAATATCGGTATTTTTCATACGATACCCTACGGGGTACTACGGTATGCCTTATAATAACAAACATGGCGCATGTTAATATATTTATATAACGGCCTACGGGTTTGTCATAAACAAACAAAAAAAAAACAAACGAATATCTCATCTCACACAGCTTAAGAACCTATATCATTTTTACTGGGATTCTAGATCGGACCATGGTTTGACCCACACCGCTACGACAAGCTTAGCTAAGTGGGACAAGATGAAATTCAGGAAAGCAAATTCTTATTTATAGAATATAGAATTCAGACTACTTTCACTTAAGCAACTGTGGGGCAGCTTTCGATTCAGGAGTCCTAGTTCAAAGTTATCCCGAAAATTTTATAAATATTTTTAATATTTAAATAATTAATACTATTATATAAAATCTATTTTTCGTTTGTGACCACTAACCAGGAAAACTACTGAACTATTCTATACCAAGTTCAATGATGGCTTAGCAATAACAAAAATTGCAGATTTTTATTAAAAAAGCGATAAATATGTGATGCGCAGTGGTTTGAAAATCGACTGATAAGTGGTGAGCACCATTCAATAGAGGTTACAAAGGTACGGTGTTATACAAGATAGGTCAACGAATTGATTTTTAAAATTTATTCTGATATTACAGATTTATTAAATAAACCTTACCATTAGTTGTGTAAAAGAGTTTTAATTTCACTTAAAAAAGAAAAACATGGCATAGGAAATAACATTATTTTTGAAAAATTAAATGGTAACAGCCGTGATCATCTCTATATTAATTGGTTGTAATCGTTGGCAATGCAGTCCATCATTCGCAAAAATTTCTTTCTAAACAGTTTCTGTCCATCTCTAACTAACAGGTTAAGACTAAAAATTGGATGTTCAATTATGTTTTTACGTAATCTTCAACCACCTAATCAGTGCAATAGTACTAGGTAAGTAATGGTTTTATTGATTAAAAAATAAAACTAATCATTACTTAAAATTATCTGTTTTCTTTACATATGAGAGCGGGCGAAGTCTCGACGGGGTATGCTAGTATTAATATAAATGGTATTAGACCTTTTTTTTGCAATTTACTATTTTATATTTAACCTGTCCAAAGACAAGAAACTGCTTGTCGCTCTCGACTTAAACGTTTATTAGACAAAATTTCAAACTTCTGATTAATCACAAAAGGTTCATTTAGATGACATTAATCAGAACTATTTGGAAATAGTTGAGATCTGGAGCTCCACTAAACCATCTAATCCAGCTCTGTTTTTTTGCCATCCAAAAAATTTTTATTTTGTTACTGAATTTTACCGCCAAGCATAAGATATTATGAACGTTGCAATCACATTTTTTTTAAATTGGTGTTTAAAGTTCTTATGTACTCCAACTAGGCGCTAAGGATGGGTTGTCCTAAAGGTTACTAATCTATTCTATTCAGGATGAAAAGGAGATGAATTGTTACGAAATAAATTTTAACCCAGGCAGGATTTGTACAGATAAATATTGTATAACCTATAATATTATCCATGTTCGATCGGAGCAACATCAAAAGGGCTAAAGCGTTTCAAAATGTTACATCTTTGTGGGGGAAGAAAAGTAACACATTTGAGTGTCAAAAAAAAACAAAAGTTACAACGTGACTTCTTTCAATCATACCAATATAACTCCTAAACGGTAGGTGCTAGCGAAAAATGTTAAATAACAAAAAATATTTTCCATTAAATTTATGATAAGAAATTATTGACGAATTTTCGATCCGAGCAACACCAACAGAGCTAGAGCGTGTCAAAAAATTCCCGACTATTAAAGAAATTAGGTATACATGGCTTTTCATTCAAACGAATATAACTCCCTACAAAAAGGTCCTAGCAACAAATGTTAAATAACAAAAATATTCTCCTTTAAATTTATAATAAGAAAATGTTTGACAAATTTTCGATCCTAGCAACAATAACAGAGTTTGAGCTTGTCTAATTGTTACATTTTTGGCTGTGAAATAAAAGTTACACCAAAAAAGTAAACACCCCCGCTGAAATACATAACCATGTCAATAGGGTTATAATAATTTGCGGTGAAAACTTATAAGTTCTTTATTTCATAAATTGTTTGTTTGAGTGTATAGGCATAAAACCCTAGAGTCATCAATGACTGTTCTTCATGAATTTATATTAAATAAACTGATCGTTTGTCTTAAGTATTCTTGAAATGATTACAATGATCATTCCGCACTTAATATACAACCGAAAAATTTCTGTGAAGTCGTCTGTAAAATCAGGAAACATTTTTTGCCGATGACCTAGTTGGTCAAAAGCGATATGTTTCGGCGGAACGCAAAGGCGTTACGTATAGTTTGACACTCTCTAGCTCTGTTGGTGTTGCTCGGATCAATAATTTGACGACATCCTTCTTGTTAAATATTTAATGGAGAATATTTTTTGTAATGTAATATTTATTGCTAGGACCTACCGTTTAGGAGCTATATTGGTTAAATGAAAGAAAGTCACGTTATAAACCCTTGGTTTTTCTCAACTTTATTTCGAATAACCGTTAATTATTAATAATTTAAAATCATGTAGGTAAACAGAAAAAAATGGAAAACTCAAGGGCACAGACGATCAGCAAGATTAGGCTATTTAATATGAAAATTTATCTGCTACAGAAAAATGAATGAAAGTGAAAAAAACAAATACATAGGCATTGACGGTCAAAGGGGCTCCTACAGAAAAATGAATCACAGATAAGAAAAAAAAAAAAAAAAAAAAAAAAAAAAAAAAAAAAAAAAAAAATATATATATATATATATATATATTATAGGCATCCGGCAATCCCTAAATACATTACATGTTATTCTTTATATTAGGGGGCCAGTTTATTTGTTTAAATCAAGATTCATATTCGCCATCTTATCGCTACTCACTAAGCAGACAACACAGAATTCATAATAATAATAATAAAGTTCTTTATTTATTCTGGGACCTTAAGTCCCATAAGAATAATAAATAATGTACAACCAAGGGCCTTCAAAGCCTTAAAAATGAAAAAAATAACAAAAAATAAAAATAATCATTAAAATAAAAACATAAATAAAAAGAGAAATCATTTAATTTTTTTTTTTTTTTTTTTTACAAAAACAAAAAGATTTCTTGAATATTAATTGTTCATATTTTAAATAACTAAAAAGTGGCTATGGTCAGTTTTTGGAGGACGGGATCTGGGTGGATAGTAGGTGGTTAAAGAAGTGGTATTTGAAAGTAGAAAGGTTAATTGAATGACGAATGTTGAGAGGGATGGAGATCCAGAGAGAAGAGGATCGGATTACGAAAGATGTGTCGAAAGAGACTGAGCAATGAGCAGGTGTATACAAATCTGATTGACGGGAACGGGTTTGGCGGGTAAGAATTGAGGATTTGAGTTGAAGGAGTTCGGAAATGTAAGGTGGATGGTGGGATTGGACGGTTTGAAAGAGAAAATATTGAAGGAAATTGACTCTATAAAATTGCGAAACGTGGGCGCTTCTCGGGATCCGTAAATTAAAACGGATAAAGCAGTCAAATAATCTTTTGATTCTGGCCTCGAGATTCTCAGAAACACAACCATACACAGCACAGCTGCAGTCCTAGTAGGAGGAGATAAGATAAGTAACCAGTAACCTGCGGGTTTCGAAAGAAAGAATCAAACGTGATTGAGACGCTTAAGGAAGGGGATGGTGCGGCGGGATATTTCGGATACCGGAATTTGAGGTTGTTGCAGACTTTGTAAGATATATTTTTTGAACGAGTTTTGAGAAGAGCCTCTCAATTGTACTAAATTTAATTATCACCACTCAATTGATTGCGTGCCTTCAAATAATGGCAAAGAGTCTAATTGGCTCGTCTATTTTCCTCTGCGTATTTCCATAAGTAGGAAATCATTTTACTGTCAATGAATATTTTAACAGACACGGGTTTATACCTTGAAGACGAAATCCATTAGGATAGGTAAGAATATACCACCAACTCTAGTTTTATTAATATTTTCATTACTGATATTATTTTATAAATAATATTGAAGTTATCGTAAAGTCCTAGTGTAAAATAAAGGAGCGATGACATCTTAAGTCCAAGAGAAAAGAAATAAACCATTGTTGACCTACAGCTTCGCTAAAGGAGAAAGTAAATTGTCTTCTTTTGTGGCTCTTGTCCAAAGAAGGTTTAGTGGGACAGCCGGGAACCCCATACTCAAGTATATGAAAAAATACTTGCTTTTTTTTTTACCGAATACAGCAATGATGTATTTTTTACATGAAATTTACAAATATCCAATCTGCAGAATCCATATTTTAAAAAGTCTTATTTTATTCATAATTAAAAAAGTAGCTACTTTTTTTTTTCTTTAACATATTTTTCTACAATCTTAGAAAAAAAAAAAGTTATAAGCTGTGTTGAGAAGATTTAAACAATAACAAAACACAAATAGTATAAGACTGTTGGGAATATACTTACAAGTGTGGGACGCACTCAGTGCAAAAACACGTCCAAGTTAAAAAACTTTAATGGCGTGCCAACGTTTCAGTCGTAATCTCATGTTGACACATTTTATTTTTATTGATATTTATATCTGTATACAATATATACAATAAATAAATATTCGTTTAAATGATTACAATGGCTATGTCAAGAACTTGTAAAGTCATTAATAGTATTTCAATAAATGTTCAACATTAGAAGGTCATAAAAGGCCATCTTTTTTTTCAAACGTCTCGGAGGGTTATTGGAAATCGAGTGAGAAGTAATTAGGGAGACTAGTGGATTGGAGTGGGTATGTAGCTTGCCATAGAAGGATAGGCATATTGTGTCGGCCAAATCTGCAGTATATGGAAATTTAGATCGTCATGGATATTTGTTTCCTTGTGGCATAATAAGGAGCATTGAGGATTTTGCGATGGATCAACATATTTAAGTATTATTTTATTATTTATAAATTCATTTATATTATTTTAAACTTTTATTAAGGAGTAAAATGCCAACAAATTGTTATCAACAAACCTCCTTCAACATAATTGCAAATAAAAAGTGGAGGTTATGACGGACATGATTTATTTTCTTCTGTTTTTGATTTATAATTTTTTAATGAATTAGAGATTAGGTAAATGGTTTGAATTTTTTTTATGTATAGGTATTTGGCTGAACCCTAAAATTCTGGTCCTTTTTGCATGATAGATTCACTTAAAAGGATCAATACAATTAGGATTGATGAATTAATTACCACATCTATTGGGATTATTTTATTAGAATACTAGTTTCGAATGCTAAACATTCATCTTCAGTTCTAAAACATACACAATTTTCAACACATCAGTACTACGTTACAAGGATTATATATACTAAAGTTTTCATAAATGTAAGGCAAGAAATCAAACATTAATACTCACCTCAGGAGATCTAAGAGATACTTGAAATGTATCCATCGTGGGAAGGGGAAGGGGGCAATTTAACCTACCTGCCCTTTATGTCTACAGATTTCTTTATAGTTTTACCGATAAGTCTCTTGATGTAATTTAAGTAAAGATGAGAAGTTGCCCTGGTAGTCCTCAAGTTGATAACGTTGTTAGGGCCGTCTTTCTAGTTGCTCTCATTTTATTTTTGTATGTTCTTCCGTAACATCCACTTATTGGTGGATGCAATCGGCCGAGGATGTAAAGTACTGAGAAAATCCTGTTCTAAAATACCTTCGATTTGCTAATGAAAGGCGAATTCCGCAACGCCCATGTATCTATCATTTTTAAAACGTTTTTTAGGGAAAATGTGGGTAGTTGATATGCAAGTTTGCAATCCTTTCATCTATGAGCATCCTAGGAATCTGCTCCTCGTTCCTTCTCATTATATGATCCGCCCATCAAAGCCGTCCTACTTTAATTATCCTTACAATATCTGAGTTCTTGTAGAGTCTTGTAAGCTGTGTAGTTTTTGGAAATAGCATACCCAGATGCTATCAAAAATACAGGAGTAGATACTTCCATATATTATTGAATTAAAGAAGATTCTGCCAACTTTACTCACATACTTAAGTCAATTTGATTTTCCCCTCTTTTTGTATATCTGAGAAAACTAACTAATCTAATTAAATTTCCTACTAGTTCTTTTATAATCTACATAGGTTCCTACCAAACTTGTCTCCCTATTAACTTTAGTTACCTTGATATCTACTTTTTAAGCCTTCATTTTACTAAGTATATTTATATATTTTAACTTATGTCTTATAATCTCATTTTCTTCGTTCTTTAAAATCTTTTAAGTGCATGTTTAGTAATTATAATATTGACGTGTCGACATGCGCTTTTGTTAACTTCGATTTATAAATCGACTGCGCTATCCATGAAACTCATCAATCGATGTCTAAGATATAGATGAAAGGAAGGAAGGCGGGGAATTACACGTAGCTATCTAACCATAACACTTTAATTGGCAAAGCAATATGAAACAAGATGAATAAACAGAGATAAAAAATAGTGATGCAAATTAGAAAGGAAGCGTAAGGTTAGCGTGATAACAAATAATAAAATATAAATACTATATTTCTCCTTGACTGGGAAAAACGATAGATCATGGATAAACTGATATTCTATATGAATATGCGATTTTTACCATAAAAACTAGCAAAAACCATAAGTCTTTATTTTTCACTATGGTTTCCTACCTGAATAATACTACTGAATTCTATGCATAACCGTACTTTTTAATATTTAATTAATTTTTATTGAAGATTTTTTCTAAAATATTCATCTTAATTGATTTGGAAAAGGAAATGAAATGATTATTGTTTTGGTATGATAAATATTGATTTAAAATTTAAAGATAAACTAAATGAGTTCACGGATCTTTTTTTTATTTTAATAATAAATTCTTGAAGAACATTCTTTTTTATTTTGAGATTTTAGTATATATATATATATATATATATATATATATATATATATATATATATATATATATATATATATATATATATATATACATACATACATATGCTTAGTAAGGTTCTTGACGTTCTAAATCTTAACATCTGTTATTTCAATTTAATAGATTCAGACCGATAATATACATTTACATTAATATACATCATATAAATCATTCATCCATTTATTAATATATTACACCGAAATTTTTTTGTATCTATATCTTGGGAATACCATCCTGTCCTGATAACTTAATTTTTCCTGGGCATTCCCTTTAACCTTCGTAAATGTTTTTCAAAATTCCCCCAGGTCAGTTGTGTACTAGAATTGTTAGAATTTATTTAGTCTATACCATATCCACTAGTAACATTGTAAGTAGTTTCATACTCCTCTATATTGTGTAATTATATATATATTTTTTATTATTTTAACACATGTTGTTATATACTTGTATTGTAGCTAACTTTATGTTTTGAAATAACTTGTATAACTTATATAATTTTATTGTAATAATTTCACTGTAGGGCATGATTATGAGAACAATATAGTCTTGAAACGTCGCCAAAATAGTTGTTATTATTTATTGACTGAACCTCAAGAACTTTACTTGTTCTTTTTTTGGTTGATTTTATTTACAAATAGAAAACCCAATTTCTCTCTGACTGGGAAAAACAATAGATTATGGATATATCTATCTATAAAATACTACTATTATAGGTACTGCTTTTGAAAAGGAAACTGTCGGCAAATTTTCGATCCGAGCAACACCGGCAGAGCTAAAGCGTCTCTAAAAAAGCCCCAGCACTTAAAATTGTGGGCAAAACATAACTTTTTTAATTGAAACCAATATAGCTCCTAAACGGTAGCTCCTAGAGACAAATGTATAACAAAACATATACTCCATTAAATTTCTGATTAGGAAATTTTTGGCAAATTAGCAAACACCAACACAGCTAGAGCGTGTCAAAATTGCCCCAACACTTAAAAATGTAGACAAAACTAGCTAGAGTGCGTTACAGTGTTACATTTTTTAGTGTAAATAAAACGTTACACAAGGAAACTACAGTCCCCCAGCCAGATGAAATATCCATGTAAAATAATACTTATGAAAACTTTAATAAAATATATTGTCTTCGATTCAAAGCAAACTGGGTTAAACATCTGTCTTTCGCGTGGGTTGATGTTTCACAATATCGTGGCCTCGTCAAGCATTTGAATACTGAAGTCACCTACTCCTGAATAATCTATCTTCGGTATTTCTTTCCGAAATAAGTGGATAGCCTAGTCGATTGGCTTTTATAAGTAATAAAATGCTGTGGGATTCCGTGTTTTTTTTTTAAATTCACTTTAGTAATAAATTTGTAATATTATGCAAATTAAACATAATTTGAGCAAATCCGGCATTTCGGCTTTCAGTGTATGCATTTATCAGGGTTAAAAGAAAAACAAAACAAAAACACATACCAAAAACAGGGTGAATATGCTTAAGTTAAAAATAAAAACAAAAAGTACGGTGTGATATTATTAGATATGTATAAGGTAAACAAAACATTTTCTACAGCATATAGAAGATTCCCAGACTGGGAAAAACAATAGATCATCGAAACCTCTCTCTATAATCGACTGCTAAAAATTTATATTTACGTGATAAAATGGTCAGGGGTGCAGTCAGGATAAATAAACACGTCAAGTTTTTAAATGAAAAACTTTATATTTTGGCGTGCCGACGTTTCGACCTGCCTTGCAGTTCTTCATCATGGCTAAAATATAATTTAGCCTTAAATAGAAACATTTATTATTTTTTTTTTTTTATTGTTTGTGCAAGATGATGCAAACAATAAAAAAATAATAATAATCAAAATAATTTAAAAATGAAAAAGAAAAAATAATAAAACAAAGTAATTTTTTTTTTTTTTTTTTTAACATTTATTTAAGGAAAGTATTACAATCTGCCTCAATGTGGGCAATAAGTAATATGGATGGCTTAATGGATCCATTCACACAATATGTACAATATGAAACAAAAACAAAGAAAGTTAACAATAAATAAAAGTGAATAATAAATATAAATAAGTAAAGTCTCGTATTATGGTATGTTACAAAAAAAAATTAAATAAACAAAGTACCTCAAACTATACAATACATAACGTGAAAAAATAAAAAATAAATAATAATAATAATAATAATTTAAAAAAATTAAATTAAATCTTTAAAATACATTCTTTCTTTATTTACAATATATACACATCTGAGGGATCCCCCTACCTGACTTGTACCTCCACTTATGGAGGAACAAGCCAGGCCCCAAGAGATTCCTGCGCTTCTCTCTCAGCTGTGTCACTAGTATAAGATAACACCAGTGGAGGGTGAGTGAGAGCGCTAACCACTGTCACTCAGAGCATGAGTGGAGAAGCTGGCCATTGCCAGGACTCCATGTCGAAATTTATAATAGATCACGAGGCCACTGCCTTTTTAACCTGCGAGGAGAATTATAGGGGTGAGTGGAGCTGGATAGGGATTGTGCTAGTGAATTAGGACGATGTGAAAGTTTTTGATGAAATTTTGAAAATTTGACAGGTATGGATTCTAGGACAAAAGGTATCTTAAGATCGTTATGTGAGGTTTTGTTGGAGACATAGTAGGGGGCATTGGTTATGGTTCTCAGGAATTTGGATTGGAAGGATTGGATATGTTTGATGTTCGAGTATTTTGCTGTTCCCCAAATTTCTAATCCATAGGTCCAGATAGGCTTTAGGATTGTCTTGTAAATTAAAAGCTTGTTGTCTATTGTAAGTTTTGAAGTTTTGCATAGTATGGGATATAGTTGGCTGAATCTTCTGTTAAGTTTTTGTCTTTTAAGTCTAGTATGTGGGTTCCAAGTGAGTCTTTTGTCTAAGATGAAACCAAGATATCGCACTGTATCAGATCTGGGTAATGGGATCTTATTGAATAGGATAGTTGGGCAGGGACTACGGCGTAGAGTAAAAGTCACGTTGGTGCATTTGGATTCATTGACTTTTATTCTCCATCTGTTGCACCATAGTTCAATCTTTGAGAGGTGATTTTGTACGTTAGAAGAGGCTGTTTTGGGATCATCATGTGATGATAGTATCGCTGTATCATCAGCGGAGGTTGCAAGGAACGTGCCAGGAGTGGTAGGAACGTCAGCAGTGAAAAGGATGTAAAGGACAGGACCCAAAACGCTGCCTTGAGGAACTCCGGCTCGGATAGGATAGCAGTCGGAAAATTCAGAGCCGCATCGGACTAGGAAGGAGCGATTTGTAAGATAGGAATGAAGGATGAGGTAGAGGGTTTGTGGTAGTAGGTTCTTAAGTTTAAAAAGCAGCCCGGTGTGCCAAACCCGGTCAAAAGCTTGAGCAATGTCCAGAAAGGCACACCCGAGCAGTATTGCTTTCTTTCCAGAGCAGAGGACACATGGTCAACAAGACGGAGGCCTTGTTGAACTGTTGAGTGCATTGGATGGAATCCAAATTGATGGGAGGGGAAACTGGATGTATCAAGTATGGATAGGATACGCTTAAGCAGGATTTTTTCGAATATTTTAGATAGGATAGGAAATAGGCTAATTGGTCTATATGAAGAAGTGTTGTTAGGAGGTTTACCTGGTTTTAGGAAAGTTATTATAACGGAATGTTTCCACAAGACAGGAAAGTGAGTTGTGCGTAGGATGCAATTATAGATATAGGTGAGGAACATTATTGCTTTATGTGGAAGTTGGTGAAGGATTTTAGGAGTAAGGAAGTCATAGCCAGGGGATTTTCTTTTATTTAGTTTTTGAATTAGGAATTTGACCTCAGAGGGGTTAACTGCTCTGGGAGGTAAAGAGAGTGGAATGGGAGAGGATAAGAACTCTTCACCTGAGCTGGATTGATCGGGATAAGGTTCAGGATTTGGAGTAAATGTTTGGGAAAGGTGATTGGCTAGTTCCTCTGCTTTTTCCATGTCTGATGCGGCCCATGAGCCATCACTTCTTCGGAGGGAATGGGAGATGGACTTGGATTTTAGGATTTTTTTTGTTATGCTCCAGAGGGAATTATCATGAGTGGAAAGGGATGAGAGGTAGTTATTGAATGACTGGGATCTAAAGGAAGCCAATTCACGCTTAACTAGTTTCGTGTAGTAATTATAGGTGCAACGATTGGATGGATGCCTTGTGCGTTGCCACATTGTTCTATAATGGCGCTTGGTATGGATGAGGTCTAAAAGGTTTTAGGGTAATGGGTTTTTTTGGAGGGTTTTAAGGGTATTATTCGGTAAAGATGCTGTCCAAGCTGCTTGCTGGATTTTGTTAGTGAAGGAGTGAACAGCATCATCCAGGTATAAAGTAAATTAGTCAATGAAATTTTCATTCAGTCAATTGAAAAGTTTTCATTTTCATTGACTAATTTACTTTGTATTATTATTTTTTCTTTTTCATTTTTAAATTATTTTGATTAATATTTTTTTTTTATTGTTTGTATCGTCTTGGTCACATCCATTTTTGGTTATTTTAGCCCTGGTTATTTTAGGTCGAAACGTCGGTACGCCAAAATATAAAGTTTTTCATTCAACTCACAGTCAACAATACAATCATCATAATTTATATTTACAATCAATCAATCAATAAATTTACATTTTAGAATTAATAGGATTAGGTATATTAGTTAAATTAGTGACTTAATTAAAATAAAATAAATAATTATTCAAAATAATCAAAATTACGAGAAAGTAGGGTTTTTAAACTTGACTTTTTTATTAAAAATAATTATCTCCTAAACGAACAATAAACCAGCCAATGGGTGCTGAAATGAGGGGTGTAGATTGTAGACTCCTCAGGGCTTCGTTAGGAGTTAGAAAATACACTTACTAAAAGTCCCCGCCCCTGGGAGGTGAGCTAACTCTGGGGGGGGGGGGGGGAGGAGAAGGTCCCATTTTTGGGTTTTTCGATTATGTCTCGAAAAGGTGGACCCTAAGAAAATATGTTACAGATCAAAATTAAAGCTAATTACATTTCCTATATATAAAATTGACTATAAACATATTTGTCGAATTTCCAACGGTTTCGAGATACATGTTATTGTCAAAAATTTGCGTCAAGTGCCAGAAACGTATATGTATTTGAAATTAAAATAAATTTTTTGCTCAATAACATTGATTCTATATTTTTTTCTGAAAAACGATCGTGGAATAAAAATTTAAAAATTTTGACAAAAGGTGAGGTAAAATTTAATTTTTTGTGTAATATATCGATTTTCAGGGACGTATATCTCGAAAACCGTTAGAAGTTAGAGAAATATGAATACAACCAATTTTATAGGAAATTTAATTAGCTTTAATTTTGATTCGTAACACATTTTTCTATAGTCCTCTGTTTTCGAGATATAATCTAAAAACCAAAAAATGGGACCTTTTACCCTACCCCCACCGTCAGCTCAAACCCCAAGGGTGGGTACTTTTCGTATTTTTATCTTCTAACAACTCCTAACGAAGCCCTGAGGTCAAAAATAATCACATATTTCATGTATTCTGCAATATGTTCATTGACTGGACTATAATATACTACTTTGTATACTTAATATACTCTCTATAATATACTACTTTTATATAAACTGCTTTTGATAAGGAGACTGTAGGAAATTTTTTGATCTGAACAACACCAACAGAGCTAGAGCGTGTCAAAAGGCCCCAATGTTTAAAAAATGTAGCCAAACGTGACCTTTTTCGTGATAACGATTGTATACCTTCCCTCTATTATGAGCTTGGTTGGAGTTTTCCTGATTTTCTAGGTTACTTTTTATCCCAGTTATTAAAAACTCAAAATCCTACATATATAATCTTTGCGTTCCTCCATCCACCTCCTGAATACAAGGTTCCATTTCGTTACACTGTTTCCTCCAAGGTTTATAAGTCAAATTGAGATCAACATCTTGGTTAACTAAGTTCTACTGCTGTGGATAAATTCTCCTTATAATAGAATCTTCCCAATATACTTTTACTACCATTCGCTGATGCTGTTGTTTCGCTAGTTTTTAATGACATTTGACATTCATTAGAAAATTTGATCTTTGAAGTCAGTTGTTTTGCATTCTGGATCAAGGAGAATAGATCCATTACACCGAAAGACAACAGAACTATCGCACACCCACCTAATTGTCCTACGAAGTTTCAGAAATTAGAACTGAACATACTTCGGAATCGAGTCATCTATTCTTGCTAACAATACGTTTTCCCTGAATTGATGGAATAGAGAATCAAAATATCCATAGATCATGATAAAGCAAACCTTAAAAGAAGATATAAATATGATTGCTGTTAAATAAATACGATACATTAATTTTTTCACTCAAAATCATCTCATCCATACATACTCTCTATTACTTATTAGAAAGCCAAGATCCAACTGATACCTTACGCCATAATTTTTTTTTTCTCTCAGTTATGATAAAAATTGTAAGAAATTTAATAATTTGTACCACTCTTGGGAGTCTTGGGATCAGTTTACTAAATGATTTCTTTTCCCAGTTTATTATAACAAAAAAAAAAATTATTTTGAGACGTCTAGGGCAACGGTGCCTACATAGTATAAATACACGCAATGCTTAAAAAATATTTAAGGGGGAAAAGAAAATTTCGCAGAGATGTATACTTTATAGAAAGACGAGCTGAGTAGAGAATGTAGATGATTACATAACACGAAATGGCGTGACACCTTCACTGTGAAAATAATTGATGTTGTAGTGTCAGGCGATTGAAATGCGCGTGTAAAGTTGTTGGGTGTGAAGAAGTAACAACTAATGAAAACTCGGGGCAGAATCGACGCACAGCGAAATAGTAAATGAGGAAGAACAAAATGCAAATGTTCAACTATTATTAGAAAAATGGATGATTTTTGAAAACAAAAGTGCCAGAAATAAATATATGAAATAAAAGTAAATTTAATGCTCTACAACTTTGATATTTCATTTTTTTCTGAGAAACAATCGTGGAAGGCACTAGACGCAAATGTTTGACAAAAAGTGAGATAAAAATTCTTTTATTTTATTTTTTTACCGATTACCGATTTTCAATAACGTATATCTCGAAAACCATTGAAAGTATAACCAATATGTATAGGAACAATTTTATTGGAAATTTAATTAGCTTTCATTGTGACTTGTAGCATATGAGTCCACCGTTATCGAGATATAATCGCATAAACTCAAAAATGGGACCCTCTTCCCTTCCTCCCACTGTTAGTTCATAGTCCAGTAAAATAAGGGTTTGCCGAAGAAAAAACTGCGGAACTTTTATTCTCAACGGATCTTTATGTTTATTGGGGTGCTGAATCCGAGTCTGAAGTTTGCTACCACGGCAACCATCGGCTTCATATTCAAAATCGCAAAAAACTGCCAAAAAAACAGTTACTTTTGTTTTTTTATCTATAACACAATAACTAAAAAAGTCTTCAAATATTAATTGTAGCTGGAACTAGTACCTACATAATGAAAAAAAGAAATCCGAAATCGGACCATTTTTCGCAAAGTTACGTTATTGGGAAAAAATGGAGAAACTGGCCAACTTGCCGTCAGTCGCACAGCTCCGCAAAAACACGTTTTTTGTACTCTTTTGGCTATAACTCTGAAACTATTTGTCCGATACAACATTACTTTTTTTCATCTTAAAGCTGATTAAATTTACTATAAGAATCTATAAATGAAGTTTTAATCAAACCTCGTAAATGCACATGCCAGCCCGCTAATAAAAACGTACTGTTGTAAAATCCAAGTGTTTTTTGGCACATTTGTCGCTCTAACTCCTCAAATATTTGTAAATTTAACCACCTTTCAGACTGAAAAAAAAACATTTTGAATCGGACTAATACTCTCGGGGTTATAATGATAAATGTGCCGAAAACCATAGAACACTATCTAACCATATCACGCTGAAAATCACTTACTTTTGTAAAATACATGTTTTTTTGACACATTATTCGCTATAACTCCAAAACTATTTGTCTGATCCCAAATTTAATATTTTTATTTAAAAGCTTGTTAAATTTACTATTACATCCTATATATGTAACTTATAATTAACACCGTGAAATACCCACACCAGTCTACTGAACATGTCATAATTTACATATTTTGCAAAAACATACACATTTAGCGTGCTAGCTTGGGTGGTTTGCAGGATTTAATATAATTTTCATATATAGTATCTGATAGCGAATTTAATCAGATTTGAGATAGAAAAAAGAAATTTGGAATCGAACAAATATTTGAGTCGTTAGAGCGACAAATGTGCCTAAAAAAACTTGGATTATATATATATATATATATATATATATATATATATATATATATATATATATATATATATATATATATTAATTTTTAATTAAAATACAATAGAAACTTAAGAAGATGAAAATGGAACTGCTAATTTGCAAACTTATTTATATTTTAGATTCGTCGATTAAAGTCTTTAAACGCGATATCTTTTTGGCATGTTTGATTTTCAAATTTGACAAATGACTATCTAAACTAAGTATTACAAATTGCTGACTTTTGCTTTATTTTTCTAAACAAAAAACACTCCGTTACAAACGTAAAAAATTAAAGAAAAAATATAAGATAAACAAAAACATGTTGATGCATTCACTGATGGCTATAAAGCTATAAACGAAGCAACTCGATCGTTGCTGTAAGGAAGCGATGATTGTCTTGGTCAAATAGAATTAAGTGGGGGGGGGGGGGGGTATATTTATTTATTTTGAGGGACTGCGACATGGCCAGATGTGCCATATTCTAGTTTCTAATTTACTTAAATGAGACTAAAGATCCTGCAATCCCTGAGGAACTTTAGAACATCCGGTTGATGTTTTTTGAAGGATTGTGCCTAGTTCCTTGTTGAAGAGATATGTTCCAGCTGTCGGATGTAGACCGCAGTAACAGATAGAGGGGTATAGCACCTTGAACATGTGGGATGTGATGTACTTAGAAGTTGGGGTTTAAAAACATAAATGGAATATTTTTCCTAGCCTGTACTCACTTTCAAGAAATTACTTACCTTCAAGACTCGTGCACTCTCATGCAAATGCAACATCAAAGCATGAAATTTTACTATAATGAATAACGCTACAGACAAGTAACTAGTATTTTGTAATTACTGAGCTAGCTTCCAGGGCTAGAACATATCAGTAACACTAATACAAGTTGAGATAAGAAACAAGAACATTTATGCCAGAGCACAGCCTATGAAAATCAGTTACACACGCACACGTCTTTTAACATCAGTTGCAATTTACATATTAATATTAGGTAGGAAGCAGGCGGAAAAGTAAATATCAACATAAAGCTAAATCTTGAAAAACTTCGAAGTAGGAGGTTCTCAATTCGTTTTAACAACGTTCAATTTTAACCGTGGAAAACATTCGGTTCATTGAATTATCCGGTTAATCTTTTGGTCATTCCGCTCAACCCTTGGTCCCTAAGTGGTCGGATTAGTCGCACAATCATATTTCTCTAGATACATGACTTCCGCCATGATAAACAGTGTAGGGACTGAGTAAAAATCAGGTACAGAATATATGGCAAAAATAATAATTCCAGTCATCACCCGACCCAGGCTGAAGGAGACTCCGTTTATCCAAAGTATCAGCCTGGTAATCGTACGCCAGATGGTTGACTACTTCATTCGTATCGTACCTGTAATATGGTATATTGTACATTGTATTATGTTGAAAGCGTTCTTTCAATAAAAAAAAATAAAATAATAAGAACTCGCCGCAATTGCAGGGACAGACTGACGCTTATTAAAGTAACAATGTAGTTTTTAGACTTGCGGCCAGTTGCATTCGAAAGTATCGACTTACAAAATATTTTTTGGTTTTTATTCGAGATATGATTGTTGGCTTAAGAAAATCAAAAAAACAACAACACATAATTCCATTGTGTAATAGAGATGTTTATGCGAACCAATCAGCTGTTATTTGACGATTTATCTAAAAGAGAAAGAAACGGTGGACAGTAATAATGTTCTAATATTGCGACGAAAAATTGTGAAATCGATAAAAACATATGGACAAAGTATATTAATAATCAATAAATTAATAATTCAGCAATAATTTTCCAACTTACCCTCCGATTTCCCAGTCCTTGGCCTCGCCATGCCGTCTCTTGTCAGGAAAAAACTTGTTGTTTTCGGGATGGGATAGGATAGGATAGGAACGTACATTGATTTATGTTCCAGAAATATTTTACACTAAAAAGACTTTCACTAATTCAAACCAGTTCCTTAAACCTCTACTTGACATCGCTTTAAGTATGTCCGATCCTTTTCGTGTAACAACCTTTATATTACATTTTAATCAAGGAATAATATTTTTTTCATTATTATACAAAACTAAAACTGTGTTTAAAAAAAATAAATAAACAAAATGGCTACTTGATCCTGTTTGCCAAAGAAAGGATAACATGGAAAATATTTTAGAGGTTGCCCCCTTGACCGGGTAGATGCTCATGTGTTTTCTTTTCGTTCAAAGCAATATAGCTCCTAGCGACAAATGTTATATAACAAATAATATTCTTCATTAAATTTATAATTAGGAAACGATCGCCAAATTTTCTATACAAGCAACAACAACAGAGCTGAAGAGTGTCACGAAAACCCCAACACTTAAAAAATAGAGGTTTCAATTTTTTTTTTTTTTTAATTCAAAGCAATATAGCTTCTAAACGGTAGGTCCTTTTGACAGATTATATATAACAAAAATATTCGCCATTGGATTTCTGATCAGGGAACTGTAGGCAAATTCTCGATCCGAACAATACTAACAGAGCTAGAGCATGCCAAACTAAGCGTAACGCCCGCGCATTCCAAACGTATCACTTTTGACCAACTAGGCCACAAGTAAAACATGTTTTAAGTTAAGATAGATAGTTACGTAAATACTTAATTCAGTATTGTAAAAGTTTTATTAAGACTTTATTTCTTATTAAACGTTCCTCTTCCTAGAATAAATGACAAACTGTAAAGATGAATCTAAAATAAAGATTTTAATCAATTAAAGCCGTTTTCATTTCAATAAAACAATGTTTAATCGTAGAGGTATTAATGAATAAAATGGCGGACAAATCGGCGCTTTATGCGCTTTCATTCACAAGATACAGGAGGCTTTGGAGATGATCTTCCATGATTTTTCGACTTTCCAAATTATTTCCTGTGACCATCGATATTACACTGAGGAAACAAATAAATAGAAATACAAAAATACAGATATCTCCTTTCACAATAAATTAGGTAGTCAATTAAATGTTAAGTTATTAATTTTAAGATAATCTATTTGGTATTTATAAAGAAAATTAGAACCTGAAGGCTTAGAATCTACTATATTTCTAATCAGTGTTGTGAACTACCAATATTAACAACCCAGCCCGGTACAAGCATTCTAATATTGATTAACCGTACTATTCATGGTGAATTTTAAAGGCTTGTTGGAAAAATAAACATATATTAAAAGCATTTCAATTAACTTTACCGGAATCGATACCTCGTTTTAAAAATATATTTGTATCAAAAAAATAATCCATATAAACAAAATGAAAACAATTGAAAAAGTAATAATTTAATAATAATAATAGAAAGCATATTATTATTATTAATAGCGTAAAATATACAACCTGATTACAATTCATACGATGTACATAAAATTGAATGCATTTTACATATTCTTATTTAAGAACATAAAAATTCCAAAAGTTTAGGGTTGTATTTATTACTCAAGAAATCGTAAATATTACTGAAACCGTTCAATAAACATTTTAGGTTGGAAGATGCTGTGATATTTTTATGGATTTTGTTTTAATTGTGAATTAAAAATCAGTTACAATAGTCAGAAGTAAGCTCATAGTAGCCATGCAGGAGCTGGGATTACCAAGTAAATTAATCCGGTTGGTAAAATTCACAATGGAGAATACTATTACCAAGTAAAAGGTTCTTGATTGTCGGAGCATTTCGGAGTTGAACGTTGGTCTAAGGCAGGGGGATGCAATGGCTCCTCTCCGGTTCGAAATTGCTCTACAAGCAATCATCAATAGAGCGGAAATGGAGCAGGAAGGAACAATATTTACGAATTCGACCCATGTTCTGGCACATGCTGACGATGTTGTCTTTATTGTTAGATCTACCCAAACCATAAGGACGGTCTTTGGAGCAAAAAAGATCGGCCTACAACGTAAACGAGGTGAAGACCAAGATCATAGCTCTGAACTCGATCGGAGGCAGAGTCTATAAAATAGGCCCCTACAGCTTCGAAATTGTGAGATGCTTCCAATACCTTGGATATTATTAATGATAACCTGAAAAAGAGAAAGAAGAGGTTAGAAATAGAATATCATCTGGGAATAGATCCTATTTCTCCATTTCAATGCTAATCAGAAGCAAGCTTGTTAGCCCTTCCACCAAGTTTGTACTATACAAGACGCTAATAAGACAGGCAGTCGCATACGGTGGAGAGACATAGACCCTCAACAACAAAAATATCAACCTATTTGATAGGTTAGAACAAGTAATTCTTAGGAGAATTCTGGGGGCTGCGTATGAGGAAGGTCAGTGGCGGCAAAGGAAAAATAACGAACAGTTCCAGATCTACAAAGACATGAGCATTTGCTCTAACATCAGCATACAGAGGCTAAAGGTAGGCCAAAGGGACAATGGAGGGATGGCATAGGACGAGATCTTCGGTAGCTAGGGATCTCTGTCACGGAAACGACAGATCGATGAAAATGGTTGGCAATTGTAGAGCAGGCCAAGGGTTGCGTAAGCGCCTGTTGAACCGATAGAAGAAGAATCGGTAATCGCGAACATTTAATGAAATGAAAAATAATATGTATTTTGGATAACAAAATCCTCTGAGGATAACGGAAATGTTTTATAAAATAATACTACTCTTTGGTTATCTATATTTAGTAATTTCATCAGCTTCGGCAATTTAGAATTTTATTTCTATTTGTTTCTATAAAGATTGCATGTATTCTAATTTGTCCAAAGATTTTGTTTTTAATACTTTAACAAGAAGTTTTGATTGCTCCATTGCTTTAATTTTACTAATAAAAAAAAACAAAAACAAATATTTTTTATTTATCAATAGGAGGAAGAACCGATGTAAAATAATTACACAGTGCTATGACAAAACTACAGCCAACGTCGCGGTATTCTAGGAATCGACTTTCAATCATTGATTCTCAATAGCAATTCCTTCTCAAGAATAGAAACAATCGAGAATGGAAACATCCTTAATATTCGTAATTGAATTATTGGAATATTCTAGGTAACTATTATATGTATAAATAGTGACAACAGAATGGTATTCCTGAAACCCTGAAAAAATAGGGGGTTTCCGCATTTCAGCCAAAGACCCTAAAGCTCACGATTGATGAATATAAAACCAAATACGAAATCTGTATGTAGTTTATTTATTTAGTTTAAACCTATATGTAATTTATATATACTTACATAAGTTTCTGGGATTACGAATTTCAATTTCAAGTTAGATGCCTTGAAGCGAAAAACAAACTGAATTTCTCCCTGACTGGGAAAAACAATAGACCTTGGATGTGTCTATCAATAATCTACTGATTTTACATCAACTGCTTCTGATAAAGAGACTGTCGGCAAATTTTTGATCCTAGCGACACCAATATATCTAGAGCGTGTCAAAAAAGCCTAACACTTCAAGAAAATTTCTTTTTACATTAAAACCAATACAGCTCCTAGACGGTTGGTCCTAGTGAAAAATGTCATATAAAAAAAATATTTTCCATCTAATTTCTGATAAGGAAACTATTGTAAAATTTTCAATCCGAGCAACACCAACTAGATACAGTAGAACCCCTCATATCCGACCTCGGGATATCCGACTCCTCGGATTATCCGTCATATCCATCACCCCTCCTCCCACCAGTCTCAAATGTTCGATTATGTGAATCATAATCGAGTTCCTCGCATAGTAACATATTATGGCTACCCCAAAACGTAAACGTACTGTATGCACGCTTTATAAGAAATTAGCAGTTCAGAGCTTGGAAAATGGTGAGTCAGTATCGAAAAAGCCCAGAGCATTCAAGCATGTGAGCATGTCATCATTACCTGTTTATTACCGAAATAAAAAATTGGCTTGGATGGACAGTTCTTTGTTTAAACAGTGGTTTTTTGAACAGTTTGTCCCAAACGTAGAAAAACACTTGAAAATGAAAAATCCGTCACTCAGTTTTGCTTCTCGATAATGCCACCAGCCATCCTTCAGGCATGGAGATATGGCTGAGGTCATCAAAGAGGATCTAGACGACAATCAAATTGTAGCCGCGGTTCTCAATGCAGAAATGGAGGAGGATGAAATGGACGACGAAAAAGAAGAGCCTGAAAAGATTAGTCACACGGTAGCTAAAGAGGCTTTCGAAATTGGGATGAAATAAATCTAGCAGCTTCCAAACGCAACACCGATGGATGTTCTGAACATTAAAAAGTGGAAGGATACCGCTGCTAAAGCAAGATTAGGTACATTAATTCAGAAAAATATAACTGATTTTTTTTTCAATGAATTTATGTATAATTAATTTGTTAGATATGCGTAAATGTACATACATGCATACTTCCGTATTTAAAGCTTCAGTATTTTTTGTATTTTATTTGTTTTGTATTCAATAAACACGTACATTTACATACATATGTACATAAATACTCGTTTATGTGTGTTTTTATTAATTTTTTGTTGTTCCTCGAATTATCCGACCTTTTTTGTTATCCGACCACGCTATGGTCCCGTGGGTGACGGATATGAGGGGTTTTACTGTAATGTAATGTGTAAATGTTAGATTCTTGAGTCTGTAAAAAACTTTTCACATTTTGGGGTTGAAAAAAAAACCCGAAATACATGTCTATGTCAAATACAAAAATCAAAAAACCTATGATTGATTTTAGGTATATTATTTAATTATTTTAAATTATATTTATTCTTTTGGGTTCATCTAGGCCAAGTTAAAAAACAGACTAAAATTTACATTCTTCTGAATTAATTGTAAATAAAAAGATTGAATTTTCGAACGAATAATCAACTAATAAACACAAGAATGTAATTTTTTTTCATATTCCATATTCACGGATAATCTAAATTCACAATTTTTTATGGATGATTGCATTATATTTCTAATAAAATTACAAAATGGCATGAATAATGTAATGTATTGCTTAAGATCCAAAATTTTAAACTTCTTATATATCTTTTGTTTACGTCGCTAATTCTCAATACTATTTTTTCATATGCAAATTTTGTTTTAAAAGAATTAGCTGATTTACATATAAGGTCACGGGATTTGGTAAACCAGTTTCTACGTTTTTGAATAATTTATTTTTTTAACTGGTTCCCAAACCGCATTCATACATAAAGTTTTCAGATGTTTGCTTTAATTTGTAGGTCACAAGGGCATTTTGCTAACATTGTTATCCAATTATCCATACACACACACATACATGTATATATATATATATATATATATATATATATATATATATATATATATATATATATATATATAAAGAAAACCACACCACTCAAGTACTAGTGCTTTTCTTAGAATTACCCAGAATCCACTACGACCATATTACCCATAATGCATATTAGAAGTCACAATAAACAGCTGTGAATGATAAGAGTGAATTGTTATTATTGTAAACAATTAATCTAATTCCACATTAATATAAATTGTAGAATATAAAAAGAACTTTGAAATAAGAGCTTTAAATGTAGTTTATTTTGCCACTAGTGAGTGAATCCTTTATATTAACAGCTAATGTAATTGTTTAATTGTTAATGTAAATAATTATTGTAAATGAAACTTTTGTTACAGATAGAAACGCAATTGTAAGAAATAGTACACACACACATATATAAAATAACCTTAAGTCCAATGCCTTATTAATAAATTATATTTCGTATTAATTATAACTTTTTTTTAATTTTTTATGCTGTATCTTGTTCGAAATTTGAAATTTAAAAGATTCTGAAAGTATTTAATAAGGTAATGAGAATAATTAATGGTGGGTGTTGTGTGAGCAACTGGGTGCGGTTACCGGTTTTGTTTTACATCCTGGGCCCAAAATCTAGAAAGTATATACATGTAAATGAGGTTAAAGTTTAACATCCGATGTATGTATGTGTGTGTGTGTGTTTAATAAGGTTCTAATCAGTCAATAAATAAAAACAAATTAATATTCTAAATTTCAAATTAATTAATGCCTATTTCAAAATAACAACACATGAATGGAATACATATTCATTTAAAAAAATAACTTTTACCTTATTCCCCTCTCCTTTTATCTTTAGATTTATTGAGGAAGTAGATCGGCCAAAGAAGTTTATACTTCCGGCGTGTGGTCTGAAGCATACCAAGTATATTTTTTTTCAATTAGTATTTATTTTTTAACTCTGGTATCGATATGAAGAATATCGATATCAATCGAGAATCGATTTTTTTAATCAGCATCGTTAACGAGAATTGAGAAATTTTGATACCGAAACATAAAACTATGTTTGTAACGATTCGTAAAATTTTATATTTGAATAGCTACTTCGTCGACTTCAAGCTGTGCCGAATTTCAAGATCTTTTTAGTCAGATATTGAAGAACTCCAAACCGATTCTTGACAAAATATATCCAACTATAAGGGCCTATTCAATACCAGTTGCAATAATACAAACATAAACATTCGACGTGACGACTTCCTGGAATGATGTCACAATAGCTTCAATTGCCGATTTGGAAAACTGACACGTCTTCTAGCCCACATCCTGCCATTAATTTATCTACCTGCAAGGCTGAAGCAACCAAATATAATAATCCATTATGTATGTGCGAATAGTGTATACTATACATAGCCAATATGATCGGAATATCAAACATTGTTTATTCGAATTAAAAATATTATTGTGAAGAATTGACGCTATGTTTGACTTTATAATAGCTGAGGTAGGGGTTGTAATGTGGAACATTGACGATTTTATTGAAACCGTTCATATCTCAACAATCGTCAAAATGCGCCAAGTCTGCCATTTTATTTATAAGTCTAAAATAGGTTGATTGTAATAAAAATCAGTTTATTATTTATCCTAGGAATAGGAAATTTTTTTTTTCTTATAATAAATTAGCGAACTTTTAGAAAGATAATATAATCAAAAAATAAATTCGATAACTTCTACAACACTGAATAAAAAGCTTACGTAACCTGCTCTATTAATTTTAATTAGAGTTTTGGTATTGTGTCATATCTAAACAATATTAATTCTTAATTGAAATGTAATAAAAACGTAGGAATAGGAAAAGGAAACTGCTATTTTAGCATTATTCGTACTTTTTATTTTCAAATACATGTTAAAATATTTTTGTGTAGTCTATTTAAGCCTAACAGCATGATATTTTTTTCGACATCATTTAATTTCAAATTTAACAATTAAATATCTATACTATTCAAAGTTAATTGCTGACTGTATTTTAAGAACACTCCGTCACATACCGACCAGTTTGCAAAAAAAAAAAGAAAAACTATAAAACAAACAATAACTTGTAGCTACATTTACTGACTGCTATAAAGTTATAAACGAAGCGCACCGAGCATTGCCGATGGCACCCGAATTCCAACGGAAGCAATGATCGGCTTGGCAGACTAGTCGGCCGACAAATCGGATTTTTGTCCTAAGCACTTTTTTGAATATTTGATTCCTCCAGGTATGTAAGGGATCTAATGCTCCTTAAGGGTACCCAGCCGAAACCAGCCTCCTAAACTGGTACTCACCCTTACGCTTTTAATGATCATAATACAGATAAATAAATCATTTAAGCTTTCCATTTATTGTAATTATTAATATTATTTAATTCGAGAATTAAAGACAAGAAACTGCTCATCGTTTCCGACTACTCAAACATTTACTCGACAAGCTTCCAAAAAAAAAAGTGAAATATGTTTGGTTTGCGGCTGGTAGAGTGCGCTGCCGGAAAGATGACGGCCATCCGGTGATCTTCATTGACCAGGCTCAAGACCTTGATGTTTTCGGATGACTAACAGGATTGCAAGTACCATCCAGTTTTTTATCGCGGATACAGCATTCTCTCTGATCTTCATTTTTTTTCGGCTTTTGTATTGGTATTAGTCTTACAGCTTATTATATTTGACATTTACCACAATTTCCATATATCTTTCTTTTTCATTTTTACTTTTTCTTACTCTTATTTGTATTTTTATTTCATGGATTCATCTTTACTTTTTCCTACATCGCAATCGATTTATCTATTTTTTTTCAGAAAAAAAAATCATTTTTTCTACCAGTTTATGTAATTTTTGTCTACGTTTTTAGTAATGATTTGACAAACCATAATTTTTTTCGTTAATTATTACATATCTAAATCTCTATACAATGTAATATTCTTATTTTTTCTTTTTCTTGTCTCTGTGTTTCAAATTTCCTAATGATAGATGCATTTATGTTTTCCCGTTGTTCTTACTACCCTATTGGTTCTGTGATAATTATTGTTCCCATAAGCTCCAATTAAAAATTTCCATTATCTCTCAAAGTAACCTTGTCCTCTCTCTTTCCTATGTCTAAATACTACTACTGACCTGTCACGTTAACTCCCAATCCCTCCCAGCGCACTTCGATGAATTTCATGACTACTTTATCCATAACACCTATCATATCATTGCAGTTTCTGAGACTTGGTTGAAACCATATATTCCCACCTCTTCCATATCTATTCCTGATTACACCCTTATTCGCCATGATCGGACGGACCGAACTGGTGGAGGTGTTTGTTTATATGTTCGCAATAACCTAAGAGCAAAAATTCTTCTAAAATCCAGTTCTCTTGATATTCCACACCTTGAATACATGTTCACTGAAATCTCTTCGGAATCATTTTCCCTCCTTTACCTTATAGTTTACCGCCCTCCTCAGGTCAAATTCGACCCATCATTCGAATCATCTCTTTTTACTTATGTACCTCTGTATAATAATGTCATCATTGCTGGTGACTTTAATACTAACCTCCTCTCAGATTCTTCTGATAAAATGTATCTTATGGACTTGGTGTATTCTCTACATCTTTTTGCAGTACCTTTCCAACCCACCCATCACACCCAGTTCACAGATACGTTAATTGACCTTATGATTGTAGATTCTCAGAAAAAACCTATTATCCTTCTCTCAAAATCCAGTACCTTTCCTCTCATGCCACGATCTCATCCAAATCTCCTATGACATATCTGTTCCTATCCTTATTCCTAAGAAAATATCTTGGAGAAATCTTGACCATATAACCCCAGATAGAATAGAATCCTTACTTGACGCACTATCCCATTCCTTGGAATCCATATATTCTTCCCCCTCAATTGACGAAATGGTGGAATGCCTAACATCGAATCTTTATACTGTCCTTAATCATCTTGCCCCTCTCAAAACCTCAATTATCCGACGACTACCAGCTCCATGGATTAACCCTGACATTAGAAATCTGATGAAGCGAAGAGATGCTGCCAGGAGACGTTTTAGGCGTACTAGACATTCAGATGATTATTCATCGTTTAAGCTTCTTAGAAACCTCACCCAGACCTCTTTACGCCGTGCTAAAGCACAGTATTTTCAAAATATCCTATCCCAAGCGCCTGACCCTAAATCTAAATGGAAAATTTTGAGAAAATTTGCAGTACCCAGTTCCACATCTGATAACAATTATCCATTCACTCCAGATGAACTTAATTCCTACTTTGCTGACCCCCACCCTAATGAACTCCCTGTAAACACCTTATCCTATTCTATTCCTCAAACCCCTTTTAATTCTAATAACTTTTATTTTCTTAATATTTCCCCTAATGACCTAATTGATTCAGTTTTTAAATCTCGTACCAATGACCATGGTTTGGATCAAATACCTTTAAAAATAATCAAACTCTGCCTTCCTGTTATCTTACCTGCCCTGCTCCACATATATAATTTCTCCTTACAAAACTCTATTTTCCCTACAGCTTGGAAAAAAGTCCTTGTCCGTCCATTAAATAAAGTTCCTTCTCCTTCCTCAGTTTCCCACTTTCGACCTATATCAATCCTATCAAATTTATCTAAAACCATTAGAAAGATAGCACATACCCAACTCACCTCCTTTCTTGACTATAAAACTCTCCTTAATCCTTTCCAATCAGGATTCCGATCCGGATACTCCACGCAGTCTGCTTTGGTAAAAATTACTCAAGACCTTTACTACTCCTTAGACCAACAGAATATTACGATCCTGATCCTTTTTGATTTTTCAAAAGCTTTTGATTCTGTTGACCATACAATCCTCCTCTCCAAACTCCATAACCTCTCAATATCTAATAGTGCGTTAAGCTGGCTTCATTCTTTTTTATCCAACCGTTCCCAAACAGTGATTATACCTGGAAAACCTCACTCATCTTCACTACCACTCTCGCGAGGAGTACCCCAGGGATCTTCTCTTTCACCTACCCTATTTTCTATTTATATTAATGACTTGCCGAATCGCATCCACTACTCCCAATATCATCTTTATGCTGACGACTTGCAAATATATTTATCCTTTCATCCTTCAAATATGCTAGAGGCGACTTGTAAGCTACAGAAAGACATAGATAGCATTAACCTTTGGGCAGTGGAGAGAATAAATTAAGTCTAAATCCAGAAAAAACAAAGGCTATTCTCATTGGGTCAAAACCTCACCTAAAAGCTCTTCCCTACTATCCACTGCTTTTCTTAAAAAAAACCGTCCAATTCATTTCCAAAATTCCATTAAAAATCTGGGAATAACTTTCGATAAACATCTTGCATGGAATAGCCATATCTCTCAAATCACGAGAAAATCTATTTTTATTCTTAAGCAACTTTCACATTACCGTGATTCATTACCATTAAGTACTCGAAAACTTTTAGTATCATCACTTATTTTTTTCCTAACTTTGACTATGGATGCGTAGTATATGGAGGACTGTCTGATGAGCTCGAGATGAGATGTAAAAGAGTAATGAACTGTTTTATTAGATTTATTTTCGGGATCTCCAGACGTTCTCACATATCTCACAGGTATTCTGAAATCGGGTGGCTGTACCCCGGTTTTCGACGTCAATACTTCCTGGGTGCTCTCATATTTCAAACCTTGAAAACCAAAAAACCCACCTATATCCATGACCTCCTTACTCTGCGCTCCTCCATTCACCTCTTAAATACTAGAACCCAACCCATCAACCTATACACTCCGGCGCATCGAACTGCATCCTTCGAGAAATCCTTTATTATCCGTGCTTCCTCGTTATGGAATTCATTGCCCATCACAATTCGAAAAATATCCACTCTTACTTCCTTTAAACATCATTTATTCCTTTACCTCCTGGATCTTCAATCTTCCGAGCTAATGTAAACGTGAACATTTATGTAATATACATTATAATAGTATACATAAGATGTATCATTTTACAAGATGTCACAGTTATCTTGTAACATATAATTTAATTCTTTATCAATTTTTATTATTATCTATTGTTATTTTTATTATAATTAATTATCAAAGCCAGATGATTGTCCTATGTACTGTAATCATATGTTATTCTTAGGGGACAAGTAGTCCCAGAATAAAGTTCATTCTCTTCTTTCTTCTTCTTCTTCTACCATATGTTGCTAATTTGTCCCAAACCAATTACCTGTCCTTTCGTAGCAGGCTCCACACCCACTCGATTCCAGTAGTCTTCCTCTCGAATTCCACTTACTAAACACCCAATTTCCCATAATCCTCCAAAGCATCTGAAAAGAAAATGGCCAAGAGACCTCCTTCTCGAATTCCATTTGCTAAACACCCAATTACCCATAATCCTCCAAAGCATCTGAAAAGAAACTGGCCAAGAAACCTACTATTGTAAAACGTTTAATGAAGTGCTACTAGTTAGTTGTTCTTAACTTCATTGTAATCATTATTCTCAAATTTACTTGTTTTATATAATGTATACAGTTGTAAATATCAATAAATAATTAACAAAACTTTATATATACATTATCTGATATCCGATCTAATAGTTAGTAAGGACAAGAGATATGGTAATATGAGATAGTTGTGGCTGCGAGATCTATATATACATCATAGACGTGCCCATTACACTGGGGCACCTTTCAATTCACCTCTATTCCAGATGTCGACTTCTGTCTATGTGGGCGTGCGTTGTCTCTGCTATCTCTAATATCATCCTTTATAACCATAAATATTAACATATTAAACATATATATAAGGTAAGGATTGAACTAAATGTAACATGGATCTATCCAGATATGTATTTGGGAGGCCAATTTTAAAACATAAACTTTTTAAAAACATTTTGAAATGAAGGAATTCGAACTGCAGCAACAAAGCTTTTTTTTAAAACAATAACAATTTGCAACTGTATATATTACATATAATAAGTAAATTTGAGGAAAATGAATATAATGACTTGTCAATAACATGTAAAGAACTACTCAGTAGTAGCATTTCAATAGGTCTACATTAGAGGGACTCTTGGCCATCTTTTTTTCAGATGCCTCGGAGGATTATCGGGTATGGAGTGTGAAGCGAATTGGGAGACTAGTGGATTGGCGTGGGTATGGAGTTTAACAACGAAGGTAAACGAACTTCAGCACATTTTGACATTGACTTTTTGTGTAATGGTTTTCTATTATTTATTTATTGTTTTAATTTTTCATATCTTGATTTGGTTTTGTTTTTCTTATTGTTTGAAAAAAAAAATTTTTTTTGTTATTTTGTTGTAACTATCTCATAATCATTAAATATGTATAATTTGGTAATTAACAACACATATAATATGTCTAAATAAATGGCTCCTTCATAGGATTACAACGAATTTGCGAAAAATTCCGAAGTTGTTTTCGATTTCGGAGTTGTTTTTTTCATTTCACAGAAACTGGTTTCAGCTAATATAAATATAAATATGCAAAGACATTCTTCGAAAAACGTTTTACTTATAGTCTTGGAAAAAAATTGGCCAACTTGCGATCAGTCCTACTTCTCCGCGAAAACACGATTGTCGTACTCTTTTGGCCATAACTCCGAAACTATTAGTCCGATCCAAAATTCCTTTTTTTGATCGTAAATCTGGTTAAATTTTCTATATGACTCCATGTATGGAGTTTTAGTTTGGCCCCTTAAAACACACATCCCAGCACGCTAAAGATCCCGTACATTTGCTAAATCCAAGTTGCTTTGGCACATTTTTCGCTCCCTAAATATTTATCCGATCCGAAATTTTACCTTTCCGATTCAAAGCTGGTATAATTTACTATTTGATCCTATAAATATGTACTTATCTATAAATATTATATGTACCTAACTATAAATATATAGTGATTTTATTGCAGATAATTTTTAATATTCCTATCACTTTACAATGGTATCCCTATTTATTTAATCGTTTTAGTTATTTTATTTTACAACATAAACAGGAAGAAAAGTATTTCAAATGTTTATAATTTAGAAGTTTATTATTACTTCGTAATACATAATTTTTGTTTTCGAATACTAATACACTATTAAGACAACATGCACAGAAATATCAGTGCATCTTCCTATCCAGGGCCGCTGACAGGAGGGGACAGGGGAGGCAAAATCCCTGTGACCAGTGCTAAGTTGAACACATACAAGTGTTATTTGTTATAAACGGCTCTATGGCGATTTATCGTATTAGGAAATTAAAGAAACATTGTAGTTTATCAGTAAAAAAAATTAGATTAGAAGTTTATTATTACTTATTTTTTGGATGATGCATCTTCCTTTGACAGGAGGGGAGGGGGGATTAAGAGGGAACACCGGTTATGGCTCGTATTAGGAAATTAAAGAAACATTGTAGTTTATCAGTAAAAAAAATAGATTGTATTTTTTGGATGATGTTTGGAGGGGGGATTTAAGAGGGCCGGTTTTGCTCCTATCTTCGGTGTTCAGTGAAAGGTTTTAGTAACATTTGAGGTTTCTTGAGTAATAAATAAAACCAAGAACTTTTGGAATATTCAACTTCTTAAATCAGGATTTATAAAATTATTCATTTTTCTATTTTTTGGCTGAACTCTCTAACTTGTATATTACTAGCATCCCCGTCCCGGTTTTGTCCGCTCTCATAAGAATTAGAACTTAATTAATAATTCGATGTAATAATTGAAGTTTTATTTGTTTATCAATAAAAATCTTATAAGCATGCAACTAAGCATTATTTCCTAAATGATATTTCCACGCATAGCAGTCATTTTTAAGGAGATTAAAATTGGACTGATGGAGTGTTTGAGGGTCATGTAAAAGCATAATTAGATCCGCTTTTTAATTTTGACCTATAAGTTGTTAATACAGATGGACAAAGACTATAAAAGACTCTTTCTTAGAAATAAAGGCCCATGAATATTATTTTTACACACAATATCAAAAAAGCAAAGGATCGACATTTTGATTTGGTTTTTATTTTTTAAAATAAAAGTATACGATAGTATGGTAAACCTCGCAAACGAGACCTTCCTAGAACTATTTAGATAATGTAGTTAAAGTTTGGTACAGATGGGTTCCGTAGTTTTACCATTTTAAGCTCTATTGCGGAAAAAATTCTGGTACCGGCACATTACCAAAGAAAACTATCCTTCTTCCTGTATCCTTATTATCTAACATCTGTCTTAATATCTTCAATTTTCTATAATTTTTTATAATTGTTTTCTTATATTTAAATATTCTTTTCCTTATAATTATTAGCAATAGAAATGTTTTTTTATTAGTCTTCCAGCATATCGTTGCTAATCCTCTGAGTCGTCTGAAAAGTAGACAACCTTGGCCTCTGCTCAATTCCAGCTGTCAATGAGTAATTGTTTACTAGCAGTCATATCATTTTTTTATTATTATCATTTTTAATTCAATAGTAAATAACAATACATACATATTTAAAATAAAAAATAAAGATATAATAATATAAAGCTTATATTTTCAACTGGATACTAATATAATAATTGAAAGTATCTATAGACAAATAAGTTTCTTTATGGATAGTTTTTTTTTTAAATCTTTTTATTGATATTTAGAATTGTATATTACATATGCATGTAGTAAATGTGTGGATGTGTGTTATCGGGATTAGAATAGGAATCGATTTGAGGGACTAGTCGATTTGAGTGTTTATGAAGCTTATGAAGATGTAGGTATCTCGTTTCACCTAAATCAGCAACATATAGAATATTAAGATCTCTATGGATAAGTTTACTGGTGATAAAGTAAGAAGCACTGAAGATTTTCAAGGATTTTGAATTGTAGGGATCAGATAAGAGAAGGATGGAGTCGTTTAGAATCCAAACCTTTTATGCCATTTTCTAAATTTTACAGGCAAAAAAAAATACAAAATAATAATTTTTGGACAGACGAAAAATATTATCACACTTTTAACCCATATTCAGTATTCTGTACTTGAAGTGGTTTTGATCTTGTGAATTTTCAATTTCAATCCACGTTTGCATAAAGAGAAAATTTCCATTTTGGGTTTGACATAACGGGGTTTGTTTTAAGTTGGCCTTAAGATTTTAGAACTGATGATGAATATTTAACATCCAAATTAGTTTTCAAATTAAAATAATTCCAATAGAAGTGGCAATTTATCCATCAATCCTGATTGTATTGATTCTTCTTTAACATCATGCGTGCCTTAAGTGACAAATATAAAGAACTCACATAATGGAATTGGCAGAAAACAGCGAATGTGTACATAACCGAAATTTTTGTTGTGATTTAGTGGTTTTTGATCTATTGCCTTTAAGCCATAGTTGAATGCTTTAGTTGAAATGCTTTTAAACTTACATTAAAATATATATATATACATACATATATATTTCGAAAAAAAAAGTGGATTTAACGATTCAATTGGAAGGTTTAGTTAAGCTATAAAGCTCAAGTCTGTAGGTCTAATTACTTTCCTGTAAATGAGTCTCTTGTAATTAAATGGGAGTTTTGAACGTTTGTCAAGTATGGATGAAATAGAAATAAATTCTCAAAAAACACATAATGAAATTAACCATACCTTTTTAAAACATTATTTTGTGCTATGAAAATAGTGTAAAATGAATTATGAAAGCAGGCATTGACATTTAAAGCTAGCTGGATGCTCTCCGCTCTCTTTGCACACAAAGGATATCAAACGACATGTCATGTCCATCGTCAGTCAGGAAGTAGTCATACACAATGAATGGTTTTTGTTTTTTTAATGCTATTCAATAACAAAGGTTTTATAAACATACATAGAATTCAATTCTAATTCATTTCATTTTTATTTTTTTATAACAGCATCCTTTACAACTTCATTTCACCGTTTTTCATTATATTATGTTTTAACTTACTCAACAAGGGATGAAAAATACATTACCAAATGATAATTTAATTATACTCTTCATTTTACGAATTTTTATAATACATGTTAAATGTTCTAAAAGTTCTGGGTTTCATTTATTACTCGAGGAATCGCAAATGTAACTAAACCCTTTCCACACACAGAAAATTAAAAGATGCATTGGTATTTGCTAATTCCAAAATGGTAGTTTGTTAGTATATTTGAAAAAGTAAAGAAATAATAATCTTTATTCTGGTATAGCAAAAATTCAGTAGGAAGAACAAAAGAGTATGAGCCATCGCTTGCGTTGTAAAATAAAATGGTGCTATTGTCTGGGTGTATTTGTTTTCGTCACTGCTTCAGTTTTGGCAATTGAAATCCTATTTCTTCATTTTCCAAAAGCGGATACATATTTTAAAAAAATGGAAGTTTGGCTTGCAGTAGCATTACTTGATTTCTTAGGAGAATAGTCTAAAATTAAATTTACCAACGTTGATCTAGTTTTGAAGAATCGCTGTGTTATTAAAGATCAAAAAATATCTTTTCATTATTGGTATGGAGAAGAATAAATGTATTATAGCATAATTTGGCATCACAAAACAATCGCCATCTTCAGCGATATCTATCACTAGGAATCGACTTTATAATCGATTCTCGATACCATCGATACCGATTGTTTTTTTCAAGAATCGGTGGAATCGAGCATCGATATTCGGAATCACCTCATCCCATAATATATATTAGAATAATAAAAAAGGCTTAGCGACCTGAAGGTTCAATGCCGACACCACCAACCTCTTGCAAAACATGTATTGTATTGTTGAAATGTATCTCCTTCCTACCCAAATCAACAAGCCCTGACGCAATCCTCCCATTTATGCCCCGGTCTATACCTTAGATGTTAATCCGAGGGTAAATTTTTATTTTTTATTTTTTTTATTTATTTATTTTTTAAATTTTAACTGTCGGGCTGCTATTACCTGAACTACATATACTGATTAAAAAAATATGTATTTACAGGATTTTGCTAGTTTCTTAATTCAGAGCTGAATTTTCAACAGATCAAAAATTTTGGGGTCTATAGCTTTTTTTTTGTTTATTTTTTTTGTTACGTAAACCATCGTCTTGGCAATAATTCGAGTCGTCTAACGTTTTTTTCACTCCCAAAAAAACGCTCTGTTCTTTATTGTATAAAATTTGTCACTAAGACCTACGGTTTAGGATCTACATTTGTTTGAATGAAAAGTCACAGTTTGCCTACCTTTTTTTTAAGTGAGGGCTTTTTTTTATAACCTGTAGCTCTGTTCTTGTTCGGATCTGAAATTGACGACAGTGTCCTTATTAGAAGCAGTAAAGATAAATGCAGAAGATTGTAGATAGACATATCCATAATCTATTGTTTTCCCAGTCGGGGAGAAATTGAGCTTTTCCGTACGCCTTAGAAAATATAAAAATTATAATAAAATAAATATATTTTTTTCTTGGAACGGTTAATTATAATGTTATGTTATACTTCAATGATGCATTTAGAACGTATAACACAATTTAGGATTTTTAATTGCTCAATAATTTAGTTTAGTGCAGCCTCTGGTGATCGAAATCTTAATATTATTTGAAGTAATTAAAAAAATGATATTTTAATTTATTATTCAATTTACTGTAATTTTCATAATGAATACTTATATTTTAGATTCTCATTCTATCAAAATAAAAATAATTCTGTTCATAATTAGGATATTAAAGATTCAAGTGGCTAGAGTCCAGTCACGTAGTGTATATCAAAGGTCGAGATGTTATAGTCGTTCATGAACGAGTATTAACATTCTTGACCTCTGTAACAGTTCCTGCTGGGCACAGTATAGTAGTACATTAAAAATATAGGTGAATTTACTTGATTATGATTCAACAAGTGCAAAACGTGATCTTTTCATTTTAATTATTTGAATCGTTTCTTTTTATACAACCGTTGAAATAAAAGTAAAAACAATTTTAAATTTTTTAGATTTGTTATAAAAAAAACTCACTTAACTTTTATTTTTGTAACACAACATAACAACAAACAAAAGACAAAGGGAATTCAGGTAGTGAGAAACTATTTTTCTTAATTTATTTTTTAATAAAAGTAAATAAATAAAATAAATAAGTAAATAAATAAATATATTTTCTGCGGATTTAATAGGCATGAGTTTGGCTTATGAATAAATTGCCATATATGGTCCAAAGGCTATCTTCTTTTAAGTCACCACGGAGAACGTGTAACTCTTATAACAATTAAAGCCAATGGTGAAAAAAGGTGTTAATTCGATTTTATTAAAATATTCTGTAGAAGCATTTCGCCATAAGTATTTCAACAGTTTTGTATTATTTCATAACACATAGCACGAAACAACGACGTAACAGTTCTCTATTTTGTCATAACAATATATCAACACTTTTATATCTCCTATTTATTACATCTATAATTTTAACCTCTCTTTACACATAATTATGTAAATTCTTTATATAGCATTATTCCTATTGTTTATTCACCGTATTATATTTCAAAGATCAATTCAAGATCATTTCAAAATTGCCCATTAACCTCATCATTTCTAATTTTTCATTTTCACTCTTTTTTTTTTTTTTTTGTCCTTATTAATCTTTATTCTCAATTGTCAATCGTATAAAATGACAACCAGCAAATTTTATGGCTATGAAAAGTAAAAAGGTTCATTCATGAGAGGTATAATGAGCATTGCCCAGTGGCACCTCCATCTCTCTTGTTAATTATATTCCATTAACAAATGAGATCTCTCATCCAGCTCCTTTTCAACCTTTTAAGGATATTGTTAGACATCATTTGAAAGAATATTGATTTGATTTACGAAAACAAATAATGTAAAACAATTATTGTGTCACTACCATCCATCCCATTTTCATTTAAAGTACGATATTTTGATATAAATTTATGAGTCGAAGGTTTTCGAGATGTAAGTTATTAAAAATCGATAACTATCGAGAAAAAATTTCTTTACCTCACTTTTTGTCAAACATTTGCTTCAAGTGCCTTCCACGGTCGTTTCTCATAAAAAATGACAGAATCAATGTTGTACAGTGGCGCAACCAGGATTACTGTCAGGGTGTGGCTGAGTTTATATAAATATACAGGAAGATTATGGTCTAGTTAAACTAAAACAAGGAAATAGTGACGTTCGGGACACTATAAATGAAAATCATAGTTATCGACTAAAAAAAATTAGTCGTTACGGTCGTCTGGGGGGGCTTTAGCCCCTAAGCTCCCTCCTTGGTTGCGCCAGTGATGTTGTAGAGCTTTAAATTTACTTTAATTTCATATATATGTTTCTGACACATGAACCAAGTGTTTGACATAAAGTGAGGTAAAAATTATTTATCGTATAGTTATAGGTAACAAAAATAAATATCGATATTCAACAACGTATGTCTCAGAAACCGCTGGAAGTTCGGCAAATATGTTTAGAATCAATTTATAGGAAATTTAATTAGCTTTAATCCTTATTTGAAGCATATTTTTCTAGATTCCACCGTTTTCGAGATGTAATAAGAAAAACCAAAAAAAGGGACCTTCTCCTCCCTCCGTAAACTCCCCCCAGGGACGGGGACTGTTTATGAAGTATCAAAAGTGTACCTGAATTATCTTTTAATACTAACCGCAAGTGAGATGTAAGAGGTTGGGTATGAAGTTGATTCGATACATTTTTGACATTTCATAGAATACAATTGAATCAAAATACAAATTTTTAAATTGTGTCACTTTTGAAATACATGTGCGATTTGTAAATTATTTGTGTAAATAATTTAAAATTTAGCCGCCATGTAGTCATTTGTTTCAATAGTGAAATGTTATAGAACTGTTATAAGTGTTTGTTTGTTGTTATCATGGAGTTATATGGAGTGTACTATGGAGAAGCCCTTCCCGTATATTGTTTCGTGAGGGGCGAGACCAAAACACTAACCGGCTACACCCACTATACCCAACTGGCGACTTGCATTCTATATAGCCTAGGGCAATTGAAAGGGTTCGTAATAAATAAAATAAGTAAATCACTAAAGTAAAAAATCACTAACATAAAATAACAGCAGTATAAAGCCTAGGAAGCCAAAATTTGAATTGATAAGAGGTTACTATACTGATACTACGGTGCACTCCAAAATGGCTGCCTGCCCTGGCTATTGAGAGGTAAGCCCCCTCCACTTGTCTATAACTCCATGGTTGTTATGATCGAATTTTTCGTGAGTTACTAATGTGCAATTTGATTATTACTTATTTTCGAAATAATAAAATCTGTTTTTACTTATTTACATATATAATATCTTTAATTCTTATAAACATATCATTATTTATATAATGATCTATAGTTTTATTCGTGAAACATTTAACAAAACAACACTAAAATTACATACTTTGAAACAATAAAATAATTATTAAAAAATTAAATAGGAAAAAAAAATAAACCTCTGCCTTAATAACACATCAATATTTCATAACACATTCTTGAATATCTAATAAGGTAATTTTATTCTATTGGATATGATTGAGGTATTTTTCGAGATGAGTTGTATGCAAATGAGATTGCAAACCTGCACGAATAGCATTTCCTCCTTCTTCGTACAAATGGATGACTTAGCATGTTATTGCTTCCTTCTTATATCTTGTATTCTTCTTATAATATTCCAGAATAATTTATATTTGAATAAACAACATGTTTTTTTTTTATTTTCAACTATATAAAATATATAAATTTATATAATAGCTTAATGCCACATGCACACTTAATGCCAATCATAAGCAATAAATAGATCCTTAAATCCTCCTTGGGCGGGTTCACAATAACAGTCGAACCTCGATATAGCGAATTCCTTGATAAATCGATGTTTTTCTATTCCTCTTTGAATCTGCCTTTCATTCCTATGCTATTTTTACCTCAACATATCGAAGGATTGTAAAAGAAGAACTCGATACATCGAATTTCAGGAGATTGCAAGTCCTGTTGTTGGTTAATAATTTTTTGAATCTAGGAATTGGCCAAGCGTATGAAGAAAAATGAATTACGGCTTGAATAACTTTCCACCAATTCAACTATAGTACGACGTTATGGAAACTGAGCAGGTTAGGAACCTCTGCCAACACACACCACTATTCGATAGTAAAGAGATCAGATTCAGGATGCATATCGTAAGCTAGCGCATTCTCTGGTGGCAGAATTAGCGAAATATGATATTCCGAGACTCCGTAGAATGTTTTATCACGAACAAATCATAAAATCCAACGTAAAACATTTCTACTACCACCCATGCAGACGTTAATTTACAATGTTTTTTATTTTCGTTTTTGCCTCTACCTCAAAGGGTCATTTATGTCAATAATGTTTTAAAAATTGATTATTAATGTTTTTGTATAAAAGCTTGAAGGTTTAAGATGATCTTATGTGTCACCAAAAATCCCAGGCCAAGTTTCTGTTAGCCCCTACTAGTCGAATCGTTTTTAGTTGGCAGCGAATCTTGCAAAATATGCTTAGTTACAATGTAATTTTATGCTTGGTTTTTAAAGTAATGCTATGGTGGGTTTTAAAGCGGTCTAACCACCCTTGGATACTTTCAATCCGTTTTGCTCAATACTTGGGCTATTCCCAATAACTTCAGCTTGAATGATCGTTTCAGAAATAGAGGTTTTTTTGAGCTCGTACTCAACGTATGTTCTGCGTTATCAATTATTTCTATCTGTCGCACAAGGGTTAACGTTTTCGGACTTCTAATGTTTCGATTAACATATGCACATAAGGCAAACATCAAAACAAAACACTAAATGTGACTTTCTTAATTTTCAACATTTCATAAGAGTTCATTCAGAGGGGTAATTCATCTCTTCGCGAAATAAAACATTCAAAGATGCGTTAATGATCCAACAAAAATAATTTAAAATTATAATATCGCTAATACTCCAATATTTACTAGACAAACGTTGAAACCTTCCGATCAATTACAAAAGACTCACTTACATGACAGTAATTAGACTTATTTGGACATGCGGAGTTGAGCAATTAAAGCGGAGTAAACCTTCCAATTCTTCTCGTATTTAATCGTTCCAATCCAAAGTCCTTTGAAAAATCCTCAATGCTCCTTTCTTTGTTAAAAATAAACTTATCGATAGAGATCTTAATGTTCTGTATGTTTCTGATTTCGCCACTAACACCTACTAGTCCCTTGGTTATTCCCGAAAACTCTTCGTCTGAAAAGAAGACAGCCTCGAAAAACTGAACAACTTCAGTTTCATGTTTCTAGAAATCAGTTTTAGACATTTACTAGATGAATATGTTCAATAGAGTTGTAAATATCAATAAAAAATATAATTCATAAAGAAACTCATTTGTACAAAGATACTTCCAATAAACTTATCCATAACGATCTAGATGTCCTACATTGTTGCAGATTTGGCTCAAATAAGATACCTATCCTTCCATGAGGAGCTACATACAGAATCCGCTAGTCTCCCATCTTTCTTCTCGCTCGATTTCCGATAGCCCTCCTAGGTGTCTGAAAAGAAGAAGGCATTCTAATATAAATTTTTTATTGTAGTGTTACTAGTGACTAGTTCTTCACAAGTTACTGACAGGTCATTGAAATCAGTTTACCGCACATTTACTTAATGTATAAAATGTATACAGTTGTAAATTGTATATTGAAATAAGAAGCATTATTATTCATTTTTTCATTTTTATTTTTTTTTAGATGCCACGTTGCCACCAGCGGCCACCGAATCAGACCCGGGCAGATCTACAAAGTCCCTGTCCTTCTGTGTGGCGAAGACAAAGTATCGTTAAGAGTTACAATCGTGTCTTCCGACAGCGTGGTTACAGAGGTGAAGACGATCCTGCCGCCTGGGTTCCACATCCTTATACTTCAGGTACAGGAGATAGCTTCTTTGTTTGAATATCGTAGAGATTTATCAAGTGTATTAAATTCACATTTGTTTTTTTCATTTAATTTACATTATAACTTGAGACAAGTCGATTCTTGAAGTAAGAATCGTTATCGAGAATCGAGAATCCAAATTCGATTCCTAGGAACCAATCTATACTGCTGATGTCGACTATTTTTTATCATGCGATTATTATAGGAGAGTAGGGTAATATGGCTGATCTAAGGGAGAATGGTCATGGCATCGAAACTTTATCAATTACTTACTCTTCAAAAGTTACTTGAAATATAATTTTTGTAGTCATAACTAAGAATCATGCATGTCAAACTAATAGTTTTTCCAAATTTTCCGGGTCTAATCTTTGCGTCATATAACCCCATGGTGCAGGTAATATGACGCAGGGAGAAAACGTGACAGCCCACTGCGCGCAACACTCGGGAAATCAGTACTAAAAATGCGGAATGTCCATACCGTCCGACCGTGCAAACCCAGCCCAGTGCACGCTAGGCTTAAGGAAAATATTCAAAAAAAGTTTAATTTCATTTCTTATCATTTAAACGCGTGAGGTACAATATGAAACACGTACCATATCACCCTATCGGTTCTGCATCATATTCACCGATTTGACTTGATGGAGAAAGATTTGAAAACCCCAAGGAAGTAAAAAGCTAAGGTACATGTGAATAACACTAAAAGGTCGGAAAACAAATGCATAACTTGCCCTAAAACTTCAATTTGTTAAATCATAGCGTCAAGTAGTCAAAACAGAACCATTTTCTTGTGAGAAAATAAATACGGTACCAATGCACTTAATGTTTTCACATAAATGAGCGAGACAGCACACGAGAGGAGGAGAAATGTTTTTGTCCATGAAACATGTTGTTGGTGACTAGGTGGCATCACCTTTCTGGTTGCTTTAAATATCACAGTTACCCCCAGGCAGCCTTGCGTCATATTACCCTACTCTTCCCTCTACATTATTTTACATAAATTATTTTAGGTAATGGTAAAAAAAAAGAAAAGATATGTTTACATTGGTGACGTATCGGTAACAAATTTTCTCGATTCTCGATACTACCGTTACCGAAAAATTTACCGACACCTTGGGTTAAAAATTCTTTGTAATTACAAAAATATTCCCTATAGAGATAAAAAAGCAAACGAAATCTATCAATAAAACAATAATTATTCATGAAACAAATTATTTTTAAAGAAGATAAATATTCCACTGGTTCTGGGTTTCATTTATTTTAAGGAATCACAAATCTTACTGAATCTTTTCACAAAACACTGGAAGTGAAATCGGATTACGATTTCAAAATGGCGAAGCTGAAGTACTAACACAATAAATGCTGCCAGACAAATGCACTATTTTGTTATAAATTTTTGATATCTAATGGTATTGGCACAATTACACTATTAAAACATCCAGAAAAATATCAATGCATCCTTTCAACCACAATATTTAATCAAAAATTTTAGTATCATTTGCGATTCTATTAATTGTGCATAAAACTCAGAACCTCTAGAATATTTTAGATATCGGTATTTCGAGAATCGATGTTTGGTATATTTAGTGGTATCGAGAATCGAAAAAAATTGGCACATTACTAATTATAACATTTATATACCAAGATTACAAAACCTATTAGATGCTTGCAATTTTCATAGCCAACGATCTTGGAACGGTCACACTGGTTGTTACATGATCCTTCGGTACCGCAAGTACTGCAAGATGAACTTGGATAACGTGTTATTTTATATGTGACAAAAAGTATCAATCACAGTTGAATAACAAGAATAACTCGGATCTGATGTCATTAGGGCTGTGTCGGATATATATATATATATATTGAGTAAATATTGCAATCTTGCTCAAGTGAGGACAATTACGTAGCATGGATTGTATAGGATCTATTCACATAATATCCAATAAGAAAGTGAAAAAACATATTAAAAAGTGCAAAATTATTTTTCGTATTCTGGTTGTGCTAGTTTTTCCAAAATTAAACACCACAACAAATCACTTAGAGTTCAAAATTATTTTTTTTTTATTCATCTATTTATTGAAATTTAAAATTTAAAAAAAAAAAAAAATCGGAGGCATTGAATACTGAGATGGACAAATTAAAAAAATGTTACAAGATAAAGCGAAGTTATTTAGTAACTGATGCGCGCCTCCCCATATAACTAGAAAAACAAGCTATATATATATATATATATATATATATACCATTATAAAATAATATTTATATAATAACATGTCGGATATATATATATATATATTGAGTAAATATTGCAATCTTGCTCAAGTGAGGACAATTACGTAGCATGGATTGTAAGGAATCTATTCACATAATATGTCCAATAAGAAAGAAATGAAAAAAAATATTAAAAAGTGCAAAATTATTTTTCGTATTCTGGTTGTGCTAGTCAAATATTAAACACCAACAAATCACTTAGGTTCAAAATTATTTTATTTTTTTATTCATCTATTTATTGAAATTTAAAATTAAAAAAAAAAAAAAAATCTAGTAAATGTGATTATAATAACATGTCAAATACTTGAAGCAACTACCGATTGGAAGCACCTTGATAAAAGTTTCGTATAATGTTTAACTAAGCTATCTAAATAAAAATTGTATATAAAAAAATTTGTTTAGAATATCATTGGAAGTGAAATTAAGAAAAAGAATACTCCGGTAACATTAGTTTTCGAGCTGTAAGCATATAACCAGAGTGATGTTTTTGTAATATTGCTGGAGGGTGGGAAAAAAGCAAGAGGAATGGGGGTCGGGATGTTGAGTGTTTTTTGTGTTTACTTTATTTACTAACACCCTACATAAATTCAGCTTTCCCCTAATTAGTTGCGACAAAGCATATTTTTTTTACCTTCATAGACTGGGCTAGAATTGGTAGCAAGTTTAGAGAATAGTAGATTTCAATGGTTATGGAGTTTACTATGAAAGTATATAGAAATAGCTGGTTTGGTTTATATCACCTACATATGGGACATTAAGATCTCTATGGATAAAGATAAAAAAGCATTAAGGTTTTTGGATTGCAATTAAATGGTTCAGTGAAGCCCCCAGATTTCAATTTCGTATGTCCAAATAGGTCTAATTACAGTCTTGTATATTTTTTTAATTAATCGGTATCTTGGGGGAGTTTGTCTGGTAAATGTTAGAGAATTGGAAAACGACAAGCAGTGCTTTTTTTTTTTTTTTTTTTTTTTTTTTTTTTTTTTTTTTTTTTTTTTTTTTTTTTTTTTTTTTTTTTTTTTTTTTTTTTTTTTTAACTCTCTTCTAGGAAAATTATTGCGGAATAAATTATCTCCTTTTACAACCACTGCTCTTAAAACAATAATTCCGTCCTTTTTTTTTTTTTTTTTTTTTTTTTTTCTTTTTTATCATCGATATATTTTTCAATTTTTTTATTTTAACTAGCTTGTTACTTTTCTTTCTCATTACTTCTTGTTCATATAAATTCTATTTTCTTATTCATTTTCTTTCTTACACATTTATTTTCTGGCTCTGATGGTCTTTATAGTATGGATCGAAACGTTCGCATACAAAAACAAAAACGTGAATTGGACGATTTTTCTATCTTATTTTTTTAAAATTTGTTTATAGGGGCTTAACGTCCTTATCTACTCCAACTATGGCAGGAAGGCAATTGTAAACAGTAGGGTTGTCCTACAGGTTAACAAACTAATCTAGCCAGAGTTGGCAGGCTGATATTCATTTCATAAGAACACCACGAAATAAACATCAAACGACCCTAAAAGGAATTGAACCCAAGACCTTTGAACTAAGTACTCTAAGACCCTTGCCCCAAAGAGCTTGGCATTCAAGGCAATTACTTTTTTTTAATTTATATAAGCAAGACTGATCCTTACAAATATTTATAATTATAGAAATGAGAATATAAAATCAATTATTTTATCTTGCCATGTTTCTGGGTTTCCCTTTGAACTTTTCCTTAAAACTATCATAAAAAATATTATAAATTCGAACCTTGCGAATATTGCGAATTCCTTGATAAATCCAAGTTTTTCGATTCACCTTGAATCTGCTTATCATTCTTATATTATTTTTACCTCGACATATCGAAGGATTGTATAAGAAGACCTTGATATATCGAATTTCCGAAGATTTTATCGGAAAACCTGTACATATCCTAGTCGACTTGTTAAATTAGTAGGGTTTGGACTGAACAAATTTCGTTCTTCGAAGGATTATCGTTTTCAGAACGGTCTTTTTTCTCAAGTAAGCCTGTAACTCCCCACCCCCACTCAAATTTGTTTCCAGTTTGTTTCAGTTTCTAATAAATCACTTTTGTGCTGTACGTTTCGTCTTCTGTTGTTCGTTAATAATTTTTTGATTCTCGAGAATGACAAAGCGTAAAACCTTTCGGATGAAGAAAAAATGAACGTTATTCAAGCCGTAAATGAAAAAAGTGCTATATTGCGAAATTGTTTAGAATACCAGTGAAAACTCTATCCACAATTCGGAAAAATGAGTCAAAATATAAAAATCAAGCTTTTTTGTCGGATCCCATGTCATCCGACAAAAAAGCTTGATTTTTATCAAGCCCACATGTGAAACAGAAACGCCTAAGCCATTACAGAAGACTGAGACTTTTATATCTAATTCTACATAAACGATCAAAATTGAAAAAGACGCAAATACTAAATACTTATACTTACTTGGTAAAATCTCTATGTACGTACACCTCACAGATTTAGGAAATAGCTAAAAGAACACACATCCAAAAAATACAGACTTTCCAGTAAAACACTTTAAGACTCATTACACAATCACCCTGGTATGTCAATAACAAAACATTACACACCGACACACATATCCAAGGTAGAAAATCACATCCAAACTTTATACAAAAGACTTCACAACAAACTTCACGGACATATCAATAATTTAATACAAAGTATGGCCTCCATAAGCTTGCCAGATAATACCCAAAGGAGACTTAAAAGGAGATGGTTGAGGGATCTACTCCGTTAAAACCGATTAAATATCACGTTCATGTTAGGGGTAAGTACCGTTGTGTGCTGTCCTCCCTCATGCCTGACATGCCTATTATCTTGTATATTACAATTATCACATCTGCTTGTTGTCACATGATAAGTGACAGGGGTGGATTAAAAATTAAAGAGAAAAAAAAAAACTTTTTTGTCATCGAAGAGGTTTAAGCAGTGCCATGACAAAAACCAATTGTAAATAATGGTTGTACAACTGTATATTTCAATAAAATATGTATATATTTTCTATAGTCACATCCATACTGTTATATAAAACGAGAAGCCATTTTTCGTTTGTGATCACTAACCACGAAAACTACTGAACGAATCTGTACCAAATGTTAACCACGTCATCTTTATAGTTCCAGGAAGGTTTAGCAATAATATAATTTACACATTTTCAATTAAATTGTTGTTAAAAAAAAGATAGCTATGTAGTGCACAGTGAAGTTCGAAAATTGACCGATAGGTGGCAAGCGCCATTCAAGAGATATTATAAAGATTAAGTGTTATACAGAGCTAGAAATTGATAATAAAATTCACATGTATCCAAATTAAATACAAAAAAGCTACAAATATGTGGCGAACATGAGGATCCCGGTGAAGTTTGATAATTGTTCGATATGTGATTAGCACTATTCGGCAATAGAATGTACAATGGTAAAACTATTAAACTAATCCATTCCTTATTTTATATACATCATTTCCATAGTTCTAAGAAGGTTTATCAATAATACAATTTACAATGTTGACTGGCAGAAACATGGTTTTCCACACTGTCATATTCTTTTATGGTTAGAAATTAAAATCCAACCAGATGAAATCAATAAAATGATTTCTGCCGAATAATAAACATTATTACTAAAAGAAAATGCAGATCCTTTTTGATATTGTGTGTAAAAAATATGATTCATGGACCTTAAGTAAGCACTGATAAATCAATCCATTATCTGTAATAGTTCTTTTAAAGTCTCTGTCCATCTGGATTACCAACTCATACATTAAAATAAGAAATTGGATGTATAATTCTGTTCTTATGTAATTTTCAAACAATTAATGCAATTTTAACCTGATTAAAAATTATTTATATGGATAAAAATATAATTGAAGAAATAACGCTCAATTGCTTACTTCAATACAAAAATTTTATTAATAAAAAAAACAATACTTCAATTATTAGTTAAAATAATTTAAGTGCATTACTTATGAGTGCGGGCGAAGTCGCAACTTCACCCGCTCTCATAAGTTGTGCAAATTATGTTATTATGAAGGTTCCGTGTATGTTTTATGTTTATCATTTATTAATTTATGTATATTTTACAGGTGCCTGATTCTATAATGAACAGTAGTTACGGAATCGTTGTGGAGGGAAAAGAACTTCATTCTAACTTGAGGTTTAAAAATCAAGCACCTTTGGAATTCTCCCCAAACTTTCTCTCCATCGTTATCCAATCCAGCAGGCCGATATACAGGTCTTCCCAGACAAGTAAGTTATGTTATTTTACTTTTAATTATTTTTCCATCGTATCCATTGTACTTTTAATGAATTATTTTCGCACTTGTTATATTTGGGAAAATATTCTTATAATCTTTAAAGAAACCATCTAGTTTATAGTTTACAAAGTCTAACACTGAACCATGAAATGTCAATATATGAACTGAAATATACGATTAGCCTCGATATCTAGATCAGATTATTAAAAATATTTAATAATCTTGTTTTAGTAGAAATCTGGTGAAATATGAAATGAAATGAAAAAATAAACTTTATTCTGGGACTTACTGTCCCCTAAGAATAAAAAATAATGCACAGTTAAAAGTACAATTGTCTGGCATATTATTTACAAATTAGATGCTACAGTAATTTTAGCACACATTTTTTACAGGAAAAAAAAAATTAAATTAAATTAAAAAAAAATAAAAATAAATAAATATAAGGAATAATAATTATAAAATAAAATACAATCGTATATATATATGAACACCTAAAAGAAATAAAGAGAAAAAAAAAAGGTAATTCTAAGTATTCATTTGATTATTGACATATCTGCAGAAGATTGATTGCCTAAAAGGTACAGGAATAAATTATTTTTAAAGGAAGTTATGGAAGCTGCTTAACGTAGAGAAGTGGGTAGGGAATTCCAGAAAGAGGTAGCACGAATGATGAAGGATTTGTCAAAGGAAGCGGTTTTATGTGTGGGGATATATAGGTTGAAAGGTTGGGATCTTGTGTTTAGGAGGTGGATAGAAGAACGCAGAGTTAATAAATCAAGAATATAGGAAGGGTTTTTGGTTTTTTGGACATTGGAATAGGAAAGTACCCAGAAAGTATTGCCCTCGGAATTTAGGAAATAGCCACCCAAGCTCAGAATACCGGCAAGTAACGTGTGACCGCCTGGGGATTCCGAAGATAAATCTAATGAAACAGTTCATCAGTCTCCTCAGCTTCATCCCGAGATCAAGCTGTCAGTCCCCCATAAACCAAGCAAAAGTAATCAAAGCAAGGGAAAACAAGAGAAGACACTAGAAGTTGACAGGTACTCAGGGAAAAGGAATCTCGAGATCTATACAGTTCTTTAAGGATTATGATGGATTTTTTGGAAATTTGGGCGATATATGTTTTTAGATGGTGAAATAGTTTCTTTAGGCATTAACTGGTAATGATTACATAATATGACCTCAAGTGAGATATAGTTGATTAGTGGTTGGCAATACTAGCCTGATCAGATGATATTAGTTTTGCTTGAGGAAGGTTATGTTTTGGTCTTAGAGGTTTGGTTTGATTACACTTTTCTACAAAATCTAACTTTTTGTGTGCCTTTAAAATAAATGCTATATTTGTATACTAATTTGGGGTCACTGAATATGAAAATACAAATATTTATTTAAAGTTAGCCCTTATTTAAAAAATAAGTATAAAACAAAATCTTGTCTTTAGTAAAAATGCCAAAGAATAAATATAATTTATTGTAAAAAAAAAAAAAAATAAATAATAATAAATAAAAAAATAATGAATACCATATTTAATTTTTAATTTTACTTTTGACATGAAATTATTAATTTTAAAATATTTATTCTGTTTTATCAAGAATTTATCTTCTTTCTCGCTCATCTTTTATAATAAGTTTCAGAGGTGCTTCTAATCAAGTCCCAGCAGTAGTCCGTCAGCATTAAAGATTTCCTTCAATGCCTTGGTATCTATTTTCCATTGTTGATACGTCTTGGTGGACTCGTTCTCCATGGTTGTCCATTGTTTCTTCATGCCCAGATGGGAGTGAAGAAATGAATTTGGAGGGACTTATTGAAACCTAGCTGTTGATACTTTTGTAGGAGATTGTTCACAAGTTCAACATAATTTTCATTTCTCCTATTACCAAAAAAACCTTGAACGACTGTCCTGAAAGACTCTCACTCATCTTTTTCAAAGCCCTGCAAAAAAGTTTTGCTCCTTTAGAATCTCTATAATTTGAAGGCCAATAAAGATTTCTGCTTTTACTTTGACGGCGCTTAGATGAGGAAATTTACCTCGCAGATATTTGAATGCCGGTCCATCGTTGATAGGATCCTTGACTCTTTATAGAAGTTCTTTATTAGTCCTTGCTTAATATGTAAAGGTGGTAGATAATTAGTTAAACAAGTACTGCAACTAAAATATGTTACTCAAAATTTGTCTTGGTTTTTAATTCTTATTCCAAAATAATGGAAGTAAGCAGTTTCTAGACGCTGAAGTATTGGACATTTTTGGCAACTCAGATCCACGTTACTAGATATATCGCAACAATTGTTTGCTCTATTAATACAATACGTGACTTAATGAAAGTTTTAGAATTTTCACCAAAAATATGCCGAAAATATTAAGAATTCTAATGAAACACGACTTTTAAATGGCAAAACAAAGCACACGCTGCCTTAGGAACAACAAACAAATAATTAACAACGATGTTTGTATTAGTGATTCCTTAAAACATTGAACTCACATAATAAATATGATAAATCTATGAAGCTACCCGCCATTATATTAAATTTGACATAAATATACAAAAAGAGCTAACTACCAATTTTAAGTTCCAAATTTAGATTCAGTGAATAAAATACTAAAGATATAGTACCTTTTCACGTAAAAGGCAATTTTTATGTAGACCTGTGTTATTTTTCTGTGAGATAAATAAATAGTATTTTATGTTTATCGATGTGTTTTATTCCTAAATTTGGAATATAACACATCTGGTGACAAAGAAATCATGTAAAGATTCTCAAATTCGTTTTTGTTGTCAGTCAGAACCTACCCGACGGTTTTCCTTAAAGCCATAGAAACACGTAAGTCAGAACTGCCAGAGAGATTTTACCACATAAAGAATGGAATGTCTAAAATTCAAGAGCTGCGTCCAAAACAAGTCGCGTCAAAAATAAAAACTACTACCTCTAATGTATAAATAAAAAGTGTATGTATAATCTGAGCGCTGGCTGATGGCACTTGGGAAAATTGGTGAGTGGGAGGTGTGGCTGATCAGGGCCAATAGGAGTGGTGCAGGGTTGCCAATTTTCTTCCCACCTATCTTGAGACGTTCATTACAGTTCTGCCTCTCTTTTTTGTTTAAATTTTAGGTTTGTGTATTATAAAACAGGCCACATTGAGATTGACAGGGTAAATTACACTATTTATTATTAAAAAAACATTGACACTTTTTTTATTTCGGATAGAAAAAAAATGCTTTTTTTTATGGGACTTGATCCTTTAAGAATAACAATTATGAATAGAAAAAAACAAAATCTCTCTGGCTATAAGACCATTTGTGTATACACAAATAATACAATATATACAAATATATAATATATACATATATTATATTCCTAATTAACAACTTAAAAAAATCATTAAGAGAAAAAAAATGCATTGGTTTGAGATAGGACAAAATATTAAAAATTTAGTTATTAGATGAACAATGTTATGTTATGTTATTTCTTGTTGCGTGCCAATGCCAGTGCCACAAATCTGCATAAATAGATTATTTTTTCTTTAGGATAATTTTTTAATTTTTAAATAATTTTAATATTTTTTAATTTTAATTGTTTCGGGTTTTTTCTTTACAATCAGTAATTTGTCATTTTCGATAATCCCCCACTCTTCTGGTCTCATATGTTTTAGATTATCGAAACTATTGAATTTTAAGTAATTTCTCATTTTTTAAAAATAATATTTTGTTATTTACGATAAATCGAACAAACTTTTTAGTACGACTTTTTTTCCAGTAAGGTTCAGAATATTGGTGTTGAACACAGAACTGCAAGCTTTCGACAGCGCTGTAGAAGTGCATATAGTTGTAAGTTGACCCAGTTTCAATAACAATTTAATAATTACAGCTTTATAACAATTTTAAATATCAATGAATTTTCAGTTCTTATTTTTTAATATCTTCTGATTTTCAGGACCCTGATGATTTTATAATGCGGAGATGGCTCTCAGTGTATACCAACAATGGTATTATTGCACACATATAATACAATAATCCCTCAATATTCCCAAATTTCAGCTATCAAAATTGTTTTTATTTACGAATAAAACAAAACATTTTTTTTGTTTTATTGCATTATTTATTATTATTATTGACATTTTACAGGAAGAAATTAAAACGCAATTCCCTTAGTATTACCACGCGAAGATAGACCCAACATTCGCCTGATTTTCCTGCGACAAATGCAAATATTGAGGGATTACTATTTATGAGTTTTTATGCAAATATCTTTATCAATCACGATCAGTCATTTAACTATGTTTTCAGGAATCGCAAGCCTAAAGTTTAAACTTCCGAGTCTCGCAAAGGAGGGATATTGGAAGATCAGGATCAAAACAGGGGAACAAATCGAAGAATTAAAAATCAAAGTTGAAAATTATTTCGAACCGTTATTTGAGGTATAGAGTAGTTAAATTACATATATTGTAAGGCTAGCGCACACTACTGACGGAGCGGAGAGGAGCGCTTTGGAGCAGATATTTGGCTAACATTAGTTAGATAGGAGAATGCGCTCCACTGCGAGCCAAAATCACTATATATTGCACACTTGCACTTCTTCTAACTAACCAACGTAACTTATCGAGTCGGGACATCTATTCCAATCAGACAGTGGTGTGCGCAAGCCTTTGGATTTGCAATTTTTTTGGTTTTTTAAACATAATAATTTTATTTACAACTGTACAACATTTGTAACCTAATAGCGAATGTGATTATCTTGATTAGATAATTAATTTTAAGTTATATAAAAAATAATTATGGAGATAGCAATGCATCCACCAAAAGCTGTCCTTCGTTCAACTACGAGTACTTCACTTCTGGTACCATATTTCTTTAATTTATTTCTCATAATTAACCCTTCTTTAGTGTTTACGCAATTCAATCGGCTGTAAAATAAAGATGACAGTTACAACGATTTCTCCTATCGAGAAGGTAACAGTGATTATCATTTTTATATTTTGACGATAAATCGAGAAAAACATGAAATCATTTAAAAAAGTTATATTAATAATTAATAGATTAATAATTTTACGACTTATTTCCAACCAGATATTGGAGTCCCCGTCCTCGCTTGCTCTCTTCCTGTTAGTAAAAAGGGAGGTTTTCGGGATTGGAGGGAAAATATTGGTGACCCCTTTTATCTCTCCGTTGACAGACACCGCTTCGTCCAGGAGCTCCGAAAGATAGTTGACTGCTTTCTCTATTTCTCTATCTCTATTAAAAAAAAAAAATCAGATAACTGGAATTCGACAATAATTGGTCCTTACATTGTCGTTATTCGACTAATTTGGTGCATTCGACTACAACTGTTGCACACAGCTGGATAAAGACGTACACCTAGACCATAGGACACCACTAATTCCTAGATAAGGAGTTTCCTTTTCCAGCTCAACAGATGGCGTAGTTGGTACAATTTCTAAAGTATGAATTATATTTATTTAATTTTCAATAAAAAAAGATTTAAAAAAATAGCTCAACCACTTAGTACATAATAATCATCCGCTCTACCAAATTCAAACCATTTTTTTTTTGTTTATTAATTTAAGAAACTATTAGTTTATAATTTAATAACTTATTTCCGCACTTCATGTTATAAGTTTTTATATTCCTTCAGATTTATACAACATCTTAAAATATTGTCCCAAGAATTCTTAGATTGAATCATGGGAAGAAACTCAGGTAAATAATAAATTTAAAATTATTAAAAGCGACATCAAACAATAAAATACATCCCACAAAAAAAACAAAATAAAAGAAAAGAAGAGAAGTAGGAATAGCCATACTCGTCTTACCCCTTTTCTGTACAAGCATACATATTTTAAAATATTTAAATTGACTGTTGTTGTTTTTTTTATTAGTATAAAATTGAGTAAATCTATAAATAAAATATTTCATTTTTTACAAACATTCATAGAACTAAGAAAATGATTTATTTAAAATTTGGAATAGATTGGTTCAGTAGTTTTACCATTGTACATTATATAGCTGAATGGTGCTATTAACGTATCGGCCAATTTTCAAACTTCACTTGGATCCTCATGTTACACCTCATATTTATAGCTTGTTTATATTTTATTTGAATATAATTAAATTTCCTTATCAATTTCAAGCTCTATACAACGTACCATTTGTAACCTCTCATGTAGAATGGCACACGTCCATTTATCGGTCGATTTTCAAACTTCACTATGCACCACATACGTATCGCTTTTTTGACAACAATTTAATTAAAATATGTAAATTTTATTATTGCTAAACCTTCTTTGAACTATGAGGATGATGTAGTTGAAATTTGGTAAACATTAGTTCAGTAGTTTTCACGGTTAGTGATCGCAAATTAAAAATGGCTTTATTTTCATATAATAGTATAGATCTATATTAGATACATAGAACTTTAGTAAATTATAAAACTACGTATAGAGCTAGAATGGCAATATATTTATAGTTCCCAAGGCAAACCATTGTTAAATACAACTGCCATCGTTATTTTGTTTTCCTCTGTATGCAAGCGAAGTTAAATAATAACCAATTAATGAAATATTCTTCTTTTTTTTCTTGGCTTTTTTCCAATTACCTGGATCGTGCTCTTCTGTGGTATTTTGTTTATTATTTATAACAATTTGTTCCTTTGCTTTTTCCTTCTTCTTTTTTTCTAACTGATGCTACGCACATTGAGAGGATACGTTTTAAAGTATCATCATATCCCAATACAATTGTATTATAGGATATGATTATTTTTGTGATCAATGTGAAGATGAGATGTCCAACATATCCTTTATTTTTTCGACATGTGGTTATATATTTTGGTCCATCTTTATTTTATTTTTTTATCTTCTTACAAGTTTATCCCACGAAATGAATCTTTATCTTCCCACCCAGGCCAGTATAGGACTTCAATGGAAGTCTTAGGCTTAAAAAAAAAAAAAAAAGAGTAGAGAACAGGCCCAAAACTGGTCATCTTAAACTCAGATTTTCAATTATCTATTAAAACAATTAGAATTAGCTTCTCGATAACGATAGTTTGTCATCGTTTTTACCGAGGAACCCCATTTTTCTGTAGTATATCTGTGGAATGCCTTCATTGCGTGCGAATGATTTCCTGGAGAGAATAGAGTCATGTAAATGAACGTACCTTTTTTGGTACTAGGCCCTTCATGATAGGTATGTACCGCTGTTTCCATTACATTGGCGATGGAACTTATTCATTTTCCAATTAAAAATGTTTTTATTTTATTTTGGCACAGCCTTTTCCATTTACACGCCTCAGTTATAGGATGGTAATTTCTCAACCATGTCTCGCTAATTTTATTATCTGAAGTTGCGATCGGAATTTGATAACAGTATTTTCCCTTTTTCCAAACCAAAATTCCTAATCAGTCTTTTGGTAAACTATATCTGCCATCGATATTTTTTAAATTTAGGGTAAGTTTACCGGCTTTTTTAAATTTTATTTTATGTGTATTTATGCAATGGATATAATACTGCTTTTGGAATATAACAGCTGCATATATCCGCTCGTTCAAAAGAAGACAAATCTTCAACGGGTTCTTTTTATGGAGATTGTAGTCCAGCCAAATCAGGATTTTTTTTTTTTGCTGCATTAGTTAAGGTAGTCCCAATATTTTTTAAGCATCTGACATTATGATTCACTCGAAGAAATGTTAGCTAACCCATTCCGACTGTGGTACCTGAAAACTTCGGGTCTTTATTAGGTTATGTTCTGGTACCTTACCACAACACCAACATGACAACAATTAGATATACATTAATGAATACAGCAGAACCTATTTTTTAGGTGTAATTTACCATGTCATTAAGATATGTTGCGGATCCCCCAATCAGGAGAGCGAGCTAAAAAATGGTACCACTTGTTATATCTGTTATTTATCAAATTAGTTATTGTTATTTACTGTTTTGAATTGGTCACCTAGGAACCAAAAACCTTACCATTACCATCCCTTCTGTTTTGTAGTATTATTTTTAATTCAGTTTCTGTATTAAGTGATTGTGCGAACAAATGAATGATTGTTGTTTATATACCAATTTGTTTATATTCTCGAAAATAGAAGTATTGGGTTGTTTCACATGAAATGTCCGTTTTCAAGGTAAAGGGATTTTAGTAAAAATACAATATGAAAACAATATAATTTTATTCGAAGTATTTACCTTCTTTTTCTACACATTTTTCCCAACGTGACAACAACTTTTTTATCCCGGATTTGAAAAACTCTGAGCTTTGAAGTGAAACAAAATCTGAAAACGCACTTTTGATTTCAGCATCATTTGCAAAAAATTTTCCTCTGCAGAAGTTGTCTAAATTCCTGAAAAGGTGATAATCTGTTGGAGACAAGTCGGGAGAATATGGTGGGTGCGGAAGAACTTCGTACCCCAGCTCTTTCAATTTATGCATGGTAAGTTTTGAAACGTGGGGTCTAGCGTTGTCGTGTAGGAGTATAGGGCCCTTCCGATTTACCAATCCAGGTTGTTTTTTCAATAATTTTTCAATTTCATTGCAGTAGGTTGTAGAGGTAATGGTCTCACCTCTAGGCAAAAAGGAATAATGTATGATTCCAGCCATGGACCACCATACTGTAACCATCAATTTTTTCGGGTGCAAATTTGGTTTTGGCATTTGTCCTGGGCTTTCGTCGATGTCTAACCACTGCCCTGACCGACGCTGATTGTCATAAGCAATCCAGCTGCCGAACGACCTAGTTTAAACTCATAAAAAAATATTACACGAAAATCGCGTGTTTCCATGTTCATATTTGAAGTTATACTAAACAGTGTGTAATTGATTGGGAAGCTAATGTTTATAAAAGAAAAGTAGAGGATTAGACTCGCAAAATCCTCTATGTATTTCAAATATTATAAAATCGGACATTTCATGTGAAACAACCCAATAGAACACCACTATCAATGCTAGAGCAAGCCGTCTCTACTATCAGGAACGTAATGCTATATTGATAATATTTATAGATGTTGACATTATTCCATAATTAATTTCAATGTTAGACATTGAGAAATATTACCATTTTAGATAATTCTATTCTTTGAGATTATCACTGATCATTGAAATTATTGCTGCTGTATGTAGATCACAAGATATAAACAAACCTTTAATAGGGCCTTTTTGGTGGGCTTTCATCTGCAAAGTTGAATAAACGTGGCAATAGAAGGTATTAACAGTGAACGTATTTGCAATTTGTATAAAAGTAACCTATTCGGGAGGTAAAACCAGTGTTGGCAACATTATAACATTTGTTTACATGTATTCAAAAAATAAATTTCTTAAAAATCGTTAAGAGGTATTGCATCGGAAATTATAGGATTTGGGAATACTATCCAAGTGTAACATCCTGATGAGCTGTAGCTGTCATCTGTAGAACTTACTGTAAGATACTGGAGAGTAAACACTTGTATCGGTACTCTTGTGGCTATAACTCCAAATCTATTTGTTCGATCCAAAATTTCTTTTTTTCATTTTAAAGTGGGTTGAATTTACTATTAGACTCTGTGTATGAAGTTTTATCAAGTCCCTTAAAATACACATGCTAGCACGCTAAAACCCGAACTGTTGTGAAATCCAATTTTTTAAAATACATTTTTCGCTATAGCTCCGTATATATTTGTCCGATCACAAATTTATTTTTCTATCTTAAATCTAGTTAAATTTAAAATATGTAATTTAAATTAAATCCCATGAAACAACCACTCCAGCTCACTGAACATGCCAATATTGTCATATTTTACCGATACAAACACATTTAGCTCGCTGGCGTTGGTATTCCACAAGATTTAATCACAGTTTTATGTATGAAATTTAATAATAAATTTAACCAGCTTTAAGATTGAAAAATGAAATTTGGGATCGGACAAATAGAATCGGAGTTATAACCAAAAGAGTACGAATAAACGTGTTTTCACGGAGAAGTGGCGCAAGTTAGCCAATCACTACAATGTTTTCAAGGCGATAACTTCGCGAAAAATGGTATGATTTTGGTATGGTTTTATTTTTTTTATTTCGTACGTACTAATCCTGCTAAAATTACTATATAAAGACATTCAACGAAAAACCTTCGTTGTCTTGTTATAAGTAAAAAAAACAGACAATAACCTCTATTTTGAGGTTTTTTTTTTTTTTTTTTTTTTTTTTTTTTTTTTTTTTTTTTTTTTTTTTTTTTTTGCGATTTTGGGTATGAAGCCGTGGTAGCATACTTCAGATTCGTATTCAGCATCCCAAAAAACATTAGGAAGAAACAAAGTTCAGCAGTCATTTCCTAAAAACGAATTTCTGGAACCTTATTTTGCTTGCTACTGCCATCTTGACAGTGTTTGGAAACGGCAGCAGTGGTTTTTCTTACACAAAAATTGACGATCTTTCAGATAAACATTGATTTTTTTGGGAGGGAAACCTATCTTGATAGGTCGTCGGCTCCTGTACTAAAAGGAGTTAATATCCTTAACGCAATTGTCGTCTTGCTGACCATGTGTCCTCTGCTCTGGAAAGAAAGCAATACTGCTCGGGTGCCTTTCTGGACATTGCTCAAGCTTTTGACCGGGTTTGGCACACCGGGCTGCTTTTTAAACTTAAGAACCTACTACCACAAACCCTCTACCTCATCCTTCATTCCTATCTTACAAATCGCTCCTTCGGAGTCCGATGCGGCTCTAAATTTTCCAACTGCTATCCTATCCGAGCTGGAGTTCCTCAAGGCAGCGTTTTGGGTCCTGTCCTTTACATTCTCTTCACTGCTGACGTTCCTACCACTCCTGGCACGTTCCTTGCAGCCTTCACTGATGATACAGCGATACTATCATCACATAATGATCCCAAAACAGCCTCTTCTAACCTACAAAATCACCTCTCAATGATTGAACTATGGTGCAACAGATGGAGAATAAAAGTCAATGAATCCAAATGCACCCACGTGACTTTTACTCTACGTCGTAGTTCCTGCAGAACTATCCTATTCAATAAGATCCCATTACCCAGATCTAATACAGTGCGATGTCTTGGTTTCGACAAAAGACTCACTTGGAACCCACATACTAGACTTAAAAGACAAGAACTTAACAGAAGATTCAGCCAACTATACCCCATACTATGGGAAACTTGAAAACTTACAATAGACAACAAGTTTTTAATTTACAAGACAATCCTAAAGCCTATCTGGACCTACGGACTAGAAATTTGGGGAACAGCAAAACACTCTCACTCAGCCTCCACTGGTGTTATCCACTGGAATCTCTTGGGACCTGGCTTGTCCCTCCATAAGTAGAGGTACAAGTCAGGTCGGGAGATCCCTCAGATGTGTATACAGGGTGTCCCGAATTTAATTGGCAAAACTTCAGGAACTTATAGCGGACCGAAAAACTAAGACAAAAAGTCCTTTAGAGATTTCCTCGTTTTTGCTTAGTTTTAGAGAAAATCGCAAAAAAAAGAAACAAAACATGTTTTCATTTTTATACTTATTTATTTATATTTATATTTATGTTATGTTCTTTTTAATGTAAATATTGCTCAAAATGTTGTCTTCTTGCACCAATGCAAGCATTACATCTAGCACTCACTAAACATAAATTGCAGCTAAACATAGTTCTGATTATATTTGGTGCACTGCATCTATAATTCGGTCTCTTAATTGCTCTCTTGAGTTGATTGACACCGAATAAACTTTCTGCTTCAAGGTTCCCCTACGAAGAAATCCATGGGTGTCATATCAGGTGATCTGGGTGGCCAAGGCACTACTGCTCCACGTCCAATCCATCGTGGATAATTTATATCCAGCCAAACTCGAGCAACTCTGCTATAATGAACGTTAATAGCAAATTCATGCTGAAACATATTTTCTCTAATAGCTCTGGGATTTTCAAGGCCCATACATGATAATTTCTTTGATTAACAATTTCTCCTCTTGTAAAGGTAGCTTCATCGGTCCATATAATTTTTAATGGAAATAAATTATCATCGCGAATTTTGTCAAGAAACCAGTTACTAAAATTTAATCTCTTGACATAATCTTGAGGTAATAAATTGTGAACTTTTTGAAGATGGTATGGGTAGCGATTATCACCTTTCAAAGTTCGCCATATTGCTTGCCCCGATATAGCTAATGCAGCAGATGCTCTTCGGATGCTAGTCTCAGGATTCTTATCGAAGTGGCGTTGGACACAATTTCTTCTCCCATAATCTGCTCTTATCGCTGCCTGGAATCGGTCGCCTTCATTACGTATTAAGAATGACCCAGTCTCTCGTAGTCTATTTATCGTAATAGTTAACGAAAATACTCGTCGCTTCTAAAGCATTACCATTACAGAAACCATACACAAAAATCATATCAGCGTATTCAACATTAGAATGTGTATGCGGCATTGTGGCTGATGCTATTTACACAAAATTATCTGAGTAACTGACTGAAGACTGATTTAGGAATTATAATCCTAGAAGGAAGCCAAAATGTAAACAAATAAAAGAATGTAAAGGATAACATTAAGTGTTTACATATCTCACTGCCTAGCCTGACGAACTTTGAAAGGTGATAATCGCTACCTGTAACATTTTTGTTTTGTTTCTTATTTTGCGATTTTCTCTAAAACTAAGCAAAAACGAGCAAATCTCTAAAGGACTTTTTGGTCTTAGTTTTTCGGTCCCCTATAAGTTCCTAAAGTTTTGCCATTTAAATTCGGGACACCCTGTATCTTGTAAATAAAGTATGAATGTATTTTTAAGATTTAATTAATTTTAATTTTTAATTTTTTTTAATATTTTTTTTATTATTTTTTATTATTATTATTTATTTATTTTTTATTATAAATTTTTATTTTTATTATTATGATTATTATTATTTTTCTCTTTTCACTTAATGTATTGTATAGTTTGAGGTACTTCGTTTATTTGATTTTTTTTTTTTTTTTTTTCGTATTACATATTATAAGATTCTTTACTTATTTTTATTTATTATTCACTTTTATTTATTGTTCACTTTCTTTGTTTTTATTTCATATAGTACATATTGTGTGAATGGGTCTATTAAGCCATCCATATTACCTATTGCCCACTTTGAGGCAGATTGTAATACTTTCCTTAAATAAATGTTATAAAAAAAACAAAAAAAAAAAACGCATTTGTAAACTGGAAGTGACAAGACCACACAACATACCCTAGAAATGAGAAGACCAAGCAAGTGACAACGACCAGTGGACTAAGACCACACTGTATGCTAAGAGGCATATAAGATGTAGTGGAAGATTTCATAAAAGTAAATATTCTTTATAACATTTCATCCATTTTAAATAATATCGAATTCTTATCATGCTCTTTGAATACATTATGAAGATGAGCTCTGTAAAATTTTAAACTTCACAGTGAACTGAGAGTAGTTTTCCAACCCTTTTATGTTTTCAATTGGTAGGAATCTATTTAAGTAGACATAATTACTTTTAATGATAAAAGTATAGTTGACTGGTACGATGAATGGAGAACTTACTTAGACGTGGTGTTACTTTGACTGCATCCCTGATTATCTTCTTCTTATTACTTTTAAACACAATCTTTATTTTCCATTATTATAACCTTAATGTTGTTAACTGGCTTTTGGAGGTGTGGCTGATTACTTGTTATCTTAAATTGGGTTAAATCTGACTGCTATTCATTTAAGTAACACAATTCATTTATTTTCAGTAATATAAGAACTTAACTAACACACAATTAAGACAGTCTTCCACAAATTATTTTTTCACAATGCAATCTATTAAATTTTGTTTTATAGGTATTTGTTCAAATGCCGCCTTATGTCGTGGATACAGATGAAAGTCTGGAAGCTGGAATTTATGGAATGTTTATTTCTGAAGAGATCGCCAAAGGCAATACTACAATCAGGGTGTACAGCTCATCTACCAATGAATCAAATTCACAGCTCATTTTTGAAAAGAATATATTTTTAGTAAGTTACCATACTTATAAATGTCATTTAGATGAATAAAATATTTTGTTTCATTTCTTAATGATATGAATTTGATTGGGTCAATTTGTAATATTCATATTACTTACTGCTTAACTTTGTTTATTTATTTTTTACGTTTTTTTTGTCTGCTTGAGGAAAAAAAAAATTTTTACAACTGTTGTGCACTTAGCTGTACATATTTATAATAGTTATATATGTTGTTGGATTGAGGAAACTCAGTCAGTAAGGAACTTAACTATCTTAACTAGTACAGGTTTTTATTTTAGTATACTAATGTATATCTTGTTTGTGGTTTCCTTATAGTGAAACCATTTATAAGAATGGTTTTATATACTCCTTGATACTCTTAAGGGCATGTTGCTTCATACTTAAAAATATATTTATAAATATAAAAACAAGATCAAATATTCCAAAATAAAAATAAATTATACTAATATTATTTCAGTGAAATAATAAACACTATAAATAAATAAATTTAGTTTAATAATTAGAAGTAATATAATATAATATTTTAACCATGGAATAATAAAATTAATTATTTTAAAATTTTAATCATTAATTAGAATATTATAACTAGGATATTTGTTAAAATATAAAAAAAAATATATTAAAATAAACTTTTGTGTTTTTCGATACATGATGAAAACAGTATGGTAAAATACAAAGAATAGTATGATGGTGTATGATAGTATCGTATAGAAGTGTTGTTTAATATAGTATGAAACATTGGAACTCCATTTATAAAGTTTTTAAACTTTGATATGTAGTTTATTAAATTTGACTGATCATCTTCTTCAATTTTATGTTTTTCTCATGGTATATGTATTCAGATTGGTCGATTTTCTTTCTTATGTTTTATTCTACCTTCCAGGGACCTTTTTCTGCAGTATGAAATATAATAATAGATTTTACTGGAGACCAAGGGAAAATTTTTATAACATAATACTTTGAAACCTTTCCAGGATCTGCTAGTCTTGTCCCAATAACACCTTATGTAGAAAGAATAAAAAAAAAAAAAAAAAAACATAAAAAAAAAAAAAAAAAAAAAAAAAAAAAAAAAAAAAAAAAAAAAAAAAAAAAAAAAAAAAAAAAAAAAAAAAAATAGAAAAATTAACTCTAGTTTCTAAGTTGCCGTCAATATACATATATAAATATAATTTAATAAGGTCTAACTACATCAATAAAGATTATTTATCACTAATTCAACATAATGTAAATTATTTTTTTCCAGAAAACTAAGGATTTCAAACTAGTGATACCAATGGAACAAATCAAAGGCTTTGCTGGAAATGAAATTAAAGTAGAAGCGATAATGACAGATTTTCTGTCAGGGGAAGTTGTCCATGGTTTCGCCAAAACAAAAATTATCAGCAGTTATGTAAAACTTAGATTTCTCACCGATCAGCCGATGTATTTCAAACCATCTATGCCGATTCATCTTTATGTAAGTTGATATTAAAATATACTTTTATAAAAGATTTCTTATTTATTTATCCTTTAATGAATAAAAAGCATTTTTTTTTTTTTTTGTTAGGTATCAGTCCAATACGATGATAATGTCCCTGTGGCTCCAGAAGTCCTTGAAAACTCTGAAATATCTTTTGAAATTTCATTTCATACTAGCAGTGGTGATATTAGTTTCTCGTTCACATTTTCACCTGTTCAACAGAAGTTTGAGCTTGATACAGTTGATATTGGTTTCGAGTCTGTATTAATAGACCCGAACTCAGAGTCTGAATATGTAGATACTGGTATTATAGGTTTCACACTTATACCACCCCCGACGACAGAATCTGTTTCAGTCACTGCCCATTATAAAGATGAAAATGGCAATGATGCTGCGACCAACCTCAAAGTTTTTAAGCATGGAGTCGATTCCGACAAATATCTTAGTCTCTGGACATCGACCCTGGAAGCAGTTGCTGGAGAATATGCGATATTTCATGTTAAGAAGAACTTTTGGACATCGAGTTTCCAGTACTTAGTGAGTGAGTTATTCAATCTCTTTACCAGTCTCCATTTACATGAAATGTGTTTTTTAATTGAATACAGCGTTAACCTATATATAAAAATAATATAATTTATTCATTTTGTTTGTTACGTAAGGTAAATGGTTGTGGAATTTATTTCCACGCAGAAAGGAAAACTCAACAACATAAATGTTTTCAGTTTTGTATTTTGGGTAATAATATAATATAAGTTTACATAGCTCCATAATCAAAATTCCCTTAAAAATTAACTATGTATATATATATATCTTTTCTTTATTGGCGCGACAGACGCATGAAGCTGTCCTTGGCCTGTTTCACAGCCTTCCTCCAGTCGTCCCGATCGCCTGCTCGCCATTGAACCATCTTCTCTTCGGTCTTCCACGTGGTCTCACTCCGTCCGGTATACATGCCCCATCCATTTTAGTCATTAAACTCTTGTGAATATCGTCAATGGCAAGTCACCATACAAATAATACAGCTCCCGGTTCTTCCTTCGCCGCCACATACCATTATCCTTTATTGGACCAAATATATGCCTCAGAACTTTCCTTTCGAAACAGTCCAGTTTCGTGGCTGCCGACTTATTAATAGTCCATGTTTCGCATGCATAAGAGGCTACTGGTCGCACTAGAGTCTTGTACAGTCTTATCTTGGTTGCACGGCTGGTGAGTCTACTCTTGATAATGCTTTGTATGGAAAAGAAGGCTCTGTTGACTGATATTATCCGACTTTTAATTTCCTCATTTTCATCGAGGTGTTCGTTTATCCAGGCGCCTAAATATTGGGAACTTGTGACGGTTTCGAGGGTGTAGCCTTCCATATAATAAAAACGCTGTGGACGAGCAAGTTTTTTCCTTCTCAATACCATTATCTTGGATTTATCCTCGTTCATTTGCAGTACCATTCTTTTAGCTTCTCTGTCCAATTTGGTTAAAGCTTCCTTTAAACATCGCATAGAGCGAGCTGCAATATTAGGTTATCCGCATACGCCAATATCTGAATGGGGCTGTTGAAAATTGTGCCTCTGGTGTCGAAGCCCGCTCTTTTTACAGTTGCATGTAAAACTATATTGAAAAAGAGAGGTGCTAACGAGTCTCCTTGTCTGAGTACGACATCTACGGGAAAAGGCTTGCTCCGTGTCTGGTTCACTTTAATCCTGGCAAATGTGCTCTTCATGGTGCACATAGTGAGCCTAATGAGCTTGTTTGGTATTTTCATATCTTTCATTGCTTTATAAAGCTCAACACGGTTAACAGAATCGTATGCTGTCTTAAAGTCTACAAACAACAGCCACATAGTTTGATTATACTCTTTCATTTTCTCACACATCTACTTCAGTGAGAAAATTTGGTCACCAGTCGATCCCTGGTATTCACCCAAATTAGGTTCAACATGTGCGATGAGCCTGTTATATAGGGCTATTGAGAAAACTTTATATACTGTTTTTTGTAGACTTATCCCCCGATGATTTTTGCACTCTGTCTTATCTCCTTTCCTCTTATATATTGGGTCTATGTTTGACTCATCCCACTCAGAAGGAAATTCCTCTATTTCCCAAATGCTAGATATTAAAGAGCGAGTTTCATTTTTCAACGCATCTCCGCCCGCTTTCAAAAACTCAGCCGCTATTCCGTCTGGACCTGGAGCTTTGTGGTTTTTCAGTTTTTGTAAAATTATTTCAATATCCAGCTCATCAGGAGGAAGTATCTCCTCCATGTCACCATCTTCATCTAAACTCACGCTCTGTTCTGACAAATCTCCAATGGCCGGAGTAAGCAATCCTTGAAAGTACCTCTTCCATCTGCTTACTATTTCCTCTTCTCCCACTAGAAGCTGACCATTTTTGACTTTGACCGCATTACTGCCTTGGAATCCGATGCGGATTTCTTTCACATCTTTGAAAAATTTCAGTGCTTCATTGTCTCTCCGAGACATCTCTATGCCTTCTATCTTCCTATTCAGGGCTTTTAGCTAATGATGTCATTACCAAGCAAAAAACAAATTTGTAGAGAAACAGTCACAAAAATTGGGCCACGGCGGGGAAATATTTTCCAGGAGTAGTAGTAGTACTCCGGTAGCTGAAGACCAGCCGCCAACGGTCAGTCAGTGAAATAGGGAGATTTCGCCCACGTTTTTCTTAGTGAAATAAGTCACATAAACTCAACCTTTTTGGTTGTCATTCCCATGCTTTATATTATCATAGTAAATTTTCAAATTAGTTTATTGACTTTAATTTAATTAAGAATATCATTTTTTGTATGACAGTTGGCAGAAAAAATAATTTTTATTTTAGTCATCTAGAGGTTAGGTTTGAATAAAATGCCCAAATTATTAGTGCGGTAATGACATTAACTGTGCGATAATCAACATTTTTAAACTATTGCTACCTTAGATTCATAGGTTTTCTCCTGAATTAAATGTGTTTATGTTTAATTGTCCATTTAGTATTTTATTTTTGATTAGCACTGAACTATTAGGAATATTGCCTGAAAAGTTATTTTTTTTCTATTTTCTCCCCTAGGCCCTGAATAACAAAGCCACCAATGGCTCCTTCTCCACTATACTTTTTTAATCACCTCCAATATCGTACCCAAACACATTATTAACAAATACTGGTTTATGAACTTAAATAAAAATAATAATGAAGATTATAAAATAAATATAAATAATTCAGCCAAATCATACAAAAATAGTTTAAAAAATAATAAACAAAAAATAAATAGATATACTCAAATATACTTGTCCCTTTTCACCTGTTCTTGGTCCTGATATCTTTCAGAAGTCCTTTTCATTTTGCCTCTTTAGGTAAGGACCAGGATATTTCATTTTTTGTCTTACATTTAAAAAAAAGTTTTATAATATAGTCTATGTAACTAAGTCCTGATATTTTAAAATGTTTTTTTGAACTGATGATAATTTTTTAGCATTTAAAGCTAGTTTTCAAATAAAAATAATTTTAATTATTAGTGGTTAGTGGCAATTATTCAATACATTTCTTTATATCAATTAATCAATACGATTCTAATGCTTCTGTACCTTAAGTAAAAAATAATTACAATTAGTTTATGAAAATTATTGTTTGAGAAGTAATATTAAAATTATCTGAGCTGGACTATTTAAAAATTCTCACATATACAATGTTCGATTAAAATCTTACAAAATGATTTATTTTAGATAGTATCTAAAGGAGCTATTGTCAATGGTGGTGAGGTTACAGTGAAAGGAGACACAACCAGCTTCCCGATTGCTCTTTCTCCAGACATGGCACCTGGTTTTAAAATAATAGTGTTCGCTGTCAGCAACTCGACCATTTTATCTGACAGTGTTTATGTGCCATTATCTGCTTTCAACAGGTATGAGGTTAGTTACCGCATTAAATCCGAATCAGATGTAAAATAATTTATTTACTTGATTTACCGACTAATAAGTGTTGTTGTATGTAGATGGAGATGTTTTTAAACACCGGGAAGGACTTTAGAGGTGATATGGTTGAACTAATAGTCAGCGGAGATGAAGGTGCTTATATTTGTGCTCATTCTGTCCGCTCCAGCATCTATTTTATGCAAGCTGGAAATGAGATGACAGAGAGCAGGGTAATCAACAGTCTTTCATCTCTGGAGAACTTTAAGAAGTGAGTATTTTAAATCTTCTCTTTGGTTAAATTTTTTACATTTCAAACACAAAAATGTAACTTTGCTGATATTTTGGCGCCTAAATTAATCATTGCTGGTAACTTTGAAACTGTTCTGAGAAAATTTTGTCCATTGGGTCATTATATTTGACATTCATTGGTTATGTAATCAATTAGTATAATAACACATAAAACAATACAGATATTTCTTCATGCAGGTCCATTAACAAAGTCACTTCCCGATCTAGAGATGGCAGCACTGCTGAAAAAACAGTGCTTTATCAGACACCTGATTATGGAAAGGATTCTAATCAAACATTTGCATTTTCTGGACTGCTCCTGTTTTCTCAGTTGAATTCTTCATTTGCTAATGCAGGTATTATATCTTTTGTTTCAACTGATACGAATAAGTAATATGATAAACATTCTCCCAAGCCGATTTTTTGGAGAAACAAATATGATCTCACTTGAGGTACGCATGATGGTATAGAAGGATCCATACAATTAGGATTGGTGAATTAGTTGCCACTTCTATTGGAATTATTTCATTTGAAAACTAGTTTTGAATGCTAAACATTCATCTTCAGTTCTAAAACATACAAAATTATCAAAACATCAACACTATTATTATATATACTAGGATTATATATAAAGTTTTAAAAATTTAAGACAAGAAATCAAATGCATTGGTACTCACCTGAGGAAATCTAACAGTTATCTGAAATATATCCATAGTGGAAGGGGAACAGTCAGGTAGGTTAAATTTTTTGTTTGTTTTTTCTTGGGTTTTCCCTATGACTAATTGAATTTTTCCGTTCTTATTGGATACAAATTTAAACTGGTGCTATTGGAAATGTTTATCTAGTAATTTAAACAAAAATGTAGATTGGTTTTGAACAATTTTATATTTCTAATGACTCATAATTATTTAATTTTAGGCTATTTTCGACTTAATGTATTATTTTCAATCCCAAGTCTTTATTGAATTTATGGTTATTTTCATATAGATGGATAGCGAAGTTGGACTTTTGGGTCTTATTATTGTATACTCTTATATCTTCTTTTACTCTTTGATTTACCGATCGTCTAGTGTTTTGAAAATTTTGTATGTTTTAGAACTGAAGATGAATGTTTAGCAGACAAAACTTCGGAAATAGTTTTCAAATAAAATAATTTCAATAAAAGTGGCAATTAATTCATTAATCCTAAATATGATCTCATATCATCTCACCTAACCAGAGTTAAAATGTGTGTTTGAGGACACACAACTTATGGACATTTAAAAAAAAAAAAAAATTAACATGGATTAATAGGCTCCCAAAACAATCAACTCTAGGATTGGAAGACCCTCTTGGAGTTTGCCTAGCTTCAATAAAATAGGTACCTGGCCCTTCATTGGTTTAAGGGAATAATCTTACAGCTAAACACAATGCCTCTTAAATAAGCCACTTGTCATGAAAAAATACTTTGTTACTTACAAGGGGATGTTTGGAGTTATAACACAGATTTGAATGCCGATTTTTGTTTGGGTAGTAGGGACCTATAATAGTGCAAAACTAGAGTTATAGCCGCCAATGGGCATTAGGAGCCGAGAAAAAAAAAAAATATAAAAATCACGTTTTATTTTTTTTTCTCAGCTCTCAGTCAAGATAGAGAAATTATTCTTTTACGTTTAATTGTAGTTATGTATGTTATTTGATATAAAAATACTTTCGGTATGCTCAAGACACTATCCGGTTTTAGGGTGCTCAAAATTGACAAAATTCCAAGGAAATCCGCTGTAAATCAGTAGAAACTTTTTTTCATGATCAGTCGACCTCAAATCTCGATTAAACGCACCATAAAATCCTTATATGTGAAATTTTATCAAAATTAAAAAATATTGATTTTTTACCCATTTCGAGGATGTTAAAATTTTGAAGTTGAGATTTCATCAACAATTGCTAACGGCCATAACAACTGCTGCGTTCAATCAATTACAATAGTAACAGCTTCACTAGAATCAGCATACATTTTTATCCATGTATTTAACATTGGGATTACTCCAGATTTTAGTAGACGAAAACTGATGTGAATGAAAAAATCCGAGCACCCTAAAGTCAGCTATAACTTGAGATATTTCAATAAGGGGAAATCCTGCGACCTCCGGATTTGGGCTACTACCTAAACAAAAATCGGAATTCAAATCTGTGAGTTACAACTCCAAACATCCCTTTGTTAGTATTGAACGTAATACATTACATGTGTCATAGTTCATGTTTTTTTTATATAATTAGTATTATTATTGAAATAAGAGGTATTTTAAACAACTTTTTTTCACTTTTTTTGCTTCAGAAAATTTATTTTATTATTTTTTTTTTTTTCAACTGGCTCAGGTTACACCACAGTCGATTGAGACTTATCTCAACAAATTAATATTGGATTACAGATAATTTTTTATATTAATTATTCGGTAAGAAAAATTTTTAATTTTCAAAAGATTGTCCTAATTGTTTAAATAATGCTTATTCTAGTGATGCTATTATTGTTGTAATCGGTTGAAACAGCAGTTGTTATGGGCTGTAGAAATTGTTGATGAAATCTCAACTTCAAAATTTTAACCTCCTCGAAAAGGGTAAAAAATCAATTTTTTTTGATTTTGATAAAATTTCACATATAAGGATTTTATGGTGCGTTTAATTGAGATTTGAGGTCGGTTGTTCATGAAAAAAAGTTTCTACTGATTTACAGCGGAGTTTCTTGGAATTTTGTCATTTTTTTGTCAATTTTGAGCACCTTTTATATTAATTATTCGGTAAGAAAAATTTTTAATTTTCAAAAGATTGCCCTAATTGTTTAAAATGTCTGTTGAATCTCCTTCTGTCCAATATTCCTAGGGTGTTATCAGGCTCATAAAATGTTCTTATTTGACTAGTCAAAAACATAATTAGCAAGTTTCATCCATATTAAACTCGTCTTAATTTTTAAATAAATTTCCTTTTAACACTCTATATGTTGATTTATATAGATACTAGAATTCTCCATCGCGGTTTTGTCTGTTCCTATTAGTAAAGACTTACAATTAGACAACTCTAACTACAAATTGAAGTTTTGTTTGTTTATCGATGAAAATTTTATATTGAAGCATTATATCTTCAATGATATTTTCACACATAGCATTATATTTTAACCTGGTTCAAATTGCAAAGATTAGGTGGTAGGAGATTACATAAAAGCATAATTTGTCTTCCAATTTTTAATTTTAATGTAAGTATCTGTTGGTAATCCAGATGGACAGAGACTATTGAGAAATTCTTGCGGATAATAGACTGCATTATTAATGCTAATGACTAAAAACCCATGAATCATATTTTTACAAACAATATCAAAAAGCTAAGGTTTAACACTTTGATTTCGTGATAATTTTTATTCAGCAGAAATAATTTTGTTGATTTCACTTGGTTGGATTTTAATTTCTAACCATAAAAGTATATGAAAGTTTGGCAAACCTTATTTCTACCACTCAACATTATAAATTTAAATGTTTATTAATATAAATTTTATTATTGCTAAGTCTTCCTAGAACCATGAAAATGAGGTAGTTAAAATTTAGTACAGATGGGTTCAGTAGTTGAAAACTCAATTGCGGAACGGTGCTAACCACATTTCGGTTAATTTTCAAACTTCATTGGGATCTACATATTAAAATCTTCTTTAATAATTATATTGAATATAAGTAAATTTCATTATGAATTTCAAGCTCCAAGCAATTCTAATGTTATCCACATTTTATCGCTTTTTAATGACAAATTAATTTAAAATTGGTTGATTTTATCATTGCTAAACCTTCCTGGAACTATAAAGATAATGTGTTTAAAATGAGATACAGATTGGTTGAGTGGTTTTTGTGGTTAGTGATCACAAACGAAAAATGGCTTGTTCAGTTATATAATAGTATAGATACAGCTAATGTGTATGTAACAAAATGATTGAGTTCTTGATTACTTTATTTATTTTTTTTAAGTGCTCTTAATATTTAATAATATGAATAGTTGCTGTTTTGTTCTATTTTATATGTCTCCTAGCATATGTTGTATGGTTATGAGGTATCTGCAACGGGAATGACGGAGATATGCTTCCTTGCTTCGAAGGAGGCTGCTATTCCCTGGACCAGAGATGTGATAGTGTTCCTGATTGCAGAGACTCTTCTGATGAACTTAATTGTATGTACATCATTATTAATTTAATAGTTTAATAAAATTGTGACAAACTAGCCCTGTTAGGTCAATACAGTTACCCCATTAAGTCCAATTTTTTAAATTTCACATAAAACCAAAAGATGTGAATTCCTAAGGAAATGGAATGAATTTTCTTATATAGTATTGATAAATGGGCTTATTGTCTCACTACCTGAATTATAGGGTTTCGAAAGATCTGACATTTTGAGTTGAACTTACAAGGGGAGGACTCACTCTGTCTCTCACGGACTTGTTAGTAATTTTTTTGGAGGTTCCTGGTCAAAAAATATTAGACATGTATTTTGCTGTTCCGACCAATGGGCCCTAGAAGCCAAGAAAAAAAATAAAATAGCATTAAACTAATTTATTTTATATCTCGAGTTTAAAAGATGATATCGACATGATTCTTGCACCAATATGTTTAGTTTTGTTTGCGGATTTAAGGAAAAATACAGCCACTCCATAGATTTTGGTTTAGGGTAATTAAATTCTAAAAATATTATTAGATTTTCAAGCAAACTACCTCTATAGATTTTTTCACTCAAAAATTGACATCAGATTCTACACTAAAAAAAATTGTCTATCACATTTTACAGTGTAAAAGCTAAAAAGTGAAGCATTCAATATATTTTTTCCCAAAGAAACGACATCGGATTCGAATTCAGCATTCCAAAGAACCCTTAATTACAAAATTTCATCCAAATAGAAAAAGAAAAATTCTTAATCTTCAAAATTTGCCTGACCAAATGGTAGGCAGCTTTTGTTTAAATTGACAAAAACATGAATTAGAGTCCATTGAACATGAATTACGTTTAGACGGTTAAACGTATCATTTTTATTTTTTTACACGAAATATAGGGTGGTATCCATCAAAAGAAAGCTGAGGCTCTTCTCCTTCCAGTGATATCAGCCAGTGAATTGTGTGACAAAGTAATGGCGATTTAAAGGTATGTAACCAATAATCGGTTTCATTTTCCTCGAAGAGTGTGAAAAAAAATGATATTTTTTGATTTTGTTGAATAAGCGTTTTTCAATGTTTTTTAGAATGCTGAATTAGAATCTGACGTCAATTTTTGTGTGAAAAAAATCTATAGAGGTAGTTTGCTTGAAAATCTAATCATTTTTTTAGAATTTAATTAACCTAAACCAAAATCTATGGAGTGGCTGTATTTTTCCTTAAATCCGCTAACAAAACTAAACATCTTGGTGCAAGAATCATGTCGATATCATTTTTTAGACTTGAGATATAAAATAAATTAGTTGAACGCTATTTTTTTTTTTTTTTTCGGCTTCTAGAGTCCATTGGCCGGAACGGCAAAATATCTAATATTTTTTGACCTAAAATATTCTAATATTTTTTGACCAGGAACCTCCAAAAAAATTACCAACAAGATCCTTCAGAGACTGAGTGTGTCCTCCCCTTGTTAGTAGCCCAGTCGAATAAAGAGTTTTATACAGCAAATCTCGGAAATGAACCAATAACTCCAAAAGTAATTGTTCGATCCAAAATATATTTTTTACTACTTATTTAGAAGACTTAAACAAAGCTATATGCAAAAATTCAGCTTCATTGGTTCATTTCCGAGGTGAAATCCTTATTTGACTGGGCTATGAGTGGGTTTTAGCATAATGATCACTTCAAACTCATGGAAAAGCTTATTAATCTGCATTCCTTTTTGCTAATGTTGATTTTAACTATCAAATAAATTTGTGGTTATAAAAATACAATGAAACAAATTGTTTTAGTCATAAATAGAGGGAATCTCAGCGAGAACTTTAACATAGAAAAAAAAATTTTTTCAAAAGAAATAGATTTAATAGGTTTTGCCACAACAGGCCTCAAATATTTTATAGTTTAGGCGCCAATTATTTTTTTCTATATTTTTAGCTAATGTTTAATATTACTTATAACTGCCTTCTTTTTATAGCTTAGAAGTAATTATATAGAGAGAGCAAGAAATACAGCAATACCCCTTTTGATCAGTCTCATCATTAACCAAACTATCCTGCGAAATAAATACCAAACATTTTTTTCCTCTTCATTGTACACAGATGATTCAAAAATTGTCTTTTATTGATTTTTGAAGTAGCACTTTTATAAAAATGAAATCAATATAAATGATCTAACAATCCTTCAATCTTGTAACAAAATCATTTGATGTGAGTCCGACAGATCAAATTTGTAACATTACATTCCTTAGCAATTTCAATTTTTTCTTATATTTTATTTTTATTTATCATTATTTTTTTCAAAATAATTTTTTACATTTATTCGTAATATAATATAATATTTAACATATTATTACAGGTGAAGCCAAGACTCTAGATGACTTTGATTACAAAATTCACAGGACATCGCGTTCGACTGTAGGTACAACACAAAATGACAATTTATTTATGCTATATCAAAATTTTAAATATTATTACAAATTATTTTATCTATTTTGGTAGTATTTATTTGATAAAGATCTTGGTGACTGGGGTTGGAGAGAAATAAAAAAGAATGACCATGAAGGTATCGAGTTCGAACCACTGGATGCTCCTTTATTGAGTGATGATTGGTATTTCACAGCTTTTAGCGTCAGTAGTAAATTCGGCTTCAGCATCCTTTCAGAGCCTGTTGTTGTAAGTTTGTCTCTTATATATATTTATAATTATTAAGCCATTATTTTTTCACAAGGCAAAGACTAAATTTAGGTTCATCTGACCTTTAATGGTCACCTATTTTCCTGGAATGATGTTATATTTTGGGTAAAGTATATTTGTGTATTAATACTGGTTTTTAATTGTAGTATTCTACCAAGCGCCCATTCTTGGCCTACATCACTGGACCGGAAGCATGTAAAAGAGGTGAACAAGTATGTTTCTTTCCTATTTCATTTTTTTGTATGATTCTATTTTGTATGGTAATAACATAATGGTTAACAGATTTCCTCCATTTCAGTAATAGGTTATACTGTTTACATTTAATTTAATTCTGTAATATGTTTTCAAGTATATAAAATAATTATGCTTATATGATGAAAATAGTATAAATAACTTTATCATATAATGGTTAAAGAGGATGGTCAGGAATGCAGTCAAGTTGACAAACAACACATCCAAGTTTAAAAAAACTTTATATACATCGTTCCAACTTTTCAACCTGCCTATCAGGTCTTCTTCAGGGCTAAAAATTACTACAAAAATTCTTTCTTCTTTCTTTCTTTTTTTTTTAAATCTAATTTGATTTAATCATTTATTTTTTCTACTGACAGTGATTGCGTTATAATTTTTAAATTCATATTTCATATTTCCCTCGCACCTTTTTTCTACTGAGTTCAGTTTTTACCACCATGCACCACATTGATACTTCTAATAATCTCTGCAACCCCTTCCATTGTTATTACTTTCATCAAGTCATTATCCCCCTTTCCATTATCTTATTTTTTTATTGTCATTGTCATTGTTGGTCCTGCCTTTACCAGGCAACAATCTGTAAGTTAGTCCATTGGCTATAGAGAAGATGACTGTTGCACGAAGATGTGTACAGCAAAATTTTGTTCTGGATGTTTCCCTAACCCATATAGATCATTTTTATCAAGGGTACGTGTTTTTGCTAAGGAAGGATTTGTTCATAATGGCCCCCAATATCTGCCAAAATTACATCAGGGAAATCCATGTATCTCTTAAACTAGTCGCTCTAGCTAATAATTTCAATGGAAAAATTTTGCTCAAAACCCTTCTTTACATTGAATAAATTTATTTCTTATTATGTATTATTTTATATTTTATTTGTAATTAATTTTTTTTTTATTATTTTTTTTTTATTCGGGGTTCACGTCCTTTTGTACTCCAAGGCAGGAAGTACATATTTATATTATTTAAATACGATAAATTGTGCAATTTAAAATGTAGAACATGAGAATATCATAATTTAATCTCTGAAATACATCTTTACAGCAAACATTAATAAAGGACAACAAATGAATTGAACAATATTTTTTATTAAGATAAAAGACATGTATTTGAGTACTAACTAGTATTTTTACTGGTTAGTACTCTAATTCTGGTCAAATTGGTTAGTTTTTACTTTATTTTAAAATCTATATAATATGTGTGGCACTTTTGAATAGTATGAGAAGTGCAAAATCATATTTTAGGAAAAATGAAATGAAAGTTTGAAATTTTTTCTACAATGATTCACAAACGAATATTCATCTCTTTAATGATCACACAACTTAGCCCATTCGACACAAATAGAAAAAAATTAATTGTGTACCTGCTAATACTCATAAAACAAAATTTTCACTTTATTCACTATTCACAAGTGACACAGGAATATTGCTGTATCCAAAAGCAATGTTATTGTATTTTCTTGGTTTAGGTTGGTTTGAGACTTGTATTGAAAAATAATGATCCATCAGAAGCACTTGTCCTAGTAAGAATGATATCATCTCCAGATTACAAATTTGTGCATGTTGAACCTGGAGGTTTAGTCTCAAGCTATTCTGCTCGCCTTTCTTCTGGACAACATCAATTGCTGATTTATGTGAGTTAGATACTTGAGTATATTTTATTTTCCATATTGTTAATTTTACGATATTAATAAAGGAAATTTCAAGTGTATTATGAAGATTAATGAATTCTACAGTAGTCTACCCATATTGTGTATAAAATATATTAAGAGTAAATCTCACGTTAAACTTAAAACTCTAGTTTCTGTCATGAAATTAAAATTTTGGAGTCTACAATACTCTTTGCACTGCTTCTCTTCTATCCCCATATGATATTCAGCTTCCTCAGTGTCTGTTCAGTCTTCCATCCAACTCGCATCTGGCGAGATTGTACTAAACAGCTCATTCATTTCTAGCTTCTAATTTTATGATGTGAAAAAACTATATTTAAGATTTTAAATTAACAATTGGTTGTATTTATTTTTGATGCATTTCATTAAATATTAAGTCAATTATCAATGAAGGATCAGATCAACATATAATCATTATGCAGCTACAGAGATAAAAGGCTTTTTGGCTATGAGGTAACAAGTATCCAGGTTTGTCTACTAGAAATCTCTTCAAGGAACTGTAGAAATTTATTTGTTTTATTTATTTATTTTTTTCATTGGGGCTTAATGTTGCAATGTAACTAGGGCAGGAAGATCGGGTTATCCTATAGTTTACCAATCTATTATAACTAGTATGGAAAAATGCCAGGATTCATTTTGTGGGTTCACATCATCATCATAGGTGGCGCGACATCCCGTCACCGAGACTGGGCCTCCTCCAAATGCTTCCGCCAGTTCGCTCCATTGCTTGCCACAGCTTTCCAGTTTTGGGCTCCAAGCAGGACCCAAAACTGGAAAGCAGAAACCGAGTCCATCCTTCGAATGGTCGGTTGTCCAACTCGCCGTTTCCTGTAGAGCTCCTCCGTCAGGATCATCTTTGGGATCTTGCTGGCAGCCATCCTTTCCACATGTCTCGCCCTGATGGGATGATGGGATTGTAAATGATCTTGAGAGAGCTGCAACAACATTATTCAAATGATAATGTAAACAAGATTGACTTTGGATAGCATTCCTAGAATTCGGTGGGTAGTTTTGAAAATCATTGGGATTTATTAGCTTTCCAGGCACAGAGGAGTATAGTGTTATCTATAGAGTTAAACATAAAGGTATTTGAATTTATATTCAAAGTAAAAAAAAAGGGTATTATTCATATTTTTTTTTTCTTGTATCCCTAAGAATTTCTATACTATTATATAAAAGGACAAGCCATTTTTGGTTTGTGATGACTAACCACGAAAACTTCTGAACCAATCTGTACCAAATATTTTTTTTTTTTACTCCAAGACTTCCATTACTCCTAGTCCTATAATGGCCTGGGTGGGAAGGTCAAGCAAGATTCATTTTGTGGGTCCGCCACGAATTAAATTTTAACCCGCCCAGGTGGGATTCGAAAGCACAATCTTCTGGTTATGAGCGAGCTACGACCCTCGCCCCAAATTACTCGGCCATTGAGTCCCTCTGTACCAAATTTTAACGTCATCATTGTAGCTCCACAAAGGTTTAGCAACAATAAAATCTATTGATTTTCAATTAATTTGTTATTAAAAAAGCGATAATATGTGGATAACAGTGAAGTTTGGAAATTGATCGATAGATGGCAGGCGGTATTTTACATGAGAGGTTATAAAGGTACGATGTAATATAGAGCTTGAAATTGACAATAAAATTTACTTATATTCAATTAAATTATCAGAAAACATTTAAATATGTAGCGCGACATGTGGATCTGAGTGAAGTTTAAAAATCGCCTGAGATATCAGTAATAATATAGTAAATATTCTCTGTCCACCTGGATTACCAACTTATCCATTAAAATTAAAAGCTGGATTTCCAATTATATTTTTACGTACTTTTCAACCAACTCATCAGTGCAATGGTACAAGGTTAAAAATTACAAGTGGAGCATGGAAATATTGGGCTATAATTCTCATTGGAACAGCGACTGAAGCATTTACGCCTAGAATCCTAATAAATTCTTACTAATCTACCATTTTAATTCAAATCATTAAAGTTTCTAATTTAAGTTTCTTTTGCTGTAACAATTAACAAATCGCATGGCTAGCTAGAAGTAAAAAAAATGTTGTGATGGATCTTGGACTCACTTTTTCTCTCACAGTATATAGGGCTTTACATAAGTTAAAACACGGGCAAAGCCTCGGCAGGAAATACTAATTATAATATATAATTAAATATTTAGCAAGTTGAGATTTAGTTTCAATAATAAATCTATCAAAAATTAAATGCTATTAATATTCAATATAGATATTTTAAAAGTATTTTAAGCTATCTAAATATTTTTAGCTGCCTCCTGAGGGACAGGAACACATCGACTACCCTATAGCACCAACAATAGAGCAAGGAGAGATTGAAGTACAGTTTATTGCTTCTACAATGTCAGGGAAAGCGTTTCTCGCACACAAAATGAGGGTGCTGGTAAGAATTATTCATAAAATCTTATAACTTTTTTTTTTTTAATATTTGTCTTTATTGTTAAACATGAACCTTCTGTTTTATCACTCTCTTGTACAAAAAGCTTGAATGACTTTTGCAAATTGATATATCATAAATTAAGTCTCTTTATATATGAGTATAGTATATTAAATAAATATTATAATATATTGTATCTAATTTTTTTTTTTAGCCTGAAGGAGCTATTGTTAAAAGGCATACTGCAATAATGCTGGATCTGAAGAACAGAGCTTACGTTTTGAACTATTTAGATGTGATCGTAGAAGAAACCCCAATCGTAGCCTATCAAGAATGGAGAAGATACATTTTTGGTAGTCCTAAGGCTGCAATTTCAGTGACTGGTAATTGAGAAAAATACTTGACTATACTTAGGAATTGATCTTCCTATACTATCGTACATACCTCAATTTGAACTGAACCATGGTTGTTTGCATGCATATTTCTATACTTCTGACTTGTCATTTATACAATTGGACTCCTTAAACTTTGATATGATTCCTAATGATGATGCAACCATCATACAATATTTTTAAATTGCCTTCCTGTAATAACCCAGTTTGAAAAATGACAAAAAAAAAATTTTCACTTCATGTCAAATTGATAATTGGTTTAATATAAAAGTGTAACTCTTGGAACTCAGGCATTTTTGAGAAATTCTCTTTTTAAGTGAACTAACTGTGGTCTTTTCCATCTTTCTCATCTTGCTCCTTTAAATAAACTATCTCAGTTTCTTCTCGTCCTCTCCATGAATAGAACAAAATGGCTGACTTTTTAAGAAATCCTGTGGAGTGCTTGATTGCTTTGAGTTTCATTAAAATGATAATAAATACAATTTTTATTATGTTTTCGTCATTTTTCATTTCATGTTTTCTAATAAAACAAGTTTACATTTTTGCTGATTGTTTTTTTATTTAGGTGATATCATCGGTCCCATTCTACCAAAGGTGCCAATGTGTGAAGAAGACATTATAGGAAGATCTGGGAAAGGAACCGATGTGACGGTCTTTGAATTTAGTGTGAATCTTCTTCATCTCCACTACCTCAGAGTTACTAACAAGTTTAAACCATCTCTCTTGAGGACAAGCCTCGAAGAGTCTAATACTCTTTATGCTCGTATCATGAGGCGCTATGATCAGAGGGGATGGTTCTCCAATTGGGATATAGATCAACCTAGTGTATGGTAAATATATATATATTTTTTTCAGATATATCTACTAAGATAAAATATTTTGTAGAATATGATTGTAACTAGTATACATATATAAGGTTTTACTATTTTATAACTTATAATCTATTTTATATAACAGAAGAAATCATCATTTATATAAAGTATGTTTTTAAAAAAAAATGTTTATTTCCTAATTTTTTCAAAAATACCTATTTATCCATCAATATCTATTTTTTCCCCTTCGAATTAATCCTCTTTAGATATAATAAACTTATTTGAGTCTTATTTGAAACTATTTAGTGATATCCTAACATGTAATTAACCCATTATCAATACCAACATTGTCATAATTGTTTTTTTACATGATGATTCCACACATTCGGAAATCTTCAACATGCATGTCTGTTTTGTGTTCCCTGGTATGATATTACATGCATGTTGGGAGCAGACGTTATTTATGATGAGTGCTTAATAAAGATATTATGTTGAATATTTTTCATTCATATCATTTTCTATCTTCTAATTCACATTCATTATAAATTTAATCGACATTCTTTTTTAAGGCTTACTGCATGGGTCATCAGAGCTTTGAACTATGCGAATTATGCTGATTGGGAAAACATCATCTACATAGACAGGAAGATATTCAATCAAACAGCTCTGTGGTTGACGACCAAGCAGTCACCGATGGGGAGTTTCATTGAAACCCCTGAATTTTATAACAGCCTAGATTCCAAAATGGTAATTATCACTACTCAAATAGAAAATTTGTGATTCCATTGGAAGTATGCAATTCAAAAGTTTGACAAGATTCCGTCAGGGTTATGTGTAGTCAATGCTGATGTTTCTGAAAAATTCAGTGCGTAATGTCCAAATCCATTGTCAGTGGTCTTCCCCTCATTGATATGTAGGCCGATCTTTTCTTCTTGCTCATCCCATACTCCAAAGGTTACTCTTATGATCTGAAATGACTTCCTGATGACGAAGCTAGAACTTAGGTCATCTTTGTGAATATTGTTCCTTCTTGAATCAATTCTACTCTAATAAAGATTACTTCTATAGCAATAATAAATAGTAAATCCTACATTGGTAACCTATAAACCAATATACCTTTCTACTTAAAAATCATGTCAAGTTTATTTTGGATTAAACTGTCAAAAGCTTGGGCAATATGTTTAGAAGTAATAAGGTTATCCAGGTTATCCCTTTTTTTTTTTTTTTTTTTTTTTTTTTTTTTTTTTTTTTTTTTTTTTTTTTTTTTTTTTTTTTTTTTTTTTTTTTTTTTTTTTTTTTTTTTTTGAATCTACAGTCAACAAATTTAAGGGGTCGATATTTTCAGCTGTGCCCTTAATTGCAATGAATGCTTGGACCGTGCAGCTCCATATTTTTCAAACAAGGAGCTATGATCTTTTGCAAATGATGTAAATTTAATTGAAGTAATAAAAACATAAACTAAATTTTTAGTTATCAAATCCATTGGAAATAAGAAAGATTTAATAAATAAATTTTTTTTTGCTTTTAATTATTATGAAAATAGTATGGTTGCCTCTATGATATAATAGTTGAAGAAGATGGTCATGGTTTATTTACTACACATCCATGTTTAAAAAAACTGTAATAGGATACTCCATATATCAATTTTAGACTTAGATATGCCTTTTGACTGGGGGTCTTTACTTTTTTGGTGTAATGTTTTTTTCATATTAAAAAATGTAACATTTTGACACACTCTAGCCCTCGTAGGATTGGAGAAATTAAATTGAAAAATGAGAAAACTTTTTTAAACTTGGATGTGCGGTTTATTACCTGACTGGATCCCTGATCATCTTCTTCAACAATAATTACTATTATCAGTATAATAATAATTTTATAAAAAATAATTTAATTTTTTTTTTTTTAAATAGAAAGACAGTCGATCACTGACTGCTCATGTGATTCTTGGCTTGTTGTCATGCTTGCAATTGCTTGAAGGTAGGACCAGAGTTGAGGCAAATAAAGCAATTGTGAAGGGAGTACAATATTTAGAAAAAGGATTACCAACTGAACCATATCCACTGGCTTTAGTGACCCTAGCCTTGTACACAGCTCAGAGTGTCGTTAAGGAACAAGCTTTTTTCAATCTTGAACAACTGATAAATCTTTCAGAAGGTAATGGATCACTATATCTTTAACACTTTTAGTGCTGGTGAGGACGGCTGGTGTTTCCCCACATACTGAAGTGCCTCAGGTGATGACACATCAATTCGCCTTTCCCGTTAGCTTCTTTTAGTCAGTACCTGGTTGGGATTCACTGTTTTGACTCCAGGCAGTCACTAAAGCCTTCAGCTCTCTTTTGACTTTAGAAACATGGAGACCGTTTTTAAATTGGAAAATTTCAAGAAACACTATCTTTTTATAAAGACTTCGATTTTTTCAAATAGTGTTTTAAAGGTAAGTTTAATTTACTATCAAACGATATTATATTTTAACTATTTTCTATTATAAATGCTACTATGATATCATTTGACAATAAATTAAACTTATCTTTAAAACACAATTTTAAAAAATAAGATACAGTGTTTCTTGAAACTTTCTGATTTAAAACCGGTCTTCAAGGTTTTAAAGTGAAAAGAGTGCTGAAGGATTTAGTGACTGCCTGGAGTCAAAACAGCGAATCCCTACCAGATACTGACTAACAAGAAAGGCGAATGGAGCTGTTTTCACCTAAGGCCCTTCAGCACATACATACATATATATATTCAGTATATATATATATACACAGGGTTTCCCGAATTTAAATGGCAAAACTTCAGGAACTTATAGGGGACCAAAAAACTAAGACAAAAAGTCCTTTAGAGATTTGCTCGTTTTAGCGGAAATTTTTTACATTTTTTTAGAAATTGACAGCCCCTTGCCTTCTAAAATCCTACAAAAGTTTAAAGGTAAAAAAAAATTATTTTTGATTTCGACAAAATTTAGTTTCTACATGTTTTTTGAAATGAGGAATCTGAAAATAATATCAGTTTTTAGTTTAATTAATTAGTTTAATTTCTGCATTTATAAATGTATCACCTTGCCTATCTCTGAAAAAAACAAAATCTACAGGCCAATGCTGCTTGAGCACAATATTTTCTGCTGCCATTAAGGCTATACAAAAAAAAAAAAAGAAATTATTTAATTTTTCTTTTAATTAAACTATCCTAAAAATATTTCTTTGAAGAAAAATCAATTTTTTTTTTTTAATTCTAGCCTTGTTACTAACTGGGTTAGTGTCATCTAATTTTGAATTTGCACTCACTTCTTAATCAGTCTTTCTTTCAGATTCATGTTAATGTCAATCCTTACTTTCAAAGCAATAAGTTATCCAGTTGTATGTAGTGCCTCTACGGCTTTTGAAGCTGGTTTTTTTTTTTTTTTTTTTTTTTTTTTTTTTTTTTTTTTTTTTTTTTTTTTTTTTTTTTTTTTTTTTTTTTTTTTTTTTTTTTTTTTTTTTTTTTTTTTTTTTTTTTTTTTTGTGGTGAGAGGGAGAACAGAAGAATAATGTTCTTGGTTCTGATGTGATGGATGATAAATGCTGGTTTTAGACTATCCAGCATAATATTTGCTGATTTTCCATTAATATTAACTTTAAAATATTTTCATTGATAAAAGTATAGTTGACTGTTAAGATAAATAGAGAAGAAGAAAATCAGGGATGCATTCAAAGAGAAGCATTACGCCTAAGTAGAAATACTTTAGATACTGATCAGTTATTGTTCGTCTCCTCTCCAGTGTGGTTCAGTGGCCCCGAAGAAAACACATTGGCACGCATTAAAGTATTTCTACTTAGATGTGATGTTTCTCTTTGACTGTATCCCTTATTATCTTCTTTCCATTAAAATATTTTCTTTGATGTTCTAAGAAAGGGTAAGGGATCTTTATATAGTCGTAATTTAGTTTGACCAATTCAGTTTTAAAATACAATAGTTTTATATTGTTTCTAATATTGAATTAATAAAAGAAGTAGACAAAGTTATTTTAATGGGTAAAAATAGCTATTAGCTTCACTTATAACAAACAAACAGTTACTTAATTAAAATTTTACTCTCTAATTTATTTTTTCTTTAATTTTCAGAAGATAATTTCTTGCTATACTTAAAATAATTTTTTTAGGTGATTTGGTGTATTGGTCTCGGGAAGGGATACCCCCAGTGCCTATAAAAATACAAAACCAGCGACCATTCTTAGGACCTAGGAACTACTCCGAAGGCATCAGCGAGAGTATTGAAACCACTGCACTTGCTCTTCTCTCTTCACTAATGAGAGAAGGGGTCACTCCTCAAGCTGATAGGATAGTCTTAACGCTCAATTCATTGCGAATGACAAATAATGGATTTGTGTCCATGACTGTATGTTATCCATTTTAATAATACTTCATTCTATCTGTTTGTGGTTGTAATGTAAAATATCTTTGTATTATTAAAATGATATTTTTGGTTCACAGGATACAGTTTGGGCACTAGAAGCCTTAGTAGAATATGCGAATAGGGCACGAATAATGGAACTTACCAAACTTGAAGTGAATTTAAACAGTGGTGTTGACCCAGATTTTAAAAAAATTATCCATGTTACCAATGCTACATTCAATAATGAAGATATCTTTGAGGTTATTTTTATATTTTAATAATTTATTTTTGATCTCATTGTAATATATATTTATAATATTCTTTAATTCATAAACAAATAAATATAAGACTCATCGAATCCGAAGGTTCAATGACAACAACTCCAACCTGTGACCACACTCTTCCCACCAACCCACACCATCAAAAACCTAATCTCCCAGATCAACCCTTCCATCTACCTCTCTGATGTTTATTAAATTATTTAACTTAGCACCAAAATACTCATACTAATAAAAACCAATCTCGGTGACTACAAATACCAATTGTCAATCACAGTGGTATCAATATTTTAGGAATTAAATTTTGCCTTTTCCAGAAAAATTTCATCAAACGGTTGATGTTTGATCCACCAACCAGCTATCACTCATATAATGAAAAAAAAAAAAAAGGCCCCCTTGAGCCTGTTGGCTAAAGGAAGAATAACATGGAACATGTTTTAAGGGTTGCCTCCTTGACTGTCGATGCCCATATGTATCCTATTTTTTTCACATACCTGTGATTTATTTGTCTGTAGTAGATAAATTATTAAATTAAACAACTTAATCCTGCTGGCCATCTATGCCCTTTTGCTTTTTATTTTTTTCCATTTACCTGTATGATTATTTAAATTAAATTAACAATTAATAATAACTCGAATTAAACAAAGTTGAGAAAAAATAGGGGTTACAAAGGTTTTTTTATTCAAACCGATATAGCTCTTAAATGGTAGGTCCTAGTGACAAATGTTATATAACAAAAAATTTTTTCCTTTAAATTTTTGACAAGAAGGATATTGTCAAATTTTTTGATCCGAGCAACACCAACTGAGCTAGAGCGTGTTAAAAAAGTTCCTACACTTCAAAATAGAGGCTTCAAACATCACTTTTTTTATTCAAACCAAAATTTTGAACACCCGAGAGCGATCGGGCAAGATTGATCAAATCCAGGTTAAAATTTATTATTTAATTAGGAGAAACAGAATCAAAAAGAGCTTACTCATTAAAAACTGCATCCTGGTAAAGATAGTATTATTCAGTACAAGAAGAGTTGAGCTCCTAACTGCTCCTACTCTCCTGTTAACTAACTAAGCGTAATGCCCCAAAAACATATTGCTTTTGACCAACTAGGTCACCGGTAAAACATGTCCCATGTTGAAAAAAACAAAAAAAAAAAAGAGCTTTATTTCAGTCATGAGATAAGTTGGTTAATCTGTGGAGTGGTTACTCGAAGCCAGCTATGAAGCTTATTATGTTTTTATTATTTTTTTCATTCTTAATTATCTCATAAATTTTATTTTAACTCAAGCTATTTTGAAAAATGATTTGAGCTAGAAGTTTAAAGAGAGGATTTATCATTCTTTATTTTCTAGCAAAAGTATGATCAAAATTATTTACATAATTTTATGTTTATAATTTATTTTAAATGTTTCATACTTTTCAAAATATTTTCTTTTGATTGATAGTTAAAACATATATGGGGCCACGTCAATGTAATAGGCAAAGGAGCTGGACTAGCCTTGGTTCAGATGGATGTCAGCTATGGAGTGGACTGGGAACCTCTGAAGGATAGGCCCTCGAGAGAGAACTTCAACCTCAGGGTTCGAGAGTTCTATTCTCATGAGCGGAATAAGTCAGCAATAACCATTGAGACATGTATGAGGTAAACAGGCCACAAATTATCTATGGAATTTTAAGTTTAATTTAATGTTTAAACTTACTTCAGCATTCTGTAATATTCAGACGATTACGTGAAGAACGCACCGGTGGTGCTGTCCTTGAAGTAGAAATTCCATCCGGTTACAGACTTGTAGAGACAGAAGCTATAAGCCAAGGATACAATTTTCCTCATTTTGTCGATGCCCGAACAAAACCAGGTCTTACCCTTTGGATTTTCGATAATGTATGTTTTTAAAAATATTTTAAAATAAAATATTGAATTCTTTCTGCTTTTATTATACAATATTATTCCTAAAAACAGGTACCACTAGAAGAAAACTGTTTCAATCATACAGTTAGAAGGTGGCACCCGGTTGCTAATATCTCACTTACGAGGCAGGCATTGCTTTATGAATTAGCTGCGAGAGGTAAGTTATCTCCAGATTAATTAAAGAGAGTAGAAACACCATCCTGAGGGTACAGGCAGAGGAACTGTTACACCCTAGATCTCGGCTCATCCCCACTCCAACCATCCTCTACCGTTGAGAGTTCTCTAGTTGAATTTTTTTCAACATAGATGTGTCTTTTGGCTGGGTGTCTATAGTTTTTGTTATTTTGTAATCTTTTCACCCTCAAAAATGTAATGCCTACATTTTTTTCCCTATCACAAATTTACTGGAGAATATTTTTAGTTATATAACATTTGTCGCTAGGGCCTACCGTTTAGGCCAAACTATATTGGTTTGAATTTAAAAAGTCATGTTTGAAATCCCTATTTTCTCTCAACTTTGTTTATTTTGAATAATCATTAATTGTTAATTTAATTTAAGTAATATAATACTTTTAAATCTAAAATGTAAATTTGGAAAAGCAGCAGATTATAAATAGATTTATCCATGATTTATTGTTTTACGTAGTCAGGGAGAAATTGAATTTTTTTTTTCAATTTTCGTTCAAAGGCTTTTTCATAATCATCTTCTTTTCACAATGACTGAAAAATTATATTCATGCTACCCAGTTCGAACAATGAAAGGCCATAAAAAATTGAAAAAATTTACAATATAACAATAATTATAAAATTTCCGTTCACATTTTTAAATTAAAGGGAATCTATGATTCTACTGAAACTAATGTACAATAGAACCCTTTTTAGAAATATAAATAGAAATAGAAAAATAATTTTATTCTGGGACCAAGTCCCTTAAGAATAACAAATTGTACAGAAAGAAATGATATTAGTTACATCTGGTCAGAGACATGATGAATAAATAAGATGAAAAAATAAAAATAAAAATAAATAATAAAATAAAGAAGAAATATTAATATAACAATGATAATGTATACATAGATACTAATGTAATATATGAACAGGAAAATAAGAAGACATTCTACAAATGAAATAATAAATAGGTTATTTTGATACTATGCTAATTATATACAATATAAGAACCCAAATGTTGTATTCAGAGTGAGAAAAAATTATTTTAATTGGTAACACAGTGTGTTTCAGAAAGAGTTAGATATCGTTTAATTGAGATAATATATTTTTAGTAAGTGTCACCTTGGATTAGGAGGAGGTACTGGAAATAGAGGAATTTATATGTTTTTAGATATTTCACTTGTCTAATATGAGAAGGAATGGAATTCCATAGGATGGTTGAGCGGAATAGGAAAGAGCGCTGGAATGTAGTAGTTCTATGGGATGGGGTATACAGATCAGAAAGACGGGATCTTGTGTTCAGTGACTTGATTGCAGATCTGAATTGAAGCGTAGGAAAGATGAAGGGTGCTGATAATTTGGTAATTATTGACTTGACTTTTTATTCACTTGATGTAATAGATAAGGAGATGAAGAACGACACATGGCTGCAAAATTATCACCACTAAGACCCCTTGAATGGCCTGATACCGTGTCTTTTTTTGAATTTCTGGAGCCATCCTTGGAAAGCAGAGTAAGGTTTTTTAATTTTTAAGTTTTCATAATATATTGCCCAAGCAAACTATATCACTTTTTCACATACCATTGGCCCAGAAAAACGAACTGCCATGGTGTATTTTTACATGAACCATTGGTAGACCGTCTTTTAAAGAAAGAAGAAAGAAAAAAAGTTCTTTATTTATTCAGGGACCTTAAGTCCCTTAAGAATAAAAAATAATGTACAATCAGGGGGCCTACAGAGCCTCAAGATGGTTATGAAATATTATTAAATATAATAAAATGGTAATTGTGTCGTCTAGTTGCGAAACCGGCCAACTCCTCAATTTTGAGAAATACGTTTTTTCTGTTTTCTGAGTCCTAAGATACATTTTCCATCTATTGGAAACAAGAAACCTCGCAAAAACCCGTGAAATCCTTTTTAAACCTGCGTTTGAAAAACTCAGTGTGCTGCAAAACCGGCCAAATCCTTCCGTGAGTGAGTTTCAAAACCGGCCATCTCCACATCCGCTAGATCGCGCTGTTGTTCCAGATCAGGAAGCCCTCTTATCAGGCAAATATCAGCCTGCTCCTGCTTTTCCTGTAGTTAATGTTTATGCCTTTATCGTTTCGTGCACTTTTCATTCGATTTTTATGGAGAAGTTTGTAGAAGAAGTTCTAGCTAATTTAGCAAGAAAAAGACAAAGAGACCATGCAACATGGAGAAGAAACAAACTCCTCCAGATCGGGTTTTTACCTAAAGTGAGATGAAGTTAAAGAAAATCGAGACTCTCGTTCAGTCTTCAGAGTTTTATGGCATTCTCTCGGAAAGTGGAACTGTGTTCAAGCCAGGAAGAGACTACACATATCTTGATTGGAAGAGTCCCAGTAATGCCCTCCTCAAACCCCCTCCACTATGGCACTTCAAAGTCATTGAGATTTTTCATAACAAAACAAAATAATAAGGTGCTAGTTCAAGGGGAGGTTTTCTACAGATCGTTTGATTTTTAACTGCAACGTCGCACAGTGGGGCAAGTAGCCCTAATTGTTGGCATAAACTAAATATTCTTACTTACATCTTAAATAATCATCAACATTGGTTCCTAAAGCTATATATCATACATTGAAACATTGAAAAACCTAAATTACTAACTTTATTTGTGTACAATACGGAAAAACTTAAAAAACAGTAAATCAAAAAATTCACACTTTTCATTTAAAATATGTAACACACTTTCTATCAACAACATTCCCTCATCATCTTCACTGTCTTCTTCTTTTATTTCAAAAGAAAAAGAAAGTTTAAAGCCTCTGTCTGTTGTGACTTAAATTTTTTCTTAGGTAGTTTTCGTTTACTTGTTAGAATTGGGTCTGAACACAACAAAAAGTTAATGAATATATCATGGTTGGATTTTTCTTGACTACACTTCCGTGATGTTCACATTTTTTGAAATCCTTGTTACGAGCTTCCTGTGCTTCCTGTACAATGAAAAGAAACTTGTCGAGGGTCGGTGACATCGGGTACCATGGTTACTTTTCACCATAATACTTAGCAGTATCGTGAGCAAACGCTTGATAGGCATTAGTATTAATTTCGTACCCACTTGATATTGCTATCAGTATTGTATGAAGCCTTTTAATTAGTTCAGCGTCAACTCCGGTAATTTCTGACGAAATATCAGCATGCGAGAAAAATCGCCTTGCCGTATTTACATCGTGACTATTTCCAAAGCCAGGTTTAGGCATGTCAACAATCAAACCACACTTTTTTAAAAAAAAACTTTCTTGAATTCGACTCTCGGTTTCTTTAACAACTTGTTTGTCTTCATTGCTGCGGTCTTGCCATTTTTTTAGTGGAAGCTTGTAGGATAGGTGTATAGGATAGGAAATACAATGATTTTTTTCGTCTATGCAATAACAAAGAAGAAATATTTTTTCTGACAGTGGGGCAGATTGGGGAAACATTTTTCAACGAAATCATAATATTTAGATAATGCACTAGAAGATGGTGGAAAACAATATGCTTGGACGGGTTTGGAAGGTTACTAAACCCTTCGTTACATGTAAACTAAAATCAATAATCTTATTTTATTATATTATGAAGGCAAATATAATACTATATTTCAAAATTATATACCTGAAGATGATGATCCCATGTCATAAAAATATACAAGTATTAATACTGTATGCAAAAAAAAAAAACAAAAAAAAAACGATCTATTAATAACAAATTGATGCAGACACTGACATTGATGCCACTGAACTTTGTTCACTTTCACCGATCATCAGTGCAAGACATGACCGTTATCAGCTTGATGAATTACATTATTTTGTTCTGCAGAGCCTTAACTAACAGATATTAAGTCATCACGTTGAAAGGAAAATTTTAGTTTTAGGACTTTCTGCCACGTTTTTTGCTTTAGTTTGCCCCACTGTGCGTCATAGCATCAGCTGCTCAAGAAGGAGGAAGCAGAGAAGTAGATAAGAGGGATGAAGAAGAATATCAGAAAGAAATGTGTAAGTCTGTTGAAGACGATAATACCGCAAGAGTATATGTTTCTGAATGTTTATGTTTTTCAAAATTACGTTTTTCGGGAATTTTTCTTCTTCTTCTTCTTTTAGCACAACAGACAACATATAGCGGCCCCTGGCTTTTTCTACTTCTGCCTTCCATTCCTCTTCGTCCATTTTCGGAACTTATTACTTTAAAAATAATTCTCGCCAGTTTTTCCGTCTAGATGTTTGAGTTACACCACAACATTTCAGAGTTTAATTTTTTCAAATAATATTCACTTATTGAAGAAAGTTTTGTTCATTTGCATCCCAAAAAAAAAACAATATTTTCATTAAATTTAGTGATTTTTAAGTTCTAATTCATTGCAAAACCGGACAACTCCAAAATGAGTTGCAAAAGCGGCCAAATCCAAAATAAAAAATTGAGTAACTCACCCCCTCCACTTGCCCCTTCCATTTCAAAAAGTGCTTTCAAACACACTACCCTTGTGCCACTAAAAACCGAAGAGATTTTCTTCCTACTTCGTTTTGGCGTGATTTAACAGAAAATCAGCTCTCCTGAAAAATTTTGGTTTTTGGAGATGGCCGGTTTTGCAACTAGACGACACAATTAATAATGATAACAAATAAAAATTAAGCTTAAAAATATTGACAAAAGGAAACAGCAATATTTTGATTCATTTTGTGAATCAATTGTGTAAAAACAATAAAATTTCGTGTACATAAGCTTTTATATTTTATAAAACTATTGAGTGGCTAATGACAGTTTTCATGGATCTGGATGGACAGTAGGTAGTTAAATAAGTGATATTTGAAAGTTTTTGTTTAAGGGATGGAGTTATAAGGACGAGGATTCGTTTCGAAAGCAACGTCTACACGGGAATTTATGTCGGGAATTTGCTATGGCTATGGGAATAATCGGACGATGCTACGGTGGGAGTCCTAAATTTTGCCTATCCAGTTTTTTGGTATCATTAGGATAGGGATCTAAATTTAACGAGTACCTGACATTGCACAGGCTCGGGACCCCCATGTTTTTTCGATATGGTCACTTATTTTTACGTCCCTTCATTTGAAAGACGGCATCAAAAGCTAAGGATGGTTTTTTACTCCCTTTAAAAAAATTCTAAAAGGTCATCTGCCGTTTGGCTGCGAACCCGCGATAGTTTTAAAGCTGTAGGGGGGTTTTTCTGTACTTTTTTAACTCCGAAACTATTTGTCCGATTAAAAATTTAGTCTTTGCTATGCTGACCACTACACCACAGGTGAAAGTGGAAAGGGTGTTTGAATGGCGAATGGTGTAAGGGATGGAGTTCCATAAGGACGAGGATCGGATTAGGAATGATCTGTCGAAAGCAGCGGAGCAATGAGCAGGACTATACAAATCTGATGGGCGGGAACGGGTTTGGCGGGTAAGAACGGAGGATTTGAGCTGAAGGAGTTGAGAAATGTAAAGTGGACGTTGGAATTTCACTGTTTGGTAGAGAAAGGATGCCAGAAAATACTGGCGACGGTAGGAAGGAAAGAGCCACTTTAACTCCGCGTAAAATTGTGAAACATGGGCATTCCTGGGGATCCCGAAGATAAAACGAATGCAGCAGTTAAACAGTCTTTTGAGTCTGGCCTCGAGATCACCAGAAACACCCCCATACACAGCACAGCAATAGTCGAAGTGGGGGAAGATAAGGTAAGTTACTAGTAATTCGCGGGTTTCGAAAGGAAGAAGATGACGAACGTAATTGAGACGTTTTAGGATTGGGATGGTGCGACGGGAAATTTCGGATACGTGGTTTTTTCCAGGATAGGGTTTGGTCGAAAATGACTCCGAGATTTTTGACTGAGGGGTAGAATTTGATAGGATCATTGCTCAGGAAAATGGTGGGAATAGGAGGTATGGTTTTCAGGAGGTAACTCGAACCTATTACAAGCGTTTGGTCTTTTCGGTATTTAAATTCAACTTGTTCGTCACTGCCCAGTTATAGATTCGATCCAAGTCTTCCTGGATTTTTCTAGTAGCTTGCAGTAGGTCAGAATTGGGAAAGGATAAATAGATTTGGAGATCATCTGCGTAAAGGTGATACCGGCAGTGACGGATGGAAAGGAGAAGGTCATTAATGTAAACGGAAAAGAGTGTGGGCGAAAGTGAAGATCCCTGGGGGAACACCACGGGAAAGATTTAGGGTCTTGGACGGAGGTTTATTTGGAATGACTACATACTGTGATCGGTCGGAAAGGAAGGATTTAAACCAAAGTAAGGCAGATTTGGACAAGGAAAGGTTTCGGAGTTTGGATAGAAGGATGTTGTGGTCAACATTATCGAAAGCCTTTGAAAAATCTAAAAGGATAAGGATGGTAATCTCTTGGCGATCAATTGCGGAGTGTAAGTCTTGAGTTATTTTCAGGAGGGCAGATTGGGTGGAGTATCCGGGCGGAAACCGGATTGATATGGACTAAGGAGGGAGCGTTCTTCTAGGAAAACTGAGAGTTGGGACTGAACGATCCGTTCCAGTGGTTTGGATAGGTTGGAGAGGAGGGAAATCGACCGGAAGTCACTAGGGGAGGCGGGATTGGGGATTTTACTCAAGGGGCGGACTAGTGCTGCTTTCCAAGAGGAAGGAAATATCGAATTTTGAAGGGAAAGGTTGTAAATGTGGTGAAGGATAGGAATAAGTGCGGGAAGGCATGCTTTGATGAGTTTGAATGGAATATTATCGGGACCATATTCATTTGTGCGGGATTTCTTAATGACCGAGAGTATGTCATCATAGGGCACATGGGAAAAGAAGTTGGTTGGATCAAAGCTGGAGTAAGTTATTTCCACATCAAACGGAGGATTTGGATCTAATGAAATGAAATGTTGGTTTAGTTCATCGGGTGAAACAGGAAAGGAGTTGCAGTTGGGTTCAGGAAAGGTTAGTTTTCTTAGGATTTTCCACTTGGCTTTAGAATCGGGAGCGGTGGAAAGGGAATTATGCATGTATTTGGATTTAGAGTAGCGGATGGCGGATTGGGTTTGGTTACGTAAAATTTTGAAGGTAGTGTAATCTGATGGCAATCGAGTTCGACGGAATTTGCGTCTGGCTGCTTCCCTTTTTTTCATCAGCCCTCTAATCTCAGCTGTCAGCCATGGAGCAGGGGGACGGTGCATCTTTAGGGTTTTCAGAGGAGCATGGGTATTTAAAATTGAATGAAGGTTTGCGGTGAGGGTAGAGATCAACGGCTCAATCGAGGTAAAGGAATATATTATATCCCATTGGATGGAATCGAGGTCAGATTGTAAGGATTCGAATGACAGCAGATCCAGATTTCGAAAGGAAACAACTGTTGGGGCAAATCATACGAGATCTGGATTAGATCATGTGAGGAGAGAAAAGGAACCGGGTGCTGAGATGATGAAAGAATTTTATCATGTTTATGTAAAATTCATTGTTTTACAAGGACACAATGTATGTGCTGATGACGATTCGAAGTTGAAAATGTCTTTTTTCTTTTTCCAAATAATATTAAGTTAAATCTTTCACATTTTACTACATGGTTTATAATGGTCAATTTCAGTTCAAGCGTTAAAACGAACTGTTTTATTTTTTGTGACATTTCGTTAGTTCATATTTAAATGGAGACTATAGCACAGCTGTGTAAATAATTTTGTATTGTAGGCAAATAGGCCAGTACGAGTTCCTTAGAAAGTCTTGAAAACTTTACCGTCCCTAGAATACATAGAATACTTTACATCTCATCCATATGATACCAGCTTGCCATGATTTTCTATTCATTATTTTTAAGAACAATACATAATTAATAATAATTTAATCATTAGAAATATTTTTAAGTATTTATTTTTTAAAATAAATATTATACACATAAAATAAATAGTGTAAAAATAAAATAAAACACCTTATTAAAAAAAAGAAATTGGACCCTCCGAACCCTAGTGGTTAATTGAAATCCCAGTTGATAGAGCCCTTGGTAATGGGAGTCCTACTGTATTACATTTTTTTTTCTTAAACCATTAGATTATGTCTGCCCAACACCTCTGAGTTTTTGATGCTTCTGAACAACAATCATATTTAAAAGTAAAATTTGCCTTTTAAATTAAGAAGCCTGACATTAGATTGTTAGATTGTTCAGAATTAAGCATTTAATATAAATTACATTTTTAGAAAATTTACATGTCTCAATTATTAAATGAGGTGTGGAACTCCAAAACCAGCTAAGCCCGATTTCCACATTTTTTTTAATGAATTGTTTTTATACAAGACTATCTTTAGGTGAAAGGTTTTATCAAAAAATTAGGTCAATCACATTGGAAATGGCCATATAAAAAATAATTCCCCTTCCTGATTCAGTCTGGCCTTTACCTTTATCGACCAGCTGTGAAAAAATTTAAAAATTGGACTTAGCTGGTTTTGGAATTCTATGCTTCAAATATACATTATCAATATCAATATAGGAGATAGTTTATCTATAGCCCAGATAAATAACTCCAAGGTTCGTTAAAGCTGTAAAAAGGAACTTATCAACGATTTCAATACATTCTAATGTTTAGTTAATACGAATTCAAGAAATTTAGTTTATCATTTTTACACTAGAATGAAAAATAAATTAAATTTGGCTATATGTATGAATATACTATTCATTACAACCTAAAATCAAATTAAATTGTCAATTGTTTTTGTAGATATGAGAACATATTACCTTTACCATATACCTTTACGATGGTTAACTATTTTTTATTAAAAATAATAATAATAATAATAAAATAAATAAATAATACAAATCTATGAACCATAGAATTTCAAAACCAGCCAAGAAAAATTTTGAAAATTTTTCACTGCTGGTCAATAAAGGTAAAGGTCAGACTGGATTAGTTTTCAATGTGATTTAACCACTTTCTTGAGAAAACCTTTCACCTAAAGAAAGTCCAGTAAAAAAAACTATTATATAAAAAAAAATTTGGAATTAAATAATAAAAAAAAATTGTAGAATCATGAGTTGGCATAGGTCGGATGGGTTACTACTACTAACCATCAAATTTAAATTTTATGGTAAATCAAATATTAAATTTTGTTTAGAAAAACCTCTTAAATTCTTCTAGAAATTCAAACAACTGACCATGATTCCATCATGCCCTAACCTATTCAAACCAAATTTAGATCACAGGTAATCCTAATGTATGCAATTTACTTCAACTTGAGTAGCTCTACATATTTTAGAATTTAAGTTATTTAAAAAACCCTTGATTTTGTTTTTATATTTCAATAATTTTTTCCACTGAATTTTAAGGTTATAAAATGATTAATTATTTTTAAATTTTATTTTGTTTCAGAAAATTTTGTGCAAGTTTTAGTGAATTCGACATCACTTTATGTGTTGAATATTTGTGAAGTTTGCGGGTCCTACCAGTGCCCCTATTGTCCCTATTACAATAGCTCGGTCAAGATGCATGCAACGATATATACACTAATTTTAGCCGTAGCTTTACTTATTGGATTCAATTAGAGATTTGTAAATATAACTGTGTAAATAAGGAGATTATACTTAAAATTAATCAGAAATAAAAAATTGATAAAATGAAAAAGGTTAGATATAACAGATAGATAAGAAATTATCTTACCTTACAAAAATAATAAACATGTATAAACAAATGTTGGTTATGTAAAAGTAAGAAAGAAAAAAAAGTTGTGGGAATCCGTCAAAGCTGACGGAAGTCTTTCCCTGATATTTATTATCTTTGTTATTTCTAAGCCAGAAGTTAAAATAGTTGAAATTATGCTACTGACCAACTATTGGGTCAAGACTTCAATTTTTATTATCTTGTAATTATTATTTCCAAATATGGATTTATAAAAAAACTTTCAAGATTTAGAAAATATAATTAATTCTCTTCATTACTATTACTAGTTGAAATATATTATTTCATAAAGCATAAAGATCTTTTAGACATTTCATAATCAAGATTTAATAATTAAATGTTACCATAAATCCCAAAACTTTTTATATTAAAAACATTTTTTAATTAAATTTGTTTAAAAGTAAGACTTTTTTTTTTTTTTTTTTTTTTTTTTTTTTTTTTTTTTTTTTATAATTCCACCTTTACTGTTTATCATATTTAAGTGGTTTGTAAATAAAAAAATAAAAAAACTTATATGAGGCATCTACTTTCAAATGAGATAAGTGCCAATCGGAAAACTTTTCTGGAGATACAAAAAACGGGATTACTAGAATATCATTCTTTAAATACTTCTAAACTAAACTGCTTTCATTAAAAATACTTTGGAGACCATAAATACAAATAATTTCCATGTCATTTGTGAGTTTCCATGAATTTTCAAAAAAAAAAAAAATTTACTCTTTGAAAACCAAAGTAGACTTGTCCTCTTTCAGGGAAATATTAAATGAAAAAGGATAGATTGAAATTATTTATATACCAAATTTCTAGTATTTAAAAAAAATAATTTTTTATATAATTGAAAATAATATTTTTATCATATATTGGATTTATCCCATTTTTAAAGTCAATGCCTCATATGTTGATAATAAAGAAGGATAGATGTCAGTCCCTGCATAATGCCTATTTTCTTAGTGAAAATTTTTAATTTATTCTAATCATTATACATGGTTCATAGATTACCTAAAAAAAAAAAATAAGAAAGTTTCTTTCAAAAGATAATTATTATTTTTTTACTATAATTTAAAATAATCTACAAACCTGTTTTCAAACTATTAATCATGGAGTTATAGTACTATGGAGAGGCCCTTCCTGTATATTGTTCTGTGAGGGGCGAGACCAAAAACTAACCGGCCACGCCCACAATGCCCAACTGGCAACTTGCATTCCATATGGGCTAGGGCAATTGAAAAGGTTCATAATAAATAAAATAAGTAAATCGCTACAGTAAATAAATCACTAAAATAAAATAACAGCAGTATGAAGCCTAGGAAACCAAAATTTGAACTGATAAGAGGTTATTATACTGATAATATGGTTCACACCAAAATGGCTTCCAGCCCTGGCTATTAAGAGGTAAGCCTCCTCCACTTGTCTACAACTCCATGCTATTAATATTATCTTTGATTTTTTTTTTTTTTTTTTTTTTTTTTTTTTTTTTTTTTTTTTTTTTAAACAGCTATGTTACCTTCTTCTACCATAGATATTGGAAAGGGAGTGGTAATTAAGGCAAATGGAATATTTTTCATCATATTCATTCAGGTCATTGTTTGAAATTAGAGGTTAATCTATCTTAAATCATTTTATATTTGAATTTATAGAAACAAGCATTTTAATTTATTCTGTTTATCTTTAAAATTATTTCTAGTGTCTACTACCTACGTAGTTTACGTTTATCTGTTGTAAAGTGATAAATAGATTTTTATTCGTAAGATACTTAATGTTTTCTTATTTACATTTGATTTTGTAGCAGTTATTTTCAAGTAGCACCACAATCACTCAGATTTTTCTTATATGGTCAGTCATAGTAAAAAGATTGTGTGGATTCCGGATCATTTAAGAAATTAGAAAATACTATCGAATAGTTCATGTTACGACATGTACATGTTACATAAGTACCTCTACATGTTGACCAAAGAGTTCTAACCTCTTTGAAATAAATGGTTTATTTTATTTATTTATTTTTTTAATGATATTAAAACATATGATTTAATTTCTATATGATCGTATTGTCATATTTTATTTGTCAATTGATAACAGTATTTCTTTGATAAATGAAATTATTTTTTAATTAATATAATAAGAAATGAAAGAGCAAAAATAATGTGGAAGAATTACTTATTGAGAATTCTTGATTTTTATAAAGAGGAACTCCTTATTTTATGGGTTACAAAAATTTCTTAGTGTTATGAAATATATAGTGCCATAAATTATTATTATCCAAATAATTTAGATATAATATTAAGTCATTTTACATATTTAATATACTGAATAAAAATAGTAGATATATTTTCTATCAAATGAATTTTACAGGGTGGCCACCAGACTGGAATTCCTAAAAATCCTGGAATTATGCTTGAATTTTTTATTACTGGAAAAATTAGGGAATTATTCCTGAATTTTATGTATTCACCTGGAATTTTGTGAGATCCTAAGATAATAATTAAAAAAAAAAAATGGGATTTATTTATTCATCTATGTATGTAAATGACAATGAAAATAATACATTAAAACATTAAACGCACCAGACATTTAATATATTCAATTTAACATAAAATTCACAATCTTTTATAACACATTACGGCTGATCAAGGGATATCAAAGTGTTTACTGATAAGAAGTAACAAGTAGTTTCCAAGTCTGTCTCTGCTCACAGGCGCAGCACTAGAACTCCAAGCATGATTTGTAACGTTCTTAATGGATTTAGTCCATCAAAATTTATCCTACTGTTTTTTGTTTGGATGAATTACGTGATAAATATTTTATGGAATAATAAGTATTGTTTTGTAACATACGTATTTTTGATTTTCCCAAATAAATGCAATTGGTGGTGAAAGGCTATATTTTTATTAGTGGGTAGAAAATAAATAGATCTTTCCAACATCAATATTTAAATTTACTATTGATTGTGGGAAGGTCTCTTTATTCTCTACTCACAATCATTAATTATGCACCATCCTACAACATTCTGCAGAAAAAAAGGAATCTTTTTATTATTGATCCCTAAATAAAGCAAAGTAACTTTTACACTGTGTGTTTAGAGGTTTTAATTGTCTCCTTCATCAGGGCATTACAAATTTCTTTTAATGTTGCGATCAAAATTAACAAATTGGGTAAATACTTAAAATAAAGTCTATAGAAAAATCTTAACAATTTCTTCACAATCTTTTGTGAACAACATTACAATTTGAAAATTTAAAATGCAAGGTACAGGACTAATCTTTTTAATCAACATTCATAAAAAATTTTATCATTTAAAAAATCAGATTTACAGGAGCTGTCATCTTTAACTTAATGCTTTCAAGATTTTGAACAAAATCATCTTTGGTTACGAAGTAACATTTTTAAAATTTAGCAGTTACAAAACTAGAATTATTTGTGATAAAAACAACAAAGAACAAAAAATTTTTAATTGTTAAAATAATGAAACAAACAAATTAACCTATAATCTTGCAGTATACAGAAAAACATCATGTTCTATTTTCAATAAAAAAATTGTTTAATACAAAATCATTGATAAAGAAACAATTTTCAATAAAAAAAATATTCAAATAATTGAAACAATAAAGGTTTTAGAAATTTGTATGATAGAAAATATTGTACTAATACATTTATCAATCACTAAATGAAATCAATGAAAATCATTCTAGAGAAAAACAGAGCACCTGTTTTAAATTAAATTTCACTGGAAATTTTATGGAAATTGACCTGGAAAACCTGGAATTATGCTTTAATTTTTTTTTTCTGACTTGGTGGCCACCCTGTTATAGTACTGGTCATAGAACAAAATTTTCATTCATTTTTAATTCATTCGAATAGAGTATTCCTTCATTTTAAATTAACACTCCTATGTCCAAAAATTTGTTCAGTTTTTTTTTTTTTAAATTACAGTCCATTTACTTGTAGAATATGATTCCCAACGTTTATGTCAAACGTTCAAATTCAAAGCAGTTTTTACGAAAATATTATATGACTTCTTATGTTGTTAATAACTTCAATCCCATAATTTTTAATCACACAATTATTTTTAACTTAGCAATTACAATTGTAAATAAAAGTGAATTCTAATTTTTCTTCCTCCTATTTAACCATCTTTGTAAGTTTTGATTCTTCTACGGTTCCATATCATATTATAACTTCAAATAGCTTGGTGTATGAAATCTGCTTGAATAAACGATCTTTTTATGGGATAATACAGAAATGGTAACAGCATTATTTATTATAATTCCTTACATAATAACTTAGGTCTTTTTATGTGTAAGCTCTCTTTGTAATTTCTCTACTATTTAGAAAATTACTATACTACCTAATAACTTTCCTTAGTGCTATAATTTTTATGCAATTTAAACTTTAAAGGTCATAATTTCAGTTACATCACTTTTTGCTGTTTTATTTCCCCTTCAATGTGGATTGTGTTTAAGAAAAAAAAAAAAAATCAAACAGCCAAGTTCAGTAAAAAGTAGGAAAAGTTCAACTTTTCTGAACTATGTCTACTATTTGTGAAATTTTCACTATTTAAAACCTTAGCCAACAACATTGTAAAAATTAATGTAGATACATTTTGTATAAACAATTTGTTTTCAGCTTTGTATCTCAATGTAATATTTCTGTATTATCAAATTTGATTTGATCGTTCACTTATGTTGTATAAAGTTTTGACTATAAGTAGTCAAACTTTCATTGTTTTATATGTCGAATTTGGATGTAAATATTATGCCCTACTATAATATGTAATAACAGTTGTTATTTCTGTGTTTTTGTTGAATGAAATTTCTGTTATTCAAAGATTCCCTGTCCTTTGCTGAAAATATGTAACCTAGTTTTTGGAATGTTAAATGCAGTTGAATATTCTTTAAATTTTAAAATGCCAGAATTCTATTTAACGTGCCAAAAAAAAAAAAAAAAAAAAAAAAAAAAAAAAAAAAAAAAAAAAAAAAAAAAAAAAAAAAAAAAAAAAAAAAAAAAAAATCCAAATCTAAAGTAGTAAAGTCATTTTCTGTGAAATTATTTGTTTATTTATCCATCAACGCATACAGTGCAAAAAAAAAAATATGTATCCAATAAATTCAGACTACTGTGAATTGTCTTCGTGAACCAATGATTTATTTCATTGGAAGAACTCAAGTTTACATATGACAACTTAGAAATTCACGCTCATTCCTTGGTAGGAATGAGACATAACTCTGGTGAGTTATGTCACAGAGGTTTTAAGCAAGGTAAGTTGCCTCCTGTAGGCTGATGGGCAATATCTGCTAACTTGCTTTTCCTGGGTATTTGGTGGTTACAGTTGATAGCCATTACTACACTTAATTGACAATTGATGAATTATTTACTACTTATACTGTTTTTAGAAATGAAACCCGAGGCATATTATAGAAATTAAATAGGAATGTAAAAAATAAAGTGTAGTCCAGTATCATCACATTAAAATTACAATTAACTTCATAATAAACAAAATTTTATGATGATAACTATTTCATTGATAGCTATTTCATATAATCATGTCACTACTGGAGGGAAGGATCCAGAATAACGTTATACAAAGATAATCTGTCCATTCCCCTTCAGAAAGCTGAAAATAGACTGGTGTGAGTCTCCATGATTGAGACGTTAATTTTACTTATAATCAGAAATATATAATGCTGGGTTCTGCTATGTTAATAATAAACAATGTTTGTTTTGTTTGACATAATGGTTTAAACGGCTTGAAATAGTCAGTTATTGTTCCAATCCGTATTTTGATTGCCTTCTTCATTTATATTTCGTTTTATAAATTTTAAATTTCTTAATATGAAATGTAAATAACCAATTCTATTGAACTAATTTTATTTTTTAACTCCATTGAATAAAGACCGCTATGGTAAATACCACTTATGATTTTGTTTTATTTTAGTGGACATTTAGGAGGTTTTCTCTTTTCGAAAAATCTGGTCTTTAGAAACAAAACTAAATGGATGAATATAAATTAATTTTAAGGACGTAAATTTAGTGCTCCAACTAAGTACATAAAATAAATTAATCGAATAATTATTGATATTTTGAAGAAATAAAAATTCTAAAGTAATATTTATAGTATTAACATTATCAAAGTTCCAGATATTTTATTAATTAAGTTACATCTGTTAATTTAAAAAAAAATGAAAAATAAACTAACATATGTAAAAGAAACTTAATTAAATTATTAATACTGACAGGATGTCATGTCAATTCTAATTTTATAATTTTACAGTAACTTATTTATCACACAATAGGATTCAAAATCACCATATAATAAAATGTCGAGACCGTTTGAAAGGCTGAAAGGCCTTAACATAGCAGCTCTAATTGAGGAGGCAGTGAGCACTCTGAATCCCGAAAATGGACTTACCCACGAAGAGATGGTCGACTACGTCTGCAACAAGCTGGGCTTCGAGCAGTCCAGGGTTCAGGCAAAAGTGAACGAAATTCTCTCAATGGGGACTGAGACAGGCGCACTGTTAGTCACAGATGGCATGAGCTACGTCCTCAATGACAACAACAAACTACGCCGTCTAGCGTTGGACGCAGGAAAAAAACAGAAGATGGCGAAGAAACGGCGAAAGACCAATATGAAAAGACGAGGAGTCCGCAGAAGGTGATAATGGAGGGGTATTATGAGTGAATAAATTTTGTTTGTATTAATATTTGTAAGTAATTTATTATCCTAATATGTATGTAGCGAGTTTATGATACAAAGTTATAGCAAATTGGTAGTTTTCCTTTAGTTGTTCATAAAAAATGATTTTGCGAACCCAATTTGAGCTTTAAGCGATACAGTACAATGGTTGTTCATTTACCTCATGGGGAAACGACCCAGTCGAAGAAATATTATAGGCTTATTATCTCAAAATAGCAAAATTTTAAGTACCCGTTTTCGAAAATTCAAAATTAAGATTTTATTTTTAAACAACCAGAATAAAAATCAGCTACTTTTGACACCTACAATCGAATTCATCACTCTCATATCCGAATTTCCTGGAACTAAAAAGTAATATCCACAGCCATCATGGGTTTTTTAAAACCAACATTTACTTAGGACTGGGAGAATCTTTAATTTTAATTTATAATATTTGAGCTGAGAGCTTAGAAATCATTTGCTTGCTTCCTCGAAAAAATGCAATCACACTTTTCACTTAATTTTTCCTATATACAGGAGTAAATTAACGAAAGTTGAAAATCGTTATATACGTATGGTATTGTTGCCAAGGGTCGCGAAAAAGTGCTATTGATTTTTGAAAGAAAAATCCTTCGCAGATTTTTCGGAGGCGTTAAAGTTGGAGAAAAATAAAGGCGTCGCACTAACCAAGAACTATTGCCTTAGGAGAGACTGGTGTGGTAAGAGAGATTAAGTTAAAGCGTTTGAGAACATATTGAAAGGATGACAGATGTAGAGATGCCTAAGATAATGTTGACTCATCCAATACATGGACCATGGAGAAGAAGGCTAATGCTGAGGTGGTGAGATGGCGCAACGAAGGACGTTAAAAAAGGTCTTGAGAGTCAGAAACTGGAGGGCGCCGGTACAAAACAGAAAATAAAAATTGTTGCCAAGGGTAGTAAAAATTTAGCTTTTGGTTTCCACCAGCTGGTGAGATACTGAAAAGCCCTTTGCCTAGGAGACAGGGTTACAACCTTCGGGACAATAACAATTGTGAGTATAACCTTGCTACAGAATAACCCTACTCAAATTTTGTGGAAACACATGAGCTCTGAGTACTCATGACTTCTTAGTAATGTATGAATTAGCTGTATCTTACTAATTGTTGGGATTTCCAATCTACCTAAATATATGTTTATAGAAAAACTTCAGCATTAAACATTATTCAATAAAAACCTAACACCCCTAAATGACCAAACAGTCCAGTGTTTTTTTCCCGCTTAAGTATGCAGCAGTGTCATTTTGAAGAAAATCGCATGGGTATGAAATCTGCCATTTTGGAATAACCCATTATTCCAATAGGCAATGCATATGCACTGGGGTGCGGTTTGGCTCTTGGTGGCCTTGGCTAGAGTGTTTTAAAATGTTACATTTCTGTAGGTGAAAAAAACGTTACATATTTGATGGTGAAAAAAAAACCGTTACATCTTGACTTTTTTCATTCGAACCAATATAGCACCTAAATGTAAGGTTCTAGCGACATCTACTATATATTTGTCAAATATCATCGAACGGAATTGAATGAAATTTGGTATGTAGCTTCCTCTAAGGCTGTAGGTGCTCCCTAAGAAAGGATTAAAAAAACAATCGGCCTAGATCGCGGCTAATTCACGAAAAAAGCGATTTCGCATGCATTAAAAATTCTTTGAAATAACATTACGAATCGTAATGAAATTTAGTACATGGTTTCTTACTAGATAGTAGTTTCTCCTTAATCGGTACTAAAAAGGGGAGAGAAACACTTTATTATAGTGGTACTGCCCATTTTTAAATGGGTTGCTACATACACAGTTTACTCATCATTCAACATTTGACAATCAATATTCAACAACAAAATAAATGTAACACAAAAAAAAAAACTCGTAATAGTAATCTTTTTAAAATATAAAAATCTACATGCTAAAATTATCAATACCATGCAAATTATAAAATTACAGTTAAAAAAATTAAAATATTAAAAAAGGCAACATATAATCTTATATATAACAATACAAAATATAACTTTCCAAAATATAACTATACAAAATAAATATAAAACCTTATAACAACCAGAATAATCATGCAATATGTATATTTCCTTTTTTTTTTTTTTTTTTTTTTTCCTCCTCTTTCCTTTTACTTTTCTTTCCTTTCATTCCTTCTAGACTTCCCAAACCGTCAGTTATTATATATTTGGTGGTGGATTATTCCCAGGGAGTCTTATTCAGGCATTTGTCATATATTCCCATCTTTTCCCTTTCCACTTTACCTGCTTGATCCGGATCATTACTTTCGAATCCAACCGTGGGATCTAGAATTAATGCTTAATCCCCTTTTTTCGAAAACGCAACCATATCAGCGTATCGTGTAGATCCATCGGTATCGATGCGATATACCTCATCGAAGCAGGCAAAATCTTTCTCTTCAAAGAGCGAGCTTCATCATTTCTTTTTTAACCCTGTGGTGACGGCGTGTTATAAGGAGGGAGTTGTTGGGGCAAATTCCCAGCACATGTGCTTCGGACTGTCTGCCGCATTTGCGACTAAGGGACCCAACTTCTCTCTTCTGTTCGCTGACGCCTGGGACTCCACGCAAGGGTGCATAGTTAATATTAAGTTTAATAAGAGTACTCGTTTACATAATTTTTATTGGGTGAATAATATTAGATTTATTGACATATGGTATATAGTGATAAGTTATTTAAAAATTAGGTTAGATGCTTAAGTCGCACACTTTGACCACAAATTAAGTTCCTTATAGTAGTAAACAAACTAGAATAAATACGTACGTAAACAAAACCTTATTATACGATACTTTCTGTGAGCTCATGATGGCTGCAGAGTTGTACCCTTAAGTTTAAGTTGTTTCGTGGCCAGAATATATTAGTCTGCTATAGAGAGGAAGTTTGGGGGGTTAAAGACTTATGTTCTCTGGTGATGACATGGAAGGTCAGTTCGATGTACTTATTCCTTACGAGCAACCCACCAACCTTGCTTTACCAGTAGCTTCATCCCCAACAACTCTTCCTTCAGCTTTCCGGTCACAAGATAAATGTTCTGAATCTGGCCCTTCTCAAATCGGCTTTTCTCAACCAGGCCCAAGTTGTATTTCTCGAAGCTGAACAAGTTGTATCTAGCCTTTCTGAATTATTTTATATAGCCAGGAACATATAGAGGTCATCAGGGAAGCTGTTAAGAAATACAGGACTAATCATCCTGAAAATAGCAGAAATGCGAGTAACAAACATTAAGAGAGCAAACCCGAAGTTAAAAGAAATGGTATATTATAAACCCGTGTGGAGTTTAGCTGGTCTCCCATCGGGCGCCTCCCCAGGTGGCGGATCGGGGAAAACCCCCCAGATATGGTGGGTACCGGGGAAATAAAATACCCGGGGTGGACCAAAACCAGTCAGGGGAAGGGGGGTCTCCTAGCCGTGGTGAAGGCAGCCTCTCTAAAGCACGAGAAGCTTGAACAAAAATCTCCTGGCCCTCCAGGTTGGGGGTTGGGCATTGGGCTAGTAACTCAATCCTGCAAAAACTCAACATACTGTGAATCCTAAGCAAAGAAATGCCGGACTGAACTCACGGTTACGATATAACGCCCGTCTAAAGGACATTCGACTTGGATCATGGAATGTTTTATCACTTAATGGAGCTGGAGCTTTACAGCTGCTCCTGGAACAATTAGACGCTTATCGGATTGATGTGGCTGCGATCCAGGAAATCCGATGGACCGGCAACGGAATGTTAAAGAAGAAAAATCACACCGTATATTATAGCTGTAATGAAAGACTTCACACATATGGGACAGGCTTTGTTGTGGGTGTGCGGGCGTCTCAGCTTGTAATGGGCTTCGAGCCAATCATCCCAGATTATGCTATCTGAGACTGAGAGGCCAGTTCTACAACTACAGTCTCCTAAGTGTGCATGCCCCGACTGAACCATCTGAGGAGGGGGATAAGGATATATTTTACAGCGCTGTGGAACAATGCCTTGATCGATGGCCACGCTCTGACATAAAAATAGTAATTGGAGATTTCAACGCATAAATTGGGAAAGAGCCGTTTTTTCGACCCACCATTGGAAAGCACAGTATCCACGAAGAGTCTAACGATAATAGGAGAAGGCTCATCAACATGGCGGTATCTAGGGGGTTGGTCGTTGGAAGCATGCTATTCCCCCATAAACGTATACACCTTGCCACCTGGAGATCTAATGATGCAGTAACTTTTAACCAAATCGACCATGTACTCATTAGTTCAAGACATGCATCAGGCCTTTCGGACGAGAGAGCTTTTAGAGGAGCTAATGTCGACTCAGACCACTATCTCATAGTGGCAAAAACAAGAGCTAGACTATCCGTGATTCGATCCAATAGGAATACACGACGTCGAAAAATCAACGTTGAGGGACTTAAGGATCCAGATACTAGGGCCCGATATGCTGATGTTATGGATGAGAAATTTCGTCAGATCACTCCGGCAGAGGATGTGGACCAGCATTGGGAAGTTTGCAAATCCGCTATGAAGGATGTAGCCAGCGAAGTACTTGGATATAAAATCCCTACATCCAGGAGACATTGGTTTGATGAGGAATGCCAGGAGGTTACTAAACAAAAAAATGAGGCATATTGCCTGATGTTACAAAGGAGACACACCCGGAGATCGGTTGAAGAATACAGGGTTAAAAGAAGCCGGGAAAAACGCTTGTATCGGAGAAAGAAGAGGAAATGGGAAGCAGATCAGCTGGTGAACCTGGAAGATCTAAGGAGGAGCAATGAGATACGCAGGTTCTACCAGGAAGTGAACGCCAGCAAAAAACCTTTCAAGCCTTACTTGACTACATGCAGAGATACAGATGGCACTCTCCTGAACGTAAAGCAGCGTATACTGGATCGATGGCGGAATCATTTGTGGGCTTACTAAATGAGGGGGTTGAGAATTGGCCCACACAGGAAGTTCTGATACCAGCCGAGGACCTTGAGCCGCCTGATTTTGATGAGGTGATCGAAGCCGTTGAAGGCCTAAAAAACAACAAGGCACCAGGAGCTGATGATCTACCGTCAGAATTGTTTAAGTATGGAGGTCAGGAAGTACTGAAGGCTCTCCACAATGTCATTATGGATGTCTGGGTTAAAGAAAGAATACCAGCAGACTGGTATAGGACTATTATATGCCCAATTCATAAGAAAGGGGATGTCCTGGATTGTGGTAACTACCGGGGCATCTCACTGCTGTCTGGCGCATATAAGGTGCTGTCCAGAATTATGTTCCAGAGGTTGCTGCCCCACGCCGAAAGAGAGATTGGCGATTACCAGGCTGGTTTTATGAGAGGAAGGGGTACCACGGACCAAGTTTTCTCACTCAGGTTAATGCTGGAAAGATCCCATGAATACAATATCCAAACCCATCACCTGTTTGTGGATTTTCGGGCAGCATATGACAGTGTGAAAAGGGACGAACTTTATAAGGTCATGATCAATATGAAGGTTCCACCTAAGCTTGTAAGACTCATCCAGAAGACAATGGAAGCGGTACAGTGTTCTGTACGCATTGATGGCGAGCTCTCAAGCTATTTTCAGACTTTTAGGGGATTACGGCAAGGTGATGGTCTGGCGTGCCTTCTCTTCAATTTTGCCCTGGAGGGCGCAGTAAGGGAGTCTGGAATCCAGATAGGAAGAACAATTTTCAACCGGTCAGCTCAATTACTGTGGTCTGCCGATGACGTGGATATCATCGGGCGAAATTTTAATTCCATGGCCGAGGCGTTCACAAGTCCTTGATGACGCACGATAACAACATTGGAAAAGAAATCACAAAAAGAATTTTGACAGCTAATAGGTGCTATTTCGGGCTGGCGCGACAGATGAAGAGCTGTACATTGTCTCGCGCTACCAAATTGCGTCTATACAAAACCCTAATTAGACCAGTACTTACATATGGGTCAGAGAGTTGGACGCTTACCAGGGCACAGGAAAATCAACTCCTCCGATTTGAAAGAAAAGTACTAAGAAGAATTTTCGGAGCGATATTTGATACTAATGAGCAAGCCTGGCGAATAAGGACAAATTCGGAAATCTCTGAGCTGTTCAATGATTGTGACATCGTGCGTTTTATCAGAGTTGGTCGGCTCAGGTGGGCTGGTCATGTGATCAGGATGAGCACTGACGCTGTTCCGAGAAGGATCCTCGAGGAGTAAATTCATTCAACTAGAAGACGTGGGCGCCCCAGACTTCGCTGGATGGACGGTGTGGTGAGTGATGCACGCGCCATTCTGGGAATCCGGGACTGGAGATCGGCTGCACGGGACCGAGTTGAATGGCAGAGATTGCTTCGGGCGGCCTTGACCCCTCGCGGGTTGTGGAGCCAAGGAAGAAGAAGAAGAAGTATATTATAAAATACACAGTATAAAAGACACACATATACTGAGAATCATCTAAATATACATAGGGGGGCTGTACAGAAGTATAAGAAAACCTATCTTTTCTAAGTCTTCAAAAAAAAGTACTCAGAAAATAATCCTCATGTTAAACGTGTAGCTATAACAAAACGTGATGAAAGACATTCAATGAAAATGTTACAGCCATGGACAGTGAAGAAACATTCAGGTTACAAGTATGACACAAAAACTGAATATGTAAAAGACAAAACGATGTTGGACAACGGTCTACTTGCGATTGGTGTTATGATGTAAAATTTAAGGACGAGTATGTGCTGCATCAACGGGAAAGTCCAACTTCCTCCCTTTCAAGAATATCCTGAACACTTGCACTGCCTCCTTACTTACAAACATCCTGAGGCTAAGCATTTTCTAAATAATATTTGGAAATAGAATGGTTGTTTCCAAATGACGTCGTTTGGAGCCAAATAGATAAAATAGGGACATTTCATGCCAACATTGAAGGTGTAAGGACAGGTATATCATAGAGTGTTTGATGCCTGGAACACAACAGCAGCCGTCTTTTATTCATATAAATTTTTTTGGTGATGACACCCAGCTGTAGTTAATTTCAAAACGTCAAGCCTGCATTGGTAGGCCAACTCCAGAAAATGTTTAACGAGCATAACAAGTATATCAAAAGCTTCAGAGCTGCTGTTGAGTCTGTTCCCAAAGATATACAAGATTTCCAGGTGTTTATCAGTGCTGACAAAAAGCTTTTAAATACTCACTGAGGACTTTACAATACTCCTACTACTAACGAAATCGCTGTCTTGATTGTTGGCCAGGTGTTTGAAAAGCGAGACATTGTTCTCCACAGCTGGGACAAGAAACTGATAAGAATCACTGATTTCTCTCAAGCTTATGATTCACTTCAGTATCGTCTCATGTTCTGCCATGGAGAAGAAGGTTACAATATTAACATCCCTCAGCGAGACCCAAGCACCAATACACCACTTAAGAAAACTGTGTCTGCATCTGATTATTACGTCTACATGTTGATGGAGCGAGAAGGTGAAGAACCTTATTTACTTTAGTTTTGTAATTTCCTCAACCAATTTATATTTGATAGGTACACAAAAATAGAAACGGAAAGACGTGGACACTATCACATGAAGGATGGGTAAGCTGGTAGTGCTGCTTCGAAGCTTCACTGGAGGATTGTTCAGATAAAAAAAAATTAACTTTTGCAAATTGTCAAATTTACTTATTGAAATTATTCTAAGAATGGGATTCTTTAGGTTTATTGAAATAATAATAATTATCAACTTTAAGCTTAACTTTTACTAATTTAAGTTTTCCTTAATCCTATGATAGTAAACCGTAGCGCAGCACGGGTACTTTCAGCTAGTATGTTATATAACAAAAACAATTCTCGATTAAATTTCTTACGAGGGAATGTTCGTCAAATTTTCGATCAAAGCAATACCAACAGTGCTACAGCGTGTCAAAATGTTACATTTCTGAATGTGAAAAAAATGTTACACCAAAAAAAGAATAGACCCCCAGCCAAAAGATATATCCATATCAATTGTTTTTTTAAATCAGACTGTTATTAATTACTTCATTTACTAAACTTTGAATAAATTCTGTTTATCAAAATTAGTCCATGTAAAAAAGTTAAAAATCTAAAAATTGGTTACTTAAGAACCAGGGTAGAAGGGTAGCTCGATTTCTCTAGACTTTGTGGAGAGGAAAAATGCAGGAGAAATGCACAATTAACTGTTACGTGTGTGGGCTTTAACCCATATGTTTAATAGGTAGAGTAAATATGGACTCTTATTTCATTGATATGGACTCTTATTCCTCTTATGGCCATTGTTTCCTGTTTTATTTTTTAAGGTTAAGTCATTAAACTGACAACGAGTTTAATTTGAAGTAAATTTTTCTTAGATTGTGTTAAGTTACATTATGATATAGTCAATATTGAAAAGATATCAGTAAATGAATTTATGTTGATAAAGATTCTAATTACCACGTGGATTAGTTATTAATTATTAAGTCTGGTTCACAAGATGTCATGACTGATGCTGATATTTGTACTCATGGGGAGGGTACTAGCCCGGAAAATGGCTAATTGTTTCTTTATGCTAGCCCCCGACAACAACAAAGAGGCTAACATTAATAATTTTCTCATTTATTGTTTGTATTACCCGGTCTCAGAAACTGCAATACCTGCAAGATGGAAAGGTATGACCAGCCCAATACACGAGATTAATTTAACTCTTAATTACAGCCAATATTTTATATAATCCAGAAGGACGCATTCTACTAAAATGGAAGCTGTAATTTTTTTACGATCAATAAATACTATCAGACAAGTTGAGGTAAGCATGATGGTATAAAAGCATCAATAAAATTAGGAATTGGTGAATCATAAGCTAGTTCTATTGGTATTATTTTCTTCGAAGATTAGTTTTGAATGATAAATATTTATCATCAGTTCTAAAACCATAAGGAAATTCAAAACATCAACTATTTGATGTTTAAGGGAGTAGTAAATAGGGTAATACGGTTTATATCTAATCCTTTATTAGCCAGTTTGTTGTTTCAATCAAACCAATGTAACCTATCGCTTTCGGAAAATCCGCTCTGATCCATTATTAGAGTGCGTTAGCGTTTATATAGGGAAATCCTACGCTGGAGATAGGTACAGACCTAGCCATGCCCTTAGAATTATTTCAATTCACACGTTTAAAAATAAAAAAGAAAAAAAAAAAGTCACTCAAATAGAGGGCAATATTTCCTGCCTGCACCATGTTATAAGACAATGGTCGCATTAGCTCTTGGAACTCATCGCCAATTTGTCGAACAAATATCTCAATTACTTATCTATAAATTCATTTAAAAGGTGTCATTTATAAATTAAGAGCAGTCCTTTTGGCGGAAGAGGAAACGGTCTCCTGTATCTGGGCTTCGATTCTATCTTAATGTTTCACTGCTCCAAACATTACAGCGTTCAAAATGTGTTGTTGGACGATTCAGGTGGCACTGTTACTATTCCAAGTTTTTTCAATGCAATGCAAAAGGCACGCGGTAAGTACTTGTACCAAGTAACACAAAATCCATTTAGATACATGTTGTGTGATTCCTAAAAATATTATTAAATGTTATATTTCCGTAGATAAGATCTATATTCTGTTCTGGAAAATTTATTTAAATGATTCGAAACGCCAATAATTCTGATAAAGCTATGCAATTACGACCATTTTAAATAATAAATTTAATAATTATCAATATAATATTTTTTAAACACAGCAAACATGGCTGCTCACCAGTCAATCACTAGATCCTTCATTTTTTTTTCCTTTATTTTTTCTCCTCCTTCATTTAAAATTATTGAACGCTACTTTCATAATAAAATTATAGTAGACAAGGTTAGTTGACAGCAAAGGCCAGCTCAGTATATTTGCTCTAATATATGACACTGCCTCCTTTAAAAATTGATGAAGCCATATAGAAACATATAGAAAACATCAGGTGTATTAATAGTTATTTAAGCTTTTGATTTTTTTTTTTTTTTTTTTTTTTTCTGTTGGCTCTACAGACCTTGTAGATCCTTGGCCGCCTCAACCAGCCAACTCAACCTCTGCATATCTTGGGCCATTGCTTCTGCTTCGTGTCATGTTCGTTTGGTATAAAAAGCTGAGGTCCGTTTTTATTTATCACAGATTTTCTGTGGCTGATTAAGGCTTCGTAATGGTAGGGTTTTACAGGATAGTGGTTATTTGCCCTATGCCCAACCCCCAACCTGGAGGACCAGGAGCTGTGTCAGGCACAGGGGTCGCTCAACTCCCTGTGACTTCCAAAGTGAGGACAGTGTATTGTCCCCATGTGGGAATCGAACCCACGCCCTATTAGCCTGAGTATCTGGACATATCTGGATGGCGGTCACCCATCCATGTACTGACCACACTCGACAGTGCTTAACTTTTATTATCTACTGCACATGTCTCAGTATACTCGGCTACCCCGGCCCCGGTTTGATTACGACATATTATTTTTACTCTTCGACATGAAATATGCTCTCGATTTCCTTGTCAGCACACTGATTCCACAGACAGACACTGTACACTACCTTGGTCTGTCATTTGAACGAAGAATAACATGGGGTCCACATATAAAGAAAAACAAGGCCTACCCTCATCCAAAGGCTAAGACTTTAGAGAAGATTCACTTCTCTCAAAACATTCAACTCTATAAAAAAAAAAATAAACATTATATAATTATTTACTGAAACTTAGACATATGCTTCGCAAATTTATGGAACACCTAAAAAGAAACTCCAAATCTTAAGCCGGCTCCATACATTCGTGTTATGTCATAACACGCAACACGAAACTGTTTCGCTCTATGTTCGCCGAACCTGTTTCATGTTATGTCATAACACATAACACGAAACAATGACAAAACAGTTCTCTGTTATGGCATAACACATAACACGAAACAGTTCTCAATTATGGAATGACACATAACACGAAATAACGACGAAACAGTTTTCTGTTATACCATAACAATATATCAATACCTATTAACTCGTAAAACGCATGTTTCTACCATTTATTGATATGTTGTTAGGACCCATGAGGATAGTTAAAGTCCAAGTTTTCAAACCTCAAAACCACGTGGGATTTTCGTAGTACTCGATAAACCGCGATGTGTTAGCACTATTTTCGGTTTTTATTTATATCTCTAAAATATGTAAATTTGCTTGGCATAGCATTTACAATATTAAAGAATACTAAATGTGTGACAATTTAATTCTAACCGCAGCTATATAGATTAATTGGTTGCGAAAATACAGTTCTCCAAAAAATAGTGATTTTTCACAATATTTGAAATTTTTCCATTGAGCCAAGTTCTCGGTTGCATTCTGACAAAAGTACTGGTTTCACAAAAATTTCTTCCAAAAAGAATTTAAAGAAAATTTGATTAGCTTTAATTTCATATCCAAACTGTATATGTTGACCAACTTTTTTTTAGAAACTGGAAAAGATTACAAAATCGGAATTGAGAAAAAAAATGCATTGCTGGTTTTAAACGTGAGTGAGAGAATTGGCAGTAATCTACCTGCTTCTTTTTCAATTTAAAAACATGTAGAAGTATCTATTGCTGTACTATAAAAAAAATGTATTTTAGGCTGGTATCCTTTGATGTATAAATCGACTGGGCTATGATTTATTGAGGGAGACTGCTCCCGCTCATGTCTTTATATATTCACTCAACAGATTCACTTATTGTTTAAACTATAATTGACAGCCTTTCTTTCAGGAACACATTCATATCTATACAGACGGGTCTAAAATTAATAATACTTCAGGCAGTGATATAAATATAAGCTAAATTCAAATTACCTTCCGGTTGTTCATCAAAAAAAAAAAGAAGCCAGGTAAAAATTTCGCGTCCCACATGTGCTCAATAGGATTGAGGTCTGGAGACAATGGAGGAAGGGGCACACGGGGAAATTCGAATCCCAGGTTTTCTAAAACTGCAATAAAAGAAACTATTCCTCTATGAGATCGATCGTTTATAAAGAAAATAACACTAAGCATCCAGAAATCGAAAATCTCTATGGAACTATCCAATGCCAATAAATTAAAAAAAAAAAAAAATTAAAATTGACAGGTGTGAATAAGATCCCTAGTTTGAGGGAGGTATTCCCCAATAATTTCATGTGTATATCGAACTGCTGTGAGGTTACCTTCAATAATATGGTGGTTGGTTCGTCCTCCCGTGTAAATGCCCAGACCATTACACTACCTCCTCCAAACTGCACTGAAGG